>CM056056.1:85303361-85843361 GCA_029574335.1 Rana kukunoris | reverse complement strand
TAAACAAATAAAGCACCATGTGATAGTGAAACTAAATGATATATCTATCTTAAATTACAAACAAATATGTGTACATAATGTGCATTGGGTGAAAAAAATATATAAAAAAAAAATTCAAAATAAAGTCCATAAACTATGATGTGTTTTCAAGTGGTTAACTAAATAAACAATCTTCTTTAGGCAAACAAATACTATTTTCTTCCACCACACCACTTGTGACTGTGATCAGCAAAAGAGGATAACTCCACATGTAAAATGAAAAGTGCTTCCAATAGTGTAATAGCGTAAAAAAAAGATTTATTGCAAAATAGACACACAAAATCTTCAATTATTGAACTTACATCACTCCAAACATATAAAAGCAATCAAGGTTAACCTTCTGAAAAGAGCTGTAGCGGTGTAATGCGGTCACGGCAGTTTGTCTAACCCTCCACTCGCTCACTCGTCTGGATCGAAGCAACATCACAACCGGAAACAGAACGTTGCATAACAGATGGTCGCCGTACATCCACGCCCCGACATGTTTCGTCATTCCGACTGATTCATGGTATTGCTTTTTTTTTCTGGGGAGTGCATTTCTTTAAGGGAGTGGAATCACAGTCACAAGCGGTGTGGTGGAAGAAAAGATACATTTTTTCCTAATGAAGATTGTTTATTTAGTTAACCACTTGAAAACACATCATAGTTTATGGACTATATTTAGAATTTTTTTAAATATATATTTTTCACCCAATGGATGTTATGAACACATACATTTGGGATCGAAAGTTTGGGCACCCCAGGTAAAAATGTGTATTTATATGCATAACGAAGCCAAGGAAAGATGGAACAATCTCCAACAAGCATCAAATTACATATTAGACATTCTTAAAATATGTCAAAAATGTTAGATTTTATTTCCATCATTTACACTTTTAAAATTACAGAAAAGAAAAAAATGGCGCCAGGGCAAAACCTTCAGTTTACGCCTCTTGATGTAATCCCCCGTGGATTTTGAGGTGTGTTTAGGATCATAATCCATTTGTAGAAGCCATCCTCTCTTTAACTTCAGCTTTTTCCCAGATGGCATCAAGTTACCAAAATATGCTGAAATTTTATTGAATCCATTTTTCCTTCTACTTGTGAAATGTTCCCTGTGCCACTGCCTGAAATACAACCCCAAAACATGATTGATCCACCCCCATGCTTAACAATTGGACAGAGGTTCTTTTCATTAAATTCGGTGCCCTTTCTTCTCCAAACATACCTTTGCTCATTCCGGCCAAAAAGTTATATTTTAACCTCATCGGTCCACAGAACTTGTTTACAAAATGCATCAGGCTTGTCTATATGTTCATTTGCAAAGTTCAAATGCTGATTTTTGTGGTGAGGAAGTAGAAGAGGTTTTCTTCTGATGACTCTTCCATGAAGACCATATTTGTACAAGTATTTCTTTATAGTGGAATAGTGTACCACAACTCCAGGGTCTGCCAGATCTTTTTGGAGGGATCGTGCAGTCAAATGTGGGTTTTGAATTGCTTTTCTCACAATCCTGCGAGCTGTTCTGTCTGATATTTATATCTTGCTTTAACTTCCACTGTTCCTGATGACTGCCATTTCTTAATTACATTACGAATAGAGGATATTGACATCTGAAAATGCTTTGCTATCTTCTTATAGCCTTCTCCAGATTTGTGAGCGTCAACTATTTTCAGTTTCAGTTTTCTAGACAACCGTTTAGAAGAACCCATGGTGCTGATGGTTGGGGCAAGGTCAGATGAGTCTGGGCATTTAAAACATTTGAGATTGACATCACCTGGTCTTCCCAGACAATGATTGAGAACAATCCATGACACTGGCAGGTCTCAGCTTTGCAAAGGGGGCAGTGCATGCTATAAATTTGGCAGGGTGTCCAAACTTTTGCAGACGCCATTTTTTTTTCTGTAATTTTGAAAGTGTAAATGATGGAAATAAAATCTAACTTTTTTTTTTACATATTATAAGAATGTCTGATCTGTAATTTGATGCCTTTTGGAGGTTTTTCCATCTTTCCTTGGCTTTGTTATGCACATTAATACACATTTTTACTCGGGATGCCCAAGCTTTCGATCCCCACTGTATTTGTTTGTATTTGTTCATCGGAATGACAAAACATGTCGGGGTGTGGATGTATGACGACCATCTGTTACGCAACATTCTGTTTCCGGTTGTGATGTTGCTTCGATACAGACTAGTGAGCGAGTGGAGGGTGAGACAAACAGGTTATAACCCAAGTCCGCCGTGACCGCATTACACCGCTACAGCTCTTTTAAGAAGGTTACCCTTGATTGCTTTTATATGTTTGGAGTGATGTAAGTGCAATAGTTGAACATTTTGTGTGTCTATTTTGCAATAAATCTTTTTTTTTACGCTATTACACTATTGGAAGCACTTTTCATTTTACATGTGGAGTATCCTCTTTTGCTGATCACAGTCACAAGTGGTGTGGTGGAAGAAAAGAGTATTTTTTTGCTTAAAGAAGCTTGTTTATTTAGTTAACCACTTGAAAACACATCAAAGTTTATGGACTTTAGTTTGATTTTTTTTTTAAATATTTTTTTCACCCAATGCACATTATGTACACATATTTAAGATATATATATATATATATATATATATATATATATATATATATATATATATATATATATTAGGGCTGTGCAAATTAACTTTTAATTAATCGATTAATCTTTAATTTTTTTGACCGATCAAAATCTTTTTGATAGATTAAAATTCTTTTGATTGGTACTCACCTCTCCGCTGGCTTCTGGGCCTTCAGGGAGTTCCGTCAGGGACACCGGCGAGGCTTGCCGTGTCCATCTGAAGGGCTCTTTTGCTGTGCCTTCATATCTGCACGCCGGCGGGACCTTACTATCTGCCACACGCAAGGGCTGTTACACTTCCCTCTATCACTTCCCTCTATCACTTCCCTCTATCAACCTGGGATTCTACAACCATCCACTGGGAGTTGCGATAGCTCCCTTCATGGGACATCTACACGCCGATGGACTGATGTTAACCTCTCCTCATCTGGATTCAGCAGTGGTATCATCATACACAATTTTATGCCAGTATCATACTTAGCTACATGTTTTTATGACTGCTTTTGCTACCGTTTGGTATTACTCGCACCATTTTTACAGTTTATGTAGCTATATTGATTTTATCTCCAGTGCAATATTTATTTGGTTACCTAAATGAAGACTATAAAGTTTTAATGCTCTTCCCAGCGAGCGCTGCCTTTGTGTGTTTTTTTTTTGTATCCTCCTACCCATTTTTCCATTTTTGGTAGCTGCACTGGGAATCGGCCTGCAAGGAGATCAGCTAAAAGTAGTTTGATCTGTATGTGCGTTATAATTAATCAAAATTAGACGATTAATCTATGAATTTAAAAAAAAAAGATTAATCAAACACAAACATTTTGATCGGTGACAGCCCTAATATATATACTTGATTGTATGAACTAGCACCACTATTATTTCATTTAATGCACTATATATTTACTCAATTTATTTAAGTGGCAGCTTTTTGGGGACTCTTTATTTGAGCGCGGTGGTGGGATATCAAGTGCGCTTGACTTGTTGAGCAACATTTTAATAAATGAGAAATATTTGTACATTTTAGAGTGCCTTTTTTCTGAAGTGGTAAAAGCCATTCATCTGTATGCATTTGCCCATATGGATGTACAGTTATTTGCGTACAGTACAATTGCTTCTTCTTGACACTATAAGGCCCTTTGCAGTCATGTAAATTAAGCCTTATTTATTTATTTTTATTCTTTAACCACCTCAATACAGGGCACTTTCAACCCCTTCCTGCCCAAGCCATGTTTTAGCTTTCAGCGCTGTCACACTTTGAATGACAATGCAAAAATGTACCCAAATATCTGTCAGTCACAGAAAACACAGGTTTAGAGATGGGCCAAACTACCCCCTGTTCAGTTCACAGCAGAACTCCCAAACAAGGAAAAAGTTCTAACCCAAATGGTAAACCCCATGAAGTCTATGGGAGCTGAACAGGAAAAATCAAAAGTGCCAATTTTGAAGGGGTATGGGGGTCCAGGTACTGCCCTGGGGGACATGTATCAGTGCAAATATTATTTTTTATTTTTTTAAGATTTTTTTTCAGGAACAGTGATTTTAATGATGCTTAAAGTGCAACAATAAAAATGCAAAATTCCTTTAAATATTGTGTCGGGGTCCCCTCAGTCTGGCAGTAAAGTTTTGTCAGTTAAAGTGACGCAGTTCCGTAACGCAAAAACTTGGTCAGGAAGCGACTCAAGTGTGCGTTTATCCTCAGTGTCCATCAATGTAAATCCATCATCAATCACGCTGCCCGCAGCACCGCCGACCTGAAAAATATCCCCTGCCTTCTAGGGTGGCCACCCACCAAATGCCTCCTCCGCGCTTGGACAGTTCTTATATAGACAAGTGCAGGCCAATGTCACCTGGTGGCCCCACCCCCTTCTGATTTCCCCGGCCCAGCATGCACTGATCTGTGATGTTACAAGGGGATGGGGACACTAGGTGACGTTGCCAGGTGGCCCTGCTCTTATCTATATAAGAACTGTCAATGCGCGGAGAAGGCATTTTGTGAGCGGCCATCCTAGAAGGCTGAACATTTTTTTTTTTTTGGGTTGGCAGTGTGGTGGGCAGCTCGAATGGAGATGGATTTTGGGACATTATTTTTTAATATAGGATTTGTCAAAAACGATTCCTGTGTTTGGTCTGGTATGGAATGGGGGGGATTTTTTTATTCAACTGTCAGTGGGGACAGCTAAAGGTCTGAAACCAAATTGCATATATATACTGTGTATATATACTGTGTATATATACACATTATATATATATATATATATATATATATATTTATTCGCTCACAGTGTGCTCCCTTGAGGGGTGGGCGGGTTTGGGGAATGTGCCCTTGGTTCCCATAATTAATTGGTCCCACCATGACCCTCCTCACAGCTCTGCCGCTTGCCGATTTCCCCTTTTCTCATACCCTTTGGAGGCTGCCTTAAATACTCCAGAGTGCTCTGCGCTCAAGTTGTCTGCTGGCAGGACCTCTCGGTCTGTGGACTTTAAGCCTTCAGGTTATGAATTAACTAGTTCAGGATGCATTTTGCCATCTTACATTGCATATGTAAACTTACTGTTAACGAAATGTTCGTTTCTGCATGTATTATGCGATTCTTCTCTATTCATCTTTTGTCTGACTACTGACCATCTGCGGTATGGTCTTACTGTATTTACTGTACCAGTTTTCTTCTTTTTTCTACTGTATTTGAAAATCTTCCAATAAAAAGATATTAACAAAAAATAAATAAATATATACTATATATATATATATATAAGTAATATATATATATATAATATACAGTATATATAGACTTTTGGGAAAATCAGAAAGCCAATAAAACAATCGGGAAATACAGTTTCTGGGGGGGGGGGGGTCTGTACACCATTTCCTTTTTACAGAAAATGATAGAGCTACAGATTGCAAAGAAAAGTTTTTTTTAATAACATTCAATTACAATACAGTATGACTTCTGTGGCAGCTGTATATGCTATGTTATAATTATTAAACAAAGTAATTCTGCGCTATCACAAATTATATATAAGCAGCTACAAAAAACAGTGGACAGTGGAAAATAACAGACAAAAACATACAAATAGTAGCGCTAAATATGATGATGATACTCAAGTACCAAAAAAAATTAAGTGACTGATATGAAAACAACAGAAAAAATGAAAAAGTCCATGGGGCAGATTCACAAAACAATTACGCCTGTCTAACTGGGGTTAGACAGGAGTAATTTCAAATTTCGCGCGGCGTATCACTAGTTTGAATCCTCAAACCATGATACGCCGGCTTCGGGCTTCGATCCAGAGAGGCTTACATCTTCGTAAGCCTTCGATCTACGCTGCCATCTATTTGCGGCCGCTGGGAGGAGTTCGCGTCGTTTTGGTGCGTCGGGATATGCAAATGTGTTTTTACGGGGATTCACGAACATACGAGCGGGCGTCGCAATCGTTTTCGTCTAATTTTTTATACGTAATGTTAGAGCAGCTTTTTGCTGCTCTAACTTTACGTAGCCCATGTTAAGTATGGCCGTCGTTCCCGCTTCAAATTTATTTAAAATTTTATTTTGGTTACGTAACTCGTCGGGACGTGGATCGCCCGTAAAGTACGCTACATAAACAACGAATGACGTCACGACGTGATTTCGCGCAATGCACGACGGGAAATTTGCGAACGGAGCATGCGCAGATCGATCGCCGCGGGAACGCGCCTAATTTAAATGTTTCACGCCCCCTACTCGCGCAGATGGATTGCGACGGGAGAAATACACTACGCCGCCGTCGTTTACCGTAGAAAATCTACCTGAATTCCACGTAGAGCAAGGTAAAAAACGGTGGCGTAGTGTATTTCTGATACGCTACGATAATCCATTTCTCTGTGAATCTGCCCCCATGTGTTGGATAGTGAAAACTTAATTGCTGTCAGAGACTGAGAGATAAATTCCCAAGTTCACAGTGATTGACTCTTGAATGTAATGAACCCGCCACCAATAAAGTAGAGGCTTACCCAATATATTGAACCCTAATGAGCATACGCCCAGAGGGCCCCTGTAAACTCGATCATGGTTTGACCATCTGTGAGTTACCATCTTTAAGTATTTGTCATCTTCCTTTCGTTTGGTGGTTTGCCATAAGAAGATTTTGTCTTGCGGTGCCAACGGTCTCTATACATACAGTTTTATTGACCCTCTGGGCGTATGCTCATTAGGGTTCAATATATTTGGTAAGCCCCTGCTTTATTGGTGGCGGGTTCATCACTTGTGTGCATCACGTTCAAGAGTCAACCACTGTGAACTTGGGAATTTATCTCTCAGTCTCTGACAGCAATCAAGTTTTCACTATCCAACACATAGGGCCAGATTCACCAGATTCACGTACATATTCACGTACATCTGCGCATTATTGGACCGGCGTAGCGCACCGCCTTTTCATTAGACTGGCGCAATGTAGCGGCGCAATCACCCTATTCTCGTCGGTTTTACGCAGAAATTTGCACCTGCGCAACGTTATTTCAGAGGCGCAAGGCGGAGTAATACAAATTGGGAAGGACGTGGGCGTGGTACATTGAAATGAGGCGTGACCCCATGCAAATGAAGGGCCGGCCGGCTCGCGCATGCGCGCTTGAAGCAGACCATGGTCAGCACCTCTGTGCGCATGCTCACAACTTGGGAACGGCGCAATCAGTGAAATTGGAAGTGGACTAGGGCAAATTAGTGAACTACGCAAACAGCATAAATAGACAGAGACAAACGCACTTCCTTTGCAAAAGTACATCCCTTTGTATCCCTCCCTATACAGCAAGGTGCTTTTGTCCTGTTGTTTATTAGCGTTTTTTTGGGACGTGTCTTTGAGATATTTGGGGACTGTTTTGCAGAGTGATTTTTGTCTTTTATGTGTTTTCTTTGTTGTTATTTTGTTTAAATTATATTTTTGCTGGGCATTTTTTTTTTTAGTTCTCTTTGTGTATGATTTGGGAATGTGGGGGTGACATTCCTGCCGGAAAAGGGGTGTCACCCTCATTTGTGGTGGAGAAGTGATCCCCAGGTCCGTGTGAATGGTGTATGAATGTACAGTGACATATTGGAGCCGTGGCATGGCGTTGCAGCTTACAAGTCCTGCATGGTGGGCTTGTGCCAATCCAATGTGATGAGGATGTGATGTGTCTGTGCTAGGGACCATAGTGGTGTGCATGCATGCATTCTTATTGTGTCATGATTAATGTGTGTGTTTAACGTGCAAAGATGCCTAATGTGAGCTGGCTCCTGGCTGCTCTTCCTCCCTCAGAGAGACGGGTAGCCTTGGTTAGGGGGGTTCCGTATAGGAGTCATGAGATTGGGTCCCAGTGCATATGCAGAGTCACCCTGAAGGGGATAAGACAGGAGGATGTTAGTAGTGCATGTGCCCTTGTGATTTCAGCATTATGGGGGGGACAGTCATGCCTGCCACCCATGTCACTCACCAACCATCCAGCTGTCCCCATACATGTTCTGTTCGAAATCTGTGGGGATGGGGCTATGATTGTATATGTAGCTGTCATGGGGGTGTCATGGGTGGTGTCATGTGTTGGGCTGGTGATGTCCTCCTGCAGGGTTGTGGTTAATTCAGGATGGCATGAGGGGTGAATCTGAAGATGCGAGACACCTCAGAATCACTCATGCCAAAGATGTCTATGCGTGTGTGATATATCAAGTGAAGAGTATCAGATTAGATTATTGGCTTGTATCAGATTAGATTATTATATCCATCAAGGTTTTAAAGGGCTATTGAAAGATAGTGAGAGACCGTGTTTGTAATTTGTATGTATGTTATGTATTGATGTATATATGTATGTATATTTTTTGTAAAAAATGTTTCTTAAAGCAAAGAATTTTTTTTTGTAAAGAAAAAAAAACCCTCTCCGTGCCCTCCTCTCGCGCTGCCTCCTCTGTGCCTCCTCCTTCTTTGCTCATCTAAGTCAGTAGTATAGCTATGAGCATGGATGCCACTGGCATGTTGGCATACAGATTGTTGTGCAACACGTGTGACTGCTCAGCTCCTCACTAACAGTGTTGCTTTCTCTGACATGTAGACGAATTGTCTAATTTTATACCACCTTTTATATGGTCTAATTTTAGACAGGCCGTGCAGCTGTTGCGCACAGAGCGTAGCCTGCGCTGCACCAACGTTCTTTTGTGGATCCCCGTAACTCCCTCATTAGCATATTTGAATAGCAAATCAATGGTGTGTCTAGCACAGTTTTGCGCGGCCTGATGCGCCTGTCTATCGAAATTACGCTGGACCAAAAAAAGTAGATTTCTTGCGTATCTCGTTTTGGGGATGCGGAGTATCGAAACGCATGCGCAAATTTAGACTTATGCCGCGCATCTCCTGTTACGCTGGCGTAATCGCTCTGTGAATCTGGCCCATGGACTTTTTCCTTTTTTCTTTTGTTTTTATATCAGTCACTTGATAATTTTTGGTACTAGAGTATCATCATTATATTTAGCGCTACTATTTGTATGTTTTTGTATGTTATTATTATTATTATTTTTTTGCAACTTTTTTTTCCCAAGAAAGTGGAGTTGTCCTTTAAGGTTTTGGCTTTAGATATACTTTCAATTAAAATACCAAGTCTAGTGCAAACTATACGTTTCAAATTTTGCTAGATATTTATGATTATCTTAAAGCTGAGTAGAGAGCCCCCATCATCTCACGACAAAAAAAAAAGGGCGCTTCCCACCCGCAGCCATGGCTTCGCTATCTACCTTTCCTCTACAGAAACAGTTCAAATTTTGGTGTTCACATACTGTAACCCCCCTCCTTTCTTTCCCTTATGGTGTTTATGTTTTTTTGACTAAGCTCCTCCAGGAGCTCTAGGGTCACTTGTGTGCCTCTTATTCATCCAGTTTACCTTTCTTTTGTTCTGTTTACATTGCTGAATTTGATGATTGTTTATACTCAGGGATAACTACTCTCCTGATATCCCCCCCCCCCTCAGGGTCTCAGGGTCATTATCACTATCCCTACTCCACTAGACTCACCTTTTGTTGTTTGGTACTTTCTTGTGATTCTGCAATGTTTTTTTCCCTCTTCTGTGCGAAATTTTTTGAAAATGCACCTCTGTTTACTTTTATATTTTGTATGAAACTTCTTCCAATCAAAATATATATAAAAAAAAAAAAAAAAGCTGAGTAGAGTAGCAATTACCTTGTCAACAAATATTGTGAGATTGGATTGTTTTGAGTATTTTCACCTTTAGTAATAAAGTTTTTCATCTGAAGAGATGTAACAATCAGAATAATAAAAAAGAAGCTTCCTTTATATATAGGCTCCTATTCTTCCTAGCAAGCACGTTTCTGGAAAGCACTGAGCAGAAAAACACATTTCGAAAGAAAAAAGGTTGCATTGCTAATCTGATTATATAAGGACATGAAAAAATCAGAATTTAATAAGGTTTTATTAAATACATGTTAAAACATTTATACCGAGTAAAGTTTAAAGGAGTTGTAAAGGAATTTTATTTGCTGAAATGACTGTTTACAGGGTATAGAGACAATATAGTTAACTGATTCCTTTTAAAAAATGATTAAAAATAGATAAAAATCAATCATATAATGTACCTTCAGTTTCAGTTTCGTTTTTGCATGCTGTTTCCTGGTTCTCAGATGTACAGAGCCACAGAGCCAATACAGGGCAGTGATGGTTTGGAAAACGAAAGTGATTGGTGCTGAGGGGTTTTAGACACACAGTAATCACACCTCCTTGATTAGTGACCACAGAGAGAAAGCTCCCAGGACTGTGGTTATAAGGAAACAGACAACCAGGAAGTGTGGAGATCAGAGAAGGATTACAGCAACTTGAGAGCAAAAACGAACAATGAGGACATTAAAACAACACTGCATTAAGGTAAAGGAAGCTATTAAGATAAAAAAAGAAATTCCTTTACAAACCTTTAAGTGTTAAATAAAGTAAAATGTGGAAAGTTTGTCTTGCATGCTAAGTGAAAATTTATTATCAAATACTTACCGTAATTTTCCTTTCAAAAATCAAATCAATCCAAATTCAAAACTTCCTTGACTGCTTTTTATTAAAGCAGGAACTAAGGAATAATCAAAGCCTATCCCTGGATCATCCACTTCTGAACCACTCTCTGAGGGGGAGCTGAGGGATGGCTGGTTTGAGCGACTTCAAATGTCTCATGCACTTGTCCCTGATCTGACAAGGGAATCAGTGGGTCCGGAGGAGAATCATGCTGCATTCTGGCATCTCTCTCCTGTAGTGACTCACTCACAACCCGCTTAACCAATGCTTCTAGGTGTTTGTCTGCACCTTCCCTTTCATTGGCTGCCTTTGAAAAAAATGGTCACAAAGGGACTTGCTAGCAGGAACCAGAGCCTTGCACCCCCAACAAAATCTCTTTGACCTCTTGCTGTGAGATGAGGGGGGGGTGAGGAGTATCCCTACTGCGGTGTCTGGATTTTGAAGAATCATGGTGTCTAGAACCAGAAGATGAGTGCCGGTGGTGTGATTTAGAGGACCCGCTGCGTCTGCGGGACTCGCTATGATGTTGGTCAGACCTAGAAGGGCCGAAGAAAGAAGACAAGAATAGAGAGAGAGAGACAAGCATAGTCATGACAATGCCCTATACTCCACTCTCTTCCCCCCCAACAGGCAAAGAAAAACATAGTTTTCCAATCTTACCTGCTGTGAGAGGGCTGGCTACTAGGAGGCAGTGAAGCATCCATTGTAGAACAGACACACTGTAGGTGAAAGAGTCAAACATCAGACCTAAAAATAGAACACATGCTAAAATCCGAACTTTCTTAACGAGCACTTACCTGGAGTAGGCTCTGTAAATGCACAGGGAAGTCATCATTTCAAATGATTGTTCCCAAGCTTCACAGGTTTCCCCAGGCTTTTTAAAACTGTCGCTGCATGACGTCATGTGCCAGGCCGCGATACTCGCACGAATGCGTGAACCAAGCCTCGCTTTCGTTACCGGGTCAGCATATGCGCAGAATGCAGATGAAGTAAGAGGGAGCGACGGCTGGAACGCGCAGGGAACCAGCTGCTCACTGGGCATGTTTCAAACAGGGAAAAAACAGCACATGGAATACAGAGAAAACAAACAACAAACATAAACACTGCTGCCATGAAGGCAATACCGCTTACCACCACCTACGATCGAATCAGCCAGGGACACCACATCCATACACGCACCAGGATTTCAGCAGATAATGGTAACCTGCACACTGCTAGGTATTCAGGCCTGTGCGCACTCGTCTCCCCAGTGGAAGACATAATCCAGCTCTTTAGTACTACTCTGCAATACACTCCATACCCTGCTTAACAGTCAAGGCTTGATCGTAGGAACAATCATCTTCGGGTAGGAAAACCAATACACATGGTCCTACGGAGGAGGACAAAAAAGGAACACGGCTGAGAGCCCACAGCTGAAATTTATAGGGAGGGGTCCTATTGGGGTAGTTATCGAGGCGGAGCCAACCCACACGTATGCTGCCATGGAGCATGTCAGGAAAAGTTTTTTTCCCACCTTGATCTAGTTATGTATGTTCAAGGCCTAAATCTCCTTTTTCCACCAGTTTCTAAGAGTGGACAATATAAAAGATCCAAAGATTTGAATAGAAAGTCGTAAGGTATCAAGTTTGTGTCATTTCTCCAAAATGCTTCTGTATTGGAAAATGTCTGTTCAAAATGTAGAGGAAACAATGAAAATATATGGTAATGATTCAAATGTAGCCATGTATAAAACAAAAAATATTATGCATGATACAGTCTGTTGCCATCATTTACCATTTGCTGTCTGTGGCAATTTTGTAAATTTTTACATAAAAAAATTGATTTTTTGTTCTTGGAGAATGACTCAGAACTCCAAACATGACATATTTATGAAAGAAGAGGCTTTGGAGAATAAAATTGTGGCTATTGCAATTTTTTATGTCACATGATTTTCAGGAAAAAATAAACTAAAATTAATTTTACTGCTCACAAACACAATATAATACCCATTGTTTTGGTAACATATGGAAGGTTATGTTTCCTAAAGTAAATAATCAGCACTCATTTCAAGATTTCAAATTGTGTACACTTGTGGAATGGTAACAACTATGGTACCTTAACCTCCCTGGCGGTATGATTCTTTCAGATTTTAGGTGCTGAAAGCGGTACCATTATTTGCAAGGAAATTTGGCGTTTTATACTGTAGGCCTGTAATTCTTAGGAGTAACTCACTTAAATCTGACCAAACAAGAGTCTAATAGGCATCCCGGGTATGACATTTTTTTAAAAACAAAATTATTAATTATAATATAATAAATAATTATAAATAATTATAACAAATAATAATATAATTATAATAAAAAATGATTCAATAATGTAATCAAATCAAAATCACTGAAATTTGCTCAGTTGCAGAATTGTCGATGTCATTATTTTTTTTTTATGACGAATTTCCCCACAAATCGCTATCGCTCAATTCTGCAAGTGATTCTAATTTATTATCACTGTTTTTTAGCTGCTCTAAAACCATTTTTGACATAAAGGGACACTTTTGGTTGCTATGGGCAATCTACAGTTTGCAGGGAGAAAGAACACTTTTTATTATATAAAAGAACATGTAGTGCACTGGGCAGACCACTAGGGACAAGGGGTGTGTGTATTTTTTACATACAGTACTGTAATCTATAAGATTACAGTGTACTGTATGAAATGTGTTTGTTTACTTTTTTGAATATGTCGCCGTTCTCTGCCCCCGTGCGTCGTAACGTCGCAGGGAACGGAGATCGGTGGCACACAGGGACACTGTGTGAATCGAGCGAGCACCCGCTCCCTCACACAGCGTGGATGCATCGCTGGATCCAGGAACAAGGTAAGTAAACCAAGCCTGAGGATTCAGCGAGTCGAGCCCATGTTCCCAACTCCCCCATGGATGACAGCAGGGGATGAGGGTAGTTTTTTTTCTCAGTTCTGTAAAAGGGATTACTTTTACAGGACAGATAATTGCTGGCTAGTAAAAAAAAAAAAAAAACATTTTCGGGATAGTGGCTGCAGCCATGATCCTGGTAAAAATACTTGCTGACAAGATGTTCTAATACGTACATCAGTCCCCACTGTACCATTGTTTTATTACCTGTGGATCCTGTCAGTAAATATATTATTTTTTCATTTCCTCTAATAAGGTAACAAGGAGAACAGTTGGAGGATGACTCCTGTATTATTTATTGCAAACACCAAAAAGTTACAACATTATAGATGTATTTGTTTGACAGTCACTGCTAATATACTTATGTGTTTCCTCTTTTCTGTTTGATCTAGTAGAGCATTGTTTTCAGAAACAATTGTCAATCCTTTTCTTAACCTTCAAAATTAAGAACGTGTAAAGGAAAAAAAAAACAGTGTTAGATGATTTCACATCAGCATGCAGAGATGCATGTTGATGTGATTTTAGTAAAATAGTTGAAAGATCCACTTTAAACAAAGCCTCATTGCTTTTTTTACTATAGTTTTTTGCTTGACAATATTGCTTATTTATGCACTGATTGGATTTGAATGTCACCCCCACATTCCCAAATCATACACGAACAGAACCAAAAAAAATAAAAAAAATTGACCAGCAAAAATAAAAAATGGCCATCAAAAATATAATTTAAACAAAATAACAACAAAGAAAACACATAAAAGACAAAAATCACTCTCAAAGACACATCACAAACAAACAAACAAACGCTAATAAACAACAGAACAAAAGCACCTTGCTGTATAGGGAGGGATACAAAGGGATGTACTTTTGCAAAGGAAGTGCGTTTGTCTCTGTCTATTTATGCTGTTTGCGTAGTTTACTAATTTGCCCTAGTCTACTTCCAATTTCACTGATTGCGCCGTTCCCGAGTTGTGAGCATGCGCACAGAGGTGCTGACCATGGTCTGCTTCAAGCGCGCATGCGCGAGCTGGCCGGCCCTTCATTTGCATGGGGTCACGGCTCATTTCAATGTAACACGCCCACGTCCTTCCCAATTTGTATTACTCCGCCTAGCGCCTCTGAAATAACGAAGGTGAAGGAAGTCTGATGAAGGAAGTACCGTGTCATTTGAAAACTTGCAGGAATTTGTTGACACTACTGACTGACCTCAGTGATTCCATATTTTAAGCAGCATATTTCATCACTGCTAGGATTCTTTACAAAGTACTTCCCTGAAAACAGTTCCCAGTATGACTGGGTGAGAGATCCTTTTAATGCACCAGCTCCTACTGGTTTCAGTCTTGCAGAGGAGGAGCAGTTCATAGAAATCACATCTGACTCCATATTGAGACTAAGTTTCACATCCCAGACACTGAGTGAATTCTGGCTGAGTGTGGAGAAGCAATATCTACTCTTAGGACAAAGAGCTGTGCACATTCTTCTTCCATTTGCAACTTCTTACTTGTGTGAGATTGGCTTCTCTGCTGTTGCTGCTCTGAAAAGCAAATACAGGTCTCGGCTACACATTGAGAAGGAGCTTTGTCCTGCCTCAAACCCCGCTTCGAAAAGCTATGTATTGCAAAACGTGCTCATTGTAGCCATTATTCCAGACATCACCTCTGATTAAAAAATCAGCTCAATTTTTTTTATATATTTTTGTTTTGTAGGTTAAAGTTTTTTTTAATATTGTGTTCCTTTAAATTTTTAAAATAAATCCCTTGCTCCTTTAAATCTTTTCTGCTACAGTTAATAAAGCTATTCTTTGTTGTAAATTGATCCACATTTCTTTCTTTTTTGTATTCTCTTATACGTTAATAAGGATACAATGTTATGCAGAGGTGTACTTATAACAATTTTATAGACAAATGATACTATTTACAGTCGCGCGGGAGGGGCGCGAAATGTTTTCTTTTTCCTAGGGGGGGGCATGACAGAAAAAAATTGAGAAGCACTGATGTAAGGGAATATTAACTGGGAAGGTCCAAAATATACACAACAATTAAGGTAAATAGTTACAATGCTTGATCTTCCAATGGGTTCCAAAGTTAAAGACTTTTTATGTAGACCTGTGTTTCCATTATGACTGTGGTATATATTAGATTGAAATCAACATATTTAAATAGAGCTTTATTAAACCATATACCCATGTACAGGGGGACGTCAGGTGGTAAACTGACTGGCAAGGATTTGTCATTAGAAAACAAGATAGACTCCCATTTTATGATCACCTTGAGACTCTGCCAGACAAATTAACCAATCTGGAAAAAGTGATTAGGGGTTTCTCTAAACCCTTTAGATAAATTGATACATCATTAGCATGAAGAAATATTTTTGCTAAAGGTTAATTAAAAACTTGAGCTATGGCAGGTCCCATGGAAGCACTGAAGCTACCACAGTATACATTTTACATGATGTGTTATATATAAATAATTTAAAAAAGAAACTCAGTCTTTTATCATTAAGTTAGAGCCAATAAAATGAATGAACATTTTGTAAGACAACCATTTTGTGTTGTACTTCTGAAACTTTTATTCAACCTACACTATAACCTGTGGGAAATATAAGACTGGATTCTATTTTACACTTAACAAGTCAGTAGAGAGCAATAGTTTTAATACAAAATTATAGTGCACAGTTTAATTGGAGAAGATGATGCTCCATGTTCACCTCTTGAGTGCTGTAAAACATATTAATATAGATAGTACTCAACAATACCCCAAGATAATAATGCAGATCATGCTATTTTAAGTCTGTTATATCTTGTGATTACTCAGTAATCAGTTTGTTCCTTTTAGTAGTGATATCCAGCAATGTATGTATTATAGAGCATGTCAATAATATATCATATAGTTAGACCTATTGCAATTAGGAAATAATAATACAAAGAATTACAAGGTCATTTTACTAGTGGATACAATTGCAAAAGTTTTAACCACTTTGCAACCGCCCTATACTGAAAGTACGGCTATAGGGCGGTTGCTTGATTCTAAGTGGCCGTTAATTAACGGCCTTTTAGAATCGCGCTCTCGCGCGCCCCCTGAGGCCCGCACACGGGAACATCCGTGACCGCCGGGTCCAGAGGACCCGGCGCATCACGGATCACGGTAAATCGCCGCTGATAGCGGCGGTTTACCACGTGATCGCGCTGTCCAATGACGGCGCGATCACTTGTCAACAAAGCGGCGTCATGTGCTGACGCCGGTTCCTCCCTCCTCTCTCTGTACCGATCGGTACAGTGTGAGAGGAGAGGGGAGGGAGCGGATGGCAGCGGCAGTGCTGCGGGCTGCATCTGTGACAAATGTAGTCACAGATCCATCCATCCATCCCTCCCTGCTCAGCCATCCCTGCTGCAATACTCTGCAATACTCGGCAATACCTCAGCTGGGCATACTCTGCAATACTCGGGCAATACTCTGGCAATACTCTGGCAATACTCTGGGCATACTCTGGGCAATAATCTGGGCAATACTCTGGGCATACTCTGGGCAATACTCTGGGCATACTTTGGGCAATACTCTGACAATACTCTGGGCATACTCTGGCAATACTCTGGGCATACTCTGGGCATACTCTGCAATACTCTGGGCATACTATGCAATACTCTGCGCATACTCTGGGCATACTCTGGCAATACTCTGGGCATACTCTGCAATACTCTGGGCATACTCTGGCAATACTCTGGGCATACTCTGGCAATACTCTGGGCATACTCTGCAATACTCTGGGCATACTCTGGGCATACTCTGCAATACTCTGGGCATACTCTGCAATACTCTGGGCATACTCTGCAATACTCTGTAATACTCTGCAATACTCTGGGCATACTCTGGGCATACTCTGGCAATACTCTGGGCATACTCTGGCAATACTCTGGGAATACTCTGGCAATACTCTGGGCATACTCTGGGCATACTCTGGGCATACTCCGCAATACTCTGGGCATACTCCGCAATACTCTGGGCATACAGCGCCCCTGTCCCCGTGAGCTCGCATGCAGAAGCGAACGCATACTCAAGTCCCGCCCACATATAAAAACGGTGTTCAAACCACACATGTGAGGTATCTTTATATCATGTTTTGGGGTTTTATGTAATTTTCTAGCAAATAAATGATGATTTTTACATGTAGGAGAGAAATGTCAGAATTGGCCTGGGTGCTCTCTGCATGTTGAGCCTCTGTATGTGGCCTCACTGTGTAAAAGTCTCACACATGGGGTATCGCCATACTCGGGAGGAATAGCAGAATGTGTTTTGGGGTGTAATTTGTGGTATGCATATGCTGTGTGTGAGAAATAACCTAATAATATGAAAATTTGATGGGAAAAAAAAAATCTTGATTTTGCAAAGAATTGTGGGAAAAAATTACAACTTTAAAAAACTCACCAGGCCTCTTTCTAAATACCTTGGAATGTCTTCTTTCCAAAAAGGGGTAATTTGGGGGGTATTTGTACTTTTCTGGCATGTTGGGGTCTCAAGAAATCAGTACATTAGGTGTGATGAAATTCATACATTTTCACTAATTGGTACCATAGTTTGTAGACCCCATAACTTTCACCCAGACTAAATAATATCCAACATTTTTTTTTTTTTTTTACCAAAGATATGTAGCAGTATACATTTTAGGCCAAATTTATGAAGAAAAATTACTTTTTTGCAAAATTTTATAATAGAAATGAAGAAAAATTATTATTTTTTGCAAAATTTTCGTTCTTTTTTCATTTATAGCAAAAAAAAAAAACGCAGAGGTGATCAAATACCACCAAAAGAAAGCTCTATTTGTGGGGAAAAAAGGACAAAAATTTCATTTGGTTACAGTGTTGTATGACCGAGTTATTGTCATTCAAACTATGAGAGCACCGAAAGCTGAAAATTGGTCTGGTTATTAAGGGTGTTTAAGTGCCCAGTGGTCAAGTGGTTAAATAAGCAACTGCCAAAGTTTTCTACTTAAGCTTAGATATCCCATATGTAGTTTAACCTATGATGTAAACTCTATTGTTATCTACCCTACTCATTTTTAAAGGCAGTCTATAACTAGCATTATTTTCATAGGCGCTAATGAATGTTGAGGTGGGTATATTCATAAGCCCTAATGAATATGATTATGTTTAAACATATTGAATTATTAAATGCACCATATATTATATTGTAAAAGTCAAACTTGCATGTAAAGGTTTCATTATTTTATGAGATAACAATTTAGTATGAAACAACCTTCAATGACAAACTATAACTGTCCTCTACTGGCTTATACATTGTATGGACAATTAGGTTTTTATGCTTCTGGTAATTAGAATGCATTTTTAGACTTGTAAGAAAATACTATCAAAGTTAATAGTTCAGTTTTCTTTGTACATGAAAGAGGGTTTTGTGGTTGTTCTGTATTTTTTTCTGTGTTGTGTTGAATAGTATTAAGTTATTATTTTCTGTAATCTGTAGTATGCTGACATCATCATGTAGAGAGGTGGTTTCAGACACTACAACATATTTACTTTCTACTATCTGTCCTCCCCTTCTATTTAGTGTTAGTTAGTTTCAGTCAGTGTTGTTACTTCACAGAGAGACATGGTTTAGGAAAGTCATAGTCTTCAAAAGACTGGAAAACAGGGGGCGGAGCTAGCCGGAGACAGGGATGGCCGCGTTGTAGCCGAGCTCCGGTTCTAGCGGACAATCAGCGGCCCACAGCAGCTCATCCAGCGGGGTTTTGAGCACCCCATCGTGGCGTTCTACCTCCCTGGGAGCCGAGAAAGCCATACCAACCATGGGTCGGCGAAAGAAAGAGGAAAACCGCCCGCTCAAACTCACAGAGTTCTTCGCGCTGGGGCCTAAACAAGATGGCGCGTCCTCCACACCGCTCCACAGAAACCCACAGGACTCGATCCCGGCAGGGAAATCAAACAAACGCAGCAGCCCACCCAGGAGCCTGAACTCTTCACCAGCTACTCCGACTTCTGGCAGCCCTGAAAAGACGAGGAGCCGGCTAGATGCAGCGGTGGCTGTCCATGAGGTGAGCATGCATTCTGAGTCAGGGGATGACACCAGGGAGCTACCTGACTCCATTGATACATTTCCCACTACCAACAAGCCTGTGCTAGACACGGTACTAAAGGAAATGTTAGTGTCCCTCAGGAGCTCCCTCCACTCGGACATGGTTTCGTGTGTGCACAGATTCAGCACTGATTTGAATCATGTGGCTTACAGGGTATCGCATGTGGAGACAAAGATGGGGGAATACGCCTCCACTATCAATGCCTTGGTAGATGCTAACGAGAATACTGAGGAGGATATAGACTCACTAAAAGCCAAATTAGCAGAAATTGAGGACAGATCAAGGAGGAACAACCTCAAAATTAGGGGGATCCCTGAAGCCATTAAACAACAGGGGCTGCATGACTATGTGACCCAGTTGCTTACAGCGGTATTACCTGACATGTCTGCATTGGACTTTACCATCGATAGGATCCATAGGCTCCCCAAACCCTCCTATCTTCCTGACAACATCCCTAGGGATGTAATCCTCAGGCTTCACTTTTACCACACTAAAGAGAGACTCATGACGGTTTCACGCCAGAACGAGGCGATGCCAACCCAGTATGCAGATCTCCAATTCTATGCTGACCTCTCGCAGTACACACTGCAGAAACGCAGAAACCTTGCCACAATAACAAAGGCTCTTAGAAACCACAACATTTCCTATAAATGGGGTTTTCCAACAAAGCTGATTGTCACAAAAGATGAGAGAGAACATGTGATGGAGAAGGGATTGGCCATGCTCCAATCCTGGGGGATAATTCCGGATCAGCACCCTCACTCACAATGGCCGAACAACAAGGGGGGCCAAGACCAGGAATGGCGTTCAGTAGATCGCAGAAATGCTCGTTCCCACACCTGATTAGGATTGAGCTAACCTGAGTAATTTTTTTCCCGCTGGAAGGAGGTTTATTTTTTTTATTTTCCTTCTTTCCACAGCTCCAAGTGCTTCTTTTTTTTTTTTTTTACCCCCAATTTACCCTTTAAATGACCAAACGTCACACTCGTTACACCTAAACTTTGGCTCTAGCCACTGTCGTTTTGTTTTGTTTATGTTTTTTTTGCCTGAACAGTTCTTTCTTGCCCTGCTGGTCGGAGTCACCAAGATACTCATCACTCTCAAGACATAAGATGCTGAAATACTCCCTTCGTCTCTACGATTAAATAGCTCCTCTGCATCCATGGATCTCCGGATGCAGCATCCACATTACGTAAGTGACTTACTACACCTCCAACTTTCTAGGCATCTTGTATACGAGCTACCATGGCGGTGAACCTTCTCACTTTGAATGCCAAAGGCCTTAACCACCCGGCTAAAAGGCGGTCTATGTGGAAGGATGCTTTGCAGAATAAATGTGACATTCTCTGTGTTCAAGAAACGCACTTTACACATAACTCGCCTCCCAAATGCACACATCCTAAGTTCCCCCACATCTACATGGCAAGTGCGGAAGTCAAAAAAAGGGGAGTGATGGTGGCGGTGAGAGACTCTGTAGATTTTCGCCTCCACAGCACCATCCCTGATCCACAGGGGCGATACCTTATTCTGGTGTGTGACATCAACTCCACCACGTACACTGTGGCAAATATCTATGCTCCAAATGTAAAACAATTGAAATTTTTTCACAGGATAATGAACAAAATAAGGGCAGTCCAGAAGGGATTGCTGGTAGTATGTGGTGACTTTAATATGACCGTGGATCCACTGATGGACTTGTCTTCCTCCCCTAGGAGACCCCGGCCCTCTTTGAGAAGAGCCATGCAATCTCACAAACTATTTGATGCATGGAGGTGCCTTAATGCCAATGAGAAAGATTTTACTTTTTTTTCTTATGCACACGGTTCTTATAGTAGAATTGACATGTTTTTGGTAGACAAGTTATTACTATTCAAATGTAAATCAGACAGAATTAATAGCATCACCTGGTCGGACCATGCCTCAGTGAGCTTGACAGTGGGGGACGCGTCCTCCCACAGCCCTACTTACCTATGGAGGGCCAACCCTGTCCTGCTGAGAGCGGGACCGTCCAGGTCATACATAGAAAAAAGTTAAGAGAGTTTTTTGATCTGAACCAGGGATCAGTAGAAGATCCGTTTGTTCTGTGGAACGCCCATAAGGCGTTTGTGAGGGGTATTGTGATGCAACAAGGGGCGAGACTCAAGAGGGAAAGGCAGCAGCAGACTATGCAACTTATCTCCCAGATAGACGTTTTGAACAAGCAGAACATGACCCGACCCTCCCAACACTTGACCAATCTAATATCCCACCTACGAACGGAACTTAGACTTAAATTCCTCGAGGACTTTGAGAAGGCCTCCAGGAGGTTGAAACTCTCCTACTACACGAGCGGCAACAAAGCTGGGAAACTTCTGGCCAACAAGTTGAAGGGACTTAGGGTCAAAACTCAGATCCCACACATATTACAACCTCACACCTTGAGCAAACAGACGCACCCTCAGGCAATTGCTGATGCATTCAGTCAATACTACAGCTCACTATACAACCTGAAGGACGACCAGTCAACCACACAACCCACGGATAGCACCATAAATGACTTCCTTCAAAAAATTGACCTTCCTAGGCTTTCACAAGACCAACGTATGCACCTAAATTCTCCCATTGCGGATCTAGAGGTCCAACAGGTAATTCAATCTCTTCCTCCCAATAAGTCACCGGGCCTAGATGGGTATACCGGCGAATATTATAGGACGTTCCAAGACATTCTTTGCCCACATTTGTCTAGGGTCTTTAGTTCTGCTGCTGCGTCTTCCTCATTCCCTCCGGAGATGCTCAAGGCCACAATTATAGCATTGCCAAAACCAGGGAAGTCCCTGGATGTTCCACAGAACTTTAGACCGATATCACTCTTAAATAACGACATCAAGTTGTATGCCAAACTCTTAGCCACTAGGCTTATGACTATACTCCCAGACATTATAGATGTGGACCAGACGGGATTTACCAGGGGGAGGCAGACGGCTGATGCCACTAGGCGCTTGGTCAATTTGATCCACATTGTCAGACGCAGGGGAACGCCTTCTCTGCTCCTTTCATTGGATGCAGAGAAGGCGTTCGACAGGATTCACTGGGTATACTTAGCCGAAGTGCTGCGCAAGTTTGGTTTTCAGGGCTGGATGTCCTCAGCCATAATGGCGCTTTACACAAGTCCATCAGCCCAGGTATATGTAGCAGGCACTCTTTCTACCCTGTTCCAGATCACAAATGGTACACGCCAGGGGTGCCCCCTATCCCCACTTATTTTCAATCTAATGATGGAGCCCCTGGCTACTCGAATAAGAACGCACCCCCGTATTACTGGAATAACAGTGGACCCTAAAAAACATGTCATAAGTAGTGTTGAGCAGAATATGCCATATTCGATTTCGCGATATATCTCGAATATATAGTCGAATATTCGAGATATATTCGCTAAATACGAATATTCGTGATATTTTTTGGAAATGAAATGATTGCGAATTTTCGCTATCGCGAATGCGAATGCGAATTGCGAATTGCGAATGCGAATATTCGAGAAATGCGGAATGGAGCACTCTGATTGGCTCAGAATATTCGTGATATATTACAATATAAAATAATTGCGAATATTCGAGAAATGCGGAATGGAGCACTCTGATTGGCTCAGAATATTCGTGATATATTACAATACACAATAATTGCGAATATTCGGCAAATGCGGAAGGAGCACTCTGATTGGCTCAGAATATTCGTGATATATTACAATACACAATAATTGCGAATATTCGAGAAATGCGGAAGGAGCACTCTGATTGGCTCAGAACATTCGTGATATATTACAATACAAAATAATTGCGAATATTCGAGAAATGCGGAAGGAGCACTCTGATTGGCTCAGAACATTCGTGATATATTACAATACAAAATAATTGCGAATATTCGAGAAATGCGGAAGGAGCACTCTGATTGGCTCAGAATATTCGTGATATATTACAATATAAAATAATTGGGAAATTTCGAGAAATGCGGAATGGAGCACTCTGATTGGCTCAGAATATTCGTGATATATTACAATATAAAATAATTGCGAAATTTCGAGAAATGCGGAATGGAGCACTCTGATTGGCTCAGAATATTCGTGATATATTACAATACAAAATAATCGCGCGATATCGCTATTGCCGAATAATCGCATTGCGATTTTTTGGCAATATAAAATGAGCGCTGCAGCTACTCGGCCCAAGGTCTCTAATCATACCAGCAATGCTTTTAGACGTCGATGGGGATCTCTAGGATGTGATCTGTTCTAAAAAAAAATTGAAAAAATACGAATATTCGAAATAGCGAATATTCGCCGCGATATTCGCGTTATTCGCGAATACTCGAATATGCAATATTCGTAGCGAATATTCGCAATGCGAATATTCGTGAGCATCACTAGTCATAAGTCTATTTGCCGATGACATTATCTTAATACTGTCTGAGGTACAGGAATCATTGGCCACCGTACAAGAGGTCCTACAGACCTTTTCTACTGTTTCGTATTATAAAGTGAACAAAACTAAATCTCATGTACTTAATATAGGTGTAAACAAAGAAGTGAAACTGGCCCTGCAGAGTAAATTCCCGTATGTGTGGAGAGAAGAGGGTATCGCTTATCTGGGGATTATGTTAACCCCGACCACAGAAAATCTAGTGACTGCGAACTTCCCCCTTTTTTTCTGCATTCACTCAAACTTAAACTTCAAAAATTAGCGGTGTCAGAACTTTCATGGCTAGGGACCCCATATTAGCATCCCTGAGGGCTTGGATCCACTTGTGCACAGCTCACAGCTGGACAGGACCCACCGAAGCGCTCAAATTCCCTATAACCATAATCCACAATCTAATCCCAGATATCAATCTTAAATCCTGGAGGGAGAGGGGTATAACAAACTTAGAGGACATATTGGTGAACACCAATATCATGTCGTTTGAGACTCTGAAACAGAAATTTGGGCTCCAGACCGGCGACCAGTTCAAATATACTCAGGTGTCCCAACTAATCAAAAACAACCCCCCGATTTCTACTCACCTTCCGGTTAGGATCACCAGATTCTTTCAACAGCCGTCTGCCAAACCTCAGGGTATATCTATTCTATACAAGGGATTGCAGGAGAAAGATGTAATGCTCAAAACCCAGAATATTATAGCATGGGAGCAGGACTTCAGAGAGGAATACCCAATCCACTCTTGGGAAAAATCAATAAAACTGCAAGTGACATGCACCAAAAGTACTAATCTCCTGGAAATGCATCAAAAACTACTCCTCTGCTGGTACCTCACCCCCCACAGGCTGGCTAAGATGTTCCCGAACACTTCGGCAGATTGCTGGAGGCTATGTGGGGAGAGGGGCACACTTTTTCACATTATGTGGGAATGCCCAAATATCAGATATGTGGTCTCAAGTGGAAGGGATATTGTCTAGAATCTCAGATGTGGAGGTCCCACTTCACCCAGCTATGGCTATACTGTCCATTGGTATGGAGCGGGTACCCCCTTCCCAAGCCACAGTGGTTTTACATATTCTCTTGGCTGCGCGCCTAGTAATCCTTAGACATTGGAAAAATATTGCTCCTCCATCATTAGCGGAAATAATAAACACAGTACAAACGCACAGCACATATGAAATCCTACATGCTTCAGCATCAGGGAAATATGAAACAGTGTCCAAACTTTGGGCTCCATGGAGAGACTGGAAAATATAACAATTGAATACAATGGATGTCTAATCAGCAAACTATAGGGTGATCTTGACCAAATAGGGTAATTAGGGCAGTTAACATTGTTATAGTTGTGAAATGTATTGTTGTGGGGCAGGGGTTAATTTGCGCTGCCTACTTTGTTCTATTATATTTAGTATACACAAGTAAACTGTTATAACATACTCAACTTTTTTATTGTGAATTGTATATTCTATCTTTACATTTTTACTGTGGTTTGCTTTATTAATGAAAAACTCCCAATCCTCCTTTCCCTCTGATTTCATTGCATCAATTTGAGAATTAAGAGGCTCATTTTAAGCCTCTGTGACCAACGAAGAGAGGTGGAAGGGGATGGAGAGTGTTTATTACAAATATATTTTTTATGCCGTTTTGTACATCAATGTTGTGAACAAGGCCTTTACGGCTGAAACACATCTACCTCTGCTGTATTTTTTATGGAGATACAATAAATTCGGACTGATTTGGGAGCGTTCGTGGAGTTGCGGATTGTCCTTTATCCATTTATCAGCTGAGCAACTGCACATCCTGCACCCGACTGCTCAGGAGGAGTTTCATTAATCTGGGGTAGTAGCACCTTTATTTGTTGTTTATGTATTCATTCTAAGTGCCTGAGAGCAATGGCTCTCCTGGGTCTCGCTTTCCTCATTGGTTCACACAGCAGTCTGAGTCATTGGCTCCCGCTGCTGTCCATCACAGTCATTGAGCCAATGAGGGGGGGGGGGGGTGAGCTGTATATGAATGAACAATGATGGAAGTGAGCCTGCTTGAGTTCCCCCAAAGAAAGAGGACTGCTATGGGGGCACTCAGCATGGAGGAGGAGTCAGGACTGCTGATACAGGACCCAAGAAGAGGATCGGGGCTGCTCTGTGCAAAACCATTTCACAGTGCAGGCAAGTATAACATGTTTGTTATTTTGTTTTTTAATTACAATCTTTAGAATGACTTTGTTAATAAATTCCTTAACCTGTATGGTCTTTGCAAACTGTCATTATACTTTTCATAAAAAGCATCTTCTTTTGTCAGTGACACCAACGTTCGTATATTTTCCACAGCTTCAGTTGATATCTAAATAAGATGAGAAAAAGAGATGTAAAATTAGTAGTCTAATTAATAGTCTAAATTTAGATTGTGCTTAAATAATAAAATAGCTGAAAGTTTAACCACTTGCTTACTGGGCACTTTCTCCCCATTCCTGCCCGGGCCTTTCTTTGAAAGACAATTGCGTGGTCATGCAACACTGGACCCAAATGACATTTTTATAATTTTTTTATTCCACAAATAGAGCTTTATTTTGGTGATGGGTTTTTTATTTTCTTCTAAAGAAACTAAAAAAGACCGTAAATTTAGTGTTAGATGGACTAGCAGAATTTGACACACTAATAAACTGAATAACTTTTGAATAACAGACTTACTGGTTAGTTCACTAGGTAAAAATAAAAGAGAGCCAAGAAAAGAAAGTGAATGCAGCCATCACAGCTAAGAACCGCTAATCATGAAAATAATACTGTATACTGTATGTTTGCTTTTGGGTTTAATACTGCTTTAAGATAGACCTTGTTAATTAAATAAAAAGGCAAAGCCTTCTTATGTAAAAAAAAAAAAAGACTGGAAAACATCCCCTGCACTGCAAATATCTGAAGTAATATTGTACTGGATTCAACTTCTGTGTCTTTTTGAAGACTAAGGGCTCATTTCCACTGGCGTTTTTACAGCCACTTTTCTGAGCGTTTTTTGCAGCTTAAAAACGCCTGTCCATGTTAGTCTATGGCCTCATGCCCAACATGACGTTTTTGAGCTGTAGATGGCTAAGCTGCAAAAAAAAACGCGGGACCAGGGCGTTCTGAAGCTCCAGCAATAGAGCTGTAAGGCTTCATTTCCACTGGCGTTTTTATAAGCACTTTTCTGAGCATTTTTTACAGCTTAAAAACGCCTGTCCATGTCTATTTTAGAAAAAATAAACACGTTTTTGCGCGTTTTTGAGCGTTTTTGCGCGTTCTTGCGCGTTTTTGAGCGTTTTAATGTCTGGCGTTTTTACAGCTCTATTGCTGGAGCTTCAGAACGCACTGGTCCCGCGTTTTTTTTGCAGCTTAAAAACGTCTCAGCCATCTACAGCTCAAAAACGTCATGGTGGGCATGAGGCCATAGACTAACATGGACAGGCGTTTTTAAGCTGCAAAAAACGCCCAGAAAAGTGGCTGTAAAAACGCCAGTGGAAATGAGCCCTAAAAATGCCAGGCATTAAAAAACGCTCAAAAACGCGCAAAAACGCTGCGTTTTTAAATCTCCAGCTAAAAAAAAAAAAAAAAAAACTTTTTTTTTTTAAAAGTAAACATGGACAGGCGTTTTTAAGCTGTAAAAAACGCTCAGAAAAGTGACTGTAAAAACGCCAGTGGAAATGAAGTCTTAAAGTGGTTGTGAGTGAAAAGTGTAGCGCTAATATAGGAATCCTATATAGGGTATCCCCATGTGATATAAGAAGTAGGTAGCTCAGACCATACTATACAAAGAAAAAAAGTGAAAAAGTATTCCAAAATTCACTTTCAAAAATTAAATATTATCCTTTGAGTGGCCTCTATATATGTCCTCAAGATTCGTGAGTAATCAAACTCAATTATCAGGACAGGTAATAGGAAGGCAACTAATGTGAGTAAGTGACAGAGTCATGCAAACTGTGGGCGTGTAATAACACAAAAAAACAACCTATATAACTCGTGACACACCCATGCGATATGAGAGTATCTAATGACACAAAGTCTACTGTAGATAATTCAGGGCCACCGAACATGTGAGAAATTTAGTCCCAATACTTAATGGGGGTGACACATATGTCTTCCTTATGGGTTAGCTTGAATGCCGTATATGGTTCAAGAAGTAGTCCTCCCACTTTGCACAAATACAAATAGATGGGTACCCTTACCGGATGAGATGGACCCTCACCTCACCATATGGCGGGGGGTCTTACGAGCTTTCCTAGACCGATTGTCTAGTCCGGATATTACCAGGATTGTAGTCCCAGGTGTGGGTGATTCCCAAGGTGCATCTGTGTCCACAGGATGGAAATTCACACTTTGGTAGTGCCCAGCAGTGGTTCTCAATCGCAAAAAGGACAAAATGAAAAAAGAAAAAGGCTCCTCATAGCGTAAAAATGCAAAATTTAATTAAAAACAGTCCAAAAAATGTCACACACAATGTGATAGGAATGTGATAGGAACCATAAAAAGAATTAAAAACCACACGTGTAAGGAAATTATATGACTAGTAAAAAATAAATGAAGGGAACAGCAGCAATTCTCCCCCTTGATGGAAGGACAAGGGTGTTCCAAAAAATGCAGTAGAGATTAGCATTGAGTCAAAGTGGTTGTAAACCCTTTGCAATCACTTTTGACTACAGGTAAGCCTATAATAAGGCTTACCTGTAGCTACCATGAATTTCTCCCAAACCTGCACATTTTAGGAGATACTCACTGTATACGCATGTGCCGATATCATTGGCACATGCACACTGAAGAGATGGTTCGTACGTGCGGTTTCTTCAGCTGGTGTGCTGTTACCGGTGGCTCCCGCACGCATGCGTGGGAGTGACATAATCGCAGCTGAACACAGAGTCAGAGCCCACTAAACATTTTGCCGGCCAAAGCACTGCGGGGGCTTTGATCTAAGGTAAGTATATCATAATGAGCTAGTATGCTATGGATACTAGCTCATTATGCCTTTGTCTTGCAGGTTTTTTTTTCTGCTTAGGTTTACAGCCACTTTAACCACTTGTGACCAAAAATGAGATTGCGCTAAATAATACATATAATGAATGAATGAATGAATAAAAAACTTATATAGCGCAGCACATGCGAACTGAATCGCCTCTGGGCGCTTGTTGTTCCTGTCTCCTTTGATATCAAAAGAGATGTGTCTTGATCTTTCTCCTAAAAGCTAGGTGATTCTCCTCCAACCGAATGCTGGCTGGTAAAGCGTTCCATAGTCTGGGACCTTGGACCGCAAATCTTCGCTCTCCTTTGGCCTTGTAGTTGGCTTTCGGAACCTGGAGCAGGTTCTGATTGGTGGATCGCAAAACACGATTGGGGTTATGAGCTTTTATTTTTTCGCATAGATATTGGGGAGCATTCCCATGGACACATCTATGCGTAAGACAGAGAGCTTTAAAAGCAATTCTGTCTTTGACTGGTAACCAGTGAAGGGATCTCAGTGAAGGTGAGATGGATTCCCAGGGTTTTTTCCCAGTCACAAGTCTGGCGGCCGTATTCTGAACGACTTGCAGACGAGCGATTTGGTACTTGGGGAGTCCGAGGTAAAGGGCTTTTGCATAATCCAGTCTGGAGTTAACAATTGCTCCCACCACGACTGCTAAATCTTCTTTGGGGATGAACGGAGTAAGTCTGCGTAGTAGGCGCAGCAGATGGTGGGATCCGCTGACTACTGACCCTATTTGTGCGTCCATTGTCATAAAGGAGTCAAAAATGACCCCAAGACTTTTGACTTTGGCGCTAGGGGTGATAATTTTGCCCAGAATGGGCGGGGGTGTCCATGCTGTTGAAGGTTGATTCCTGCGCTTGGCGTGAAACAGGAGAAGTTCTGTTTTCGCTCCGTTGAGTTTAAGATAACTCTTTGTCATCCAGTCCTCTATCAAAGAGAGGCAGGTCTCTAAATTGAGGTGGTGATCCTTTATGTTGCAGATGCGGAAATAAAGTTGCGTGTCGTCTGCATATGAGTGATAGAGCAGTTTTTGGCTGCTGATAATCTCAAAAAGAGGACGAAGGTAGATGTTAAACAGCACCGGTGACAGAGGCGATCCTTGAGGGACTCCGCATGTTACTGTGCGTTTCTCAGATGTGAAATGTCCTAGCTTCAATGTTTGCGATCGGTTTTCCAGAAAAGAGGAGAACCAAGATAAATCGCCTTCTGCGACTCTGGCTACTTCAGCAAGCCGCGTCAGTAACAGTTTGTGGTCTACAGTGTCGAAAGCTGTGCTTAGGTCCAACAGAACCAAAAGACAAGATTCTCCTTCGTCTGCGGCCTCGAGAACATCGTCCCATATTTTGAGCAATGCGGTTTCAGTCCCGTGTCCGGGACGGAACCCTGATTGTAATGGGTCAAGTAGCTTGTGGGTATCCAGATGCTGTTGCAGCTGTTGTACCACTACTTTTTCCATTACCTTTGAGAGTACATTGAGACTTGTTATGGGCTGGCGGTGGAGTGGGTCCTTGGGGTCCAGGGAGGATTTCTTCAGGATGGGTTGGATTATACCCTCTTTCAACTGTGAGGGTACTATGCCCTCCACGAAAGACTGGTTGATAAGCTGCGTGATGGGAGGAGCCAGGATGTGGGCGCATTCCTTCAGCAGTTTTGTGGGGATAATGTCATTTGGCGCTGTGCCATAACGCAGAGTACAAATGACATTCTTAGTGGTCTCGATGGAGATGGGTGCCAAGGTGAACTTACCTGATATAGGAGAATTACTATGGGTGTTGTGTGAGAGGCTGCAGGGGGGACTGGGGGGGGAATTATTTTGCTGAATGCTTTCACGGATCGCCTCGATTTTATTAATGAAGCAATCCGATAGTTCATTGCAAAATTCTTGTGTGTCTTCATTGGGGGCTTCGATACATCCTGGGTTCATGGTCTGAGTGACCAGCTTGAAGAGTTCGCGGGGGCGGTTTAAGGCACCGTTGATAGCCTCAGAAAAGTATTTTTTCTTGGCTTGGAAAATTTCTTTGTGGTATTTACTTGTCGCCGCTTTGTAGATGGATAGGTTTAGCTCTGAAGAGCTTCTTTTCCAGGCAGATTCGGCCCTTCTGCGTTCTTGCTTCAGTAACAACAGCTGGTTGTTAAACCAGCTGCGGTTGTTTTTCCGGATGCGGGTTCGTCGTTTCGGCGCTACCAAGTCGGCTGACTGTAGCATGGCCGAGTTTATGGCTTCCAATGTTTCAACGGCCGTTTGATGCGGCTGAGTTGTTTCTATTTTTTTCCTTAAAGTGGTTTTGAAGAGTTCCGAGTGGAGCTTCTTCTGACATCTAGTCCAGTGTGTTGTCACTGGATTTGATGTTTTTGTTGTGGGGGGGATTGTGGAAATGAATTTAATTGCATGGTGGTCTGTCCATGGCAACTTTTCATTTTCCAAAATTTTTATTTCCAGATCTTGTCTGAAAATAAGATCAAGTGTGTGGCCTGAAGCATGCGTGGGCCCACATACTAGTTGCTGTAACCCTAAATCTTCCAGGTGGTCAATACAGGCATCAGCAACGGTGTCTTGTGAGGAATTGGCCCAGAGGTTGAAATCCCCGAGCAGCAACAGGTGTTTGCTGTTGAGGGTGTAAGTGGAGAAGAAATCCGTCCATGGTGATAGCAGCTGCGATTTTGGGCCCGGTGGCCTATAGCAGAGCAGAATGTGGACGGTCTCCTTTGAATTTGTCTGTAGTTGCAGAGTAAGGGTTTCCATGAATGGAAGAGGGTTTTGAAGGGCTGGTTTTGTGATTGCAAGATGAGTCTTGTGGATCACCGCCAGGCCTCCCCCTCTTTGCCCTATTCTGTTTTCCGTGATAATACGGTAGTTTTCTGGCACCAGTTCTCCTAGAATGGTGTTACAGTCGGCTGCGAGCCAGCTCTCTGTAATAAAGAGGCAGTCTAAATCGTGTTGTAGAATGAAATCATGGATTTCAAGTCTGTGTTTTACTGCCGATCTTGTGTTGATCAAAGCACATGAAATGTGCTTAGGCTGGGGTAAACGGCTAAAATTTTTGATGGTCGATCGTCGATCGATCCTCAAAAGTTGCTCCATTCTTAGGGTCTTTTTGGTGATGGCTGGCAGTATTGCGGCGCAACTCCTCAGATCCCAAATGGTTTCTGCAGAGTACCGCAGATTAGCCACGGTAGCCATTCACCGGGGGAAAAGTAGTTATTTTTTTGGGTGACGATGGGGGGAGGATTCAGTGAATCCTCCCAGCTTGATCCAGAGGAAGGCAAAAAAACCCTAGCCGTGCTGTGCCAATTTGCTTTGGTAGGGGAAAAAATTCCTTCCTGATCCCTGAACGGCGATCGGGCGAAACCCCTGGATCAAGTGTTATTAAGTTATGAAACAGGGGGGTGAGAGCTGTCACTGCTGCTGGGGCGTACCAAGATGGCCGCTGACCGGGAGCAGGACAAGGGACCCAGGCTGGTGTGTAGTCAGCTGGATGGACTGGGGTGGGGGTGGACTGGTTGTTGAGGGGTGGATGAGTCCTGCAGGGGGCTGGGGGCGAACTCCTGGGAGGTTTCTGGTGACTTGGAGGGGATTCTGTGTGTGAAATGCGGCGCGGTGTTAGGCCGCAGGTGAAGCCGCGGACTTTCCTGGATCGCGGCCCCGCGTTTGAGAGAGGCCTGGCGCGGAGGTCCCGAAAAAAGTCCTGGAATGGCGAAAATTGCCGTGGAGAGGTGGTAGGAGGGTGCCTCTGATGGTGATGGCTGTATGGGGGGCGTATGGAACAGAGTAAAGGAGCGGGGGAGCGGCTGGTTGTTGGGGGGGGGCCGGAGCTGGAGGAAGCGGATCGCGGGGGAGTTGTTTCTCCGCTGGGGGAGATTAGGCTGCCGCCGTGGCTGTCCTAACAAGGACGGCCACCTACGGGTCCTGGGGAGGTGTAGATCGCCCTGAGTAGCAGGGGCTTACCTGGAGGGTGAGAAGCGGCCAGGGAAGGCGGATGAGAAGGCCTGCGGAGGCGGGGGGGTGGAAAACCCTGCCTGTCTGGAGCCCAGGAGCCACACGCCCTACTGGTAGGTACGTGCGCCGATTACTACTGGGACAGTTCTCGCCCTGGGGGAGGGTCACTCTTTCAGACCCAACAGGAAGAGCTCCTGGAACAGTGAATAGAAATGCTGATTAGGCATATGCACAACATATATGAGTCCATCAACATGTGAAAAAGTTCATAATCCAGTGATCCCACAGGTGCCAACAAATCAACTTGGAAAAGTGTGGTATAGATGAAACCTCCACCGAAATCATATGTAGCCTCTTACCAAAAAGACATGAAATATAAGCCTGATACGATCTATGATGCTGGATGGTGGTCACAGGGGAGTTCCACTGCACACAGCCTGGTTGTCAGATGTAAGATATCTCCCGATAGGTCATCAACAGGCACATAAAAAACAAAGGCCTCACATAGCATAAAACCTTAATTTATTAAATAAAAAGAGATGGCTTGCACTTACATCAAAGTGAAGAAAGCATCGCATGAAACATATCAGCCGGCCGGCTAAAAACAAACAGCCCGTATTCCGGGTAGAGAGATTGGAGCACACGGTGACGTCAGAACGTCTCCTCCCTACGTTTCGTCTGAAAGACTTGATCACGGGATACAGGCGGCGTTCTGACTCACCGCAATAAATGTAAACAGACGTCACATGCAGCCTCGATGTGGATGAAAGCACCCAGCCGCACTGTCGCCATATTGGTTACTGGATAGAGGCTAGGCGAGATTAGCAATATTAGTCGCGCTCTGCCCACACTCGGAAATACATAGAAAAAGGGATATATAGTGACTCTTTTAGTTGACTAAACAGAGAAACATTTCCGAATAACGCAATTGTCACGGACTATAATTGTATAAGGATTATGTGCATATGCCTAATCAGCATTTCTATTCACTTATATGTATTATTTAGCGCAATCTCATTTTTGGTCACATTGTTTTCTGTGTAGTATAACACTTTATGATTGCAGCTTTATTTCTTTGTCCTATTAACGAGCGCAATAACATTTTTTTACTTTAACCACTTGCCTGCTGGGCACTTTTACCCCCTTTCTGCCCAGGCCAATTTTCAACTTTCAGCTTGCACGGTCACCCCTACTTTCTTACTTTGATCCTTCCTGTGATCCACCAACCAATCCTTCCTTCAACCAATCTGTTCATTGTTTGGTTGACCAATCCTTCCTTTGTTATTGCCTGACTGACTGATCCTCCCTGCGATCAACTGATTCCTTCCTGCAATTAACCGATTGGTCCTTCCTTTATACAATCCTTTCTTTGATCAATTGATCCTTCATTGGATCAATCCTTTTTTTCTTTTAATGATTGATCTTTCCTTTCACCAATCCTTTTTTTTCAATTGATTGATCCTTCCTATCATTTATCCATCTTTCGATAATTTCTCTATAAAGCCACGTACACACGATCAGTCCATCTGATGAGAACGGTCCAAAGGACCATTTTCTTTGGTTAACTGATGAAGCTGACTGATGGTCTGATGTGCCTACACACCATCGGTTAAAAAAACGATCGTATTAGAACACGGTGACGTAAAACACAACGACGTGCTGAAAAAAATGAAGTTCAATGCTTCCAAGCATGCGTTGACTTGATTCTGAGCATGCACAGCTTTTTAACCAATGCTTTTGCATACTAACGATCGGTTTTGACCTATCAGTTAGGCATCCATCGGTTAAATTTTAAAGCAAGTTCTCTTTTTTTTGACCGAAGGATAACTGACCAATGGGGCCCACACACAATCGGTTTGGACCGATGAAACGGACCTTCAGTCCGTTTTCATCGGTTTTGACCGATCGTGTGTACGAGGCTTCATATTTATGCTAATATTTTTGCAATGTGTTTTATCCTTTTCTATATACTACAATACCTGGTTGATCCTGCCTGTTCCTATGTTCTTGTTAGTAAACTGACCATGCATCTGTAGCTCCACCTTTCCCCCTTTCTTTCTGTTATTTCAACAATAAATAGCTGCAGCTGTAGCTCCACTGTCGTCAGGAAACATGACCTCCACTCCACTACCTTTCCCCCTTTCTTCCTGTTATTTCAAGAGGGTCTGGCTGCAGAGTGGAGCTTTGCTTTTGACAGAAAACATGTGACCTCCACTCCACCTTTTTTTAAATTAAACTTTATTGTAACAAACAATTAATAGCTGCAGCTGTAGCTCCACTGTCGTCAGGAAACGTGACCTCCACTCCACTTTTTTTTTTAATGAACATAACAAAGGGCCAAGAGATCGGGACTTTATATGAAGTGCGCAAGGTATATGCCTTAGTATCAAATTGTTGTAATAAACATATCTGTGAAATATAATATATGGTAATCTAGAGCACATTGTTAATTAATAATAAATATAATTTATTTTCAATAAAACTCATATATACAGTATACACATAAATAGGTACCTGCATAATTATAAATGACTATAATCCCTAACATTGAAGAGTGATGAGAAGATATACTAGATAAAAACTTTATTGTACATTGATAAATACACAATTCACAAAAAATCAACCATAGGAAAAATGCTCAAACACAGGATGGTTAATGGAACCCAACGTCTTTAGGCTATGAATAATTGGTACAGTAGAGAATACACTGATATGACACACGACATTTGTCATCTCAATGCGTTTCGTGGCTTAGCGTCACTCATCAGAAGCAAGCGTGTAATATGTTTCTGCAATGACATAGGTAAATCTATAATTAATCCAGTATATTGACAAATAGACAGATGAAAAAAAGGGGGGACCCCATATAGTACTTACTAGGTATCTATGTGTTGATGGTATGGTACTGTGGGTCATGAGTCCTCCCATGCAGGAAACATCTCCTCCCGGAGCTGATCTGGTATATTCTATGATGGACAACCCACACAGGCCCCACCCAGGATGGACAGGCATCAGACAGTGAATGATAAGTGAGAATGATACTAGAAACATTCTGCAGCTGTAAAAATTGTGTGATATGTGTTAAAAAGAAGAGGGAATGACATCCTCTATCTAGATAGGGAAGGTAGTGCAGAAGGAGGGAAAATGTGATAAGTGAGGCTGAAACCATAACTGACCCATGAAAAAACAGATGACTGAGCCCCCAAAAGAGACAAGGACGCCCAACAAACCAAGAACATGAAGGAAATGTATAAAAAGGAAACACAGGCAGAGTGAATTAACTAAGAGTGTTACCTGCCAACCAAGCTGGCAGGCATACAATGTGTGGTGTGTAATGGAATGAGAGAAAGACAAATGCCTGAACCATCCAAGGATGGTTCCCATATAAATGCCGCCACAGAGAAACCCATCAATATCATGCACACGAGTAAGAGGGAAGGGGGAGGTGCCTACACCAATGCAGAAGAGCCACTTAGTAGTTTGGCACCAACACATTTCCCATATTGCTCATAGCTGGATAGTCACCAGCATAACGGTGCCACAGGAAGTGATGCTGCATGCCTGCCTGGAGGAAGGCAGCACAAGCAGTGCATGTCTCAGCTCCCGGATTAGAAGAATACCTGAGGGATGCAAAGCACAAAAACTCCAAATCCCCATTGAGACCTAGAACCAAAGAAATATCAATATAAATAGACTGGATAAATCATGAAAGGGGCCATGTCAGACAGACTACCAAATGGCATAATAAACAGAATAAGGAATTGGATGGAATAAAAAAGCATGGAATTGATAACAAATATTAAATAAGCAGGAACATAAACTACAATAAATGTCCCAGAACACGTACTTTCATCCCTAATTTGAAACTAGTGGGGAAAGGGAATTGCAGGGTCTGCATGAGGCAATGATGTAGTCATTTTGGAGATTGAAAAAAATATGAGGATGCAAGGTGTAAAGTACAAAGTTTTATTAAGAAAAAGTTATGACATAAAAGTAAGGAATGAGTTGCGACATGATGCACAATATAAAAATATCCATACACAGATCATAGGGTAACAATAAAATACATAGCCTGTGAAAGTAACAAGCATTCGTAGTTACTAACGCGTTTCGACCAAAAGGTCTTCTTCAGAGGATTTTTATTGGTTGCGGCTGAAAAAGAATAATTTCATAAGTAATACTATACATGAATTGTCTCATTTATCCACTCCACTATATGGAACCCTGCCCCGTCAGGGGACATGGGTAGTCCCAGAATGGGGGGGAGGGAAGACATACAGAGGGTGAAGAGGAGAAAAATTAATTGAAATATTTAAATAAAAAATCAGCACATTTACCAAAATAAAAAGGTATGGAGTGTCCCAAAACAGAGCTCTCATGTGATGGTGGGAAGGGAACCGTCCCAACCTGCAAATCTCACAGGACCGAGTCCTCAAACATCGCCACGCTCCGAACAGGGCACCATCTAAGGGTGGCTGTATGTGACCAGACGAAGAAGCACCTGGAAAAGGTTACCACACTGGAGAAGAGGGGGTGGACAAAGTGGTGTGTCCTACAATAAGTAAAAAGTACTTGCTTAAAGAAAACCTCCAAAAAACGTATGACAAGTGTACTAGTGTGTGCACATGATGCTGATAGGCTATGGGTTATATTCCAAAAAGAAGAATTGGAGACCCAAAAGAGAACCCAGAATAAGGTATATGAGAGATGATAGAACACCAAAGGGCCACCTCGATCAAGGATCGACTGGTCCGAAGTGAATACATAAATGCCTCTAAGAGAGAGACACATTGCACGACTTTTGGTACTTTCCCCTGTGGACATTGCTCCTATTGCCCACTCATGAAGAGGGAGAGGACTTTTCCATTACCAAATGGCAACACATTCAAATCCTCACATTTTACTAACTGTCAAACTAGGGGTATAGTATATATCATGGAATGCAACTGTGGTGCCTATTACATAGGAAAAACTAAGCAAGAATTTTGGTGCAGAATTTCCAAACACATGTATAGCATGAAAATTGGAAACCTGCACCTGCCCATCGGGAGACATGTAGCATTAAAGCATCAATACATTGTACCTAAAGTCTCTTTCGCCGCCCTATATCGGATACACATTCCGAATAGAGGCGGTGATTGGAACAAAACACTTTTGCAACATGAACAGCGCTGGATCTTCAGACTACAGGCCACTACATATCCTGGTCTGAATGAATCTTGTTCATTTGCTCCTTTCCTTAAAGGCTTCACCTCTGGAAAGACACAATAATTCTAACCTCCTAATTTTGGCCTTTTTGCATGTTCCTGTATGCCATCCCCTTCCAAACACCAGTCTACGACCAATATTGTTCTAGTATTATTGATTTTTGATAACTAGGATGTTTGTTATTGCTGCCTTTGTGTCATTGGATTTCTCCCCCCTCCCTCTTCATGAGCATACACCCCCTCCAGTTGATCCCATGCCATTGATTATCATATTGTTTGTTACATGTTCAAGTGACCGCCTTTTTAGATAAATACTTTACCACCAATATGGATTGCACTGTTTATGACAAAATGTTTGGGTCACTACATCCTTCAAATATTCTATTATATTATTTATATAAGTTAATACCAGTTGCTGTTATATGTAATAACACTATGCTGTGATACATTCCAAATGCATGATGCCAGGTCTCCCCTGCTGGCGGCATATGCGGCCACTTCCGTGATCACATGACACCCTGGCGTGCGCGTCATTTCCGAATCCTTTCGGACTCTGCATACGCCGGAAGACGCACCCGGCTATCCACGCTGTTCTTTGGACGGAGGAGGGTGACACACCCCCTCTCCTCCCACTCGGGGTGGGGCAATCGTACCCCTGACCCATCAGGATAGAGGAGGGCGACACACCCTTCTCTTCCTAGCTGGGGTGGGGTAATTATACCCCCGACCTATCATAGGTCTTATAGTGGTATATATTTCCGCTTCCAGATCAAAGCACTCACAGAGCCGACAACGTCTCCACGAGTCACAGCATCCTCATTTTTGGTAAGTCCTGCTTTTTTAAAACTCCATTATTCCACCTTATTGATCCCACTAAGGGAACCCTGGCAAGTTATCTTACAAAGGGTGTCTTCTGCTCCTTTCAACCTCAGATGCCAATACTCTAACTTGACATTGCTACAACCGATTCGGCTTGTCAGCCAACCCTCTTCAATCCTTACCCATTTAAGAATCAAGGTAATCTACTCTTTAGCCCTTATTTTTTCATTTTTTCCTTTTCTTCTTTTTCTTTTCTCTCACACCCAGCCCTTCACTTCACCTCTCACCCCATCACCTCGGATCACTATTTCACCTCTGGCTGCTGTGTTTTATTTTTTCAGCGCCTCTATTGTCTACAACTTTCACCAATACCATCACTGGCCCCTTCTCTGTTCTCCTTCCCTTTCTCCTTCCCCTCCTCATCCACCTTTCACCCCCACATCACTCCCCCATCCCTCTCACTCCACACCCTCACATCCTCATTATTGCACTCATCCTTTTCACATAGTATTTTAGTCACTTTGTCACTCCCTTTTTTCATTGGCCCCTCTCTCTCCCCCCCCCCTCCCCATTTTTAGTCAATTTTTCCATGTTCTCTTTTCCCCTTTTTCCCCCTTTTTTCCCCCCTTCCTCTGCCCCCATTCCCCCCGTTCTCTACTCTGGCCCCTCCATCACTCCCCTCCCCTCTCCTCCCTCTCTTCTTTCTTCTTCAGTCCCCCTTTCCTTGTTTTTTCCCTCACAGTCACCTTTCCCTCCCCCCTCACCCCCACACGTTCCCTTTTTTTCCTATTCCTTTCATTTCCCCTCCCCCTTTTCCTTTCCCCCTTTTCCCCTCTTCCCCTTTTCCCTGTCCCTTTCACTCTTTTCTCCACTCCCCAGTCACCCCCCTCTCCCAATCACTTTCACTCCTCCATATGATACAGAATAACCCCCCCCCCTTTTCATTTTTCCTTTCCATCACTGCACATCCTCTTTCCTGTTTCTTTTTCTTTTCCCCTGCCCACTCTGGTGTTCTTTAATACACCTTCTCACTGCCCCCCTTTTTCTTTTTCTCCCCTATACTTCCTCATTCACTCCACTTTCTTCCCCCCACTTTCTTCTCACATCGCCCTTCCCTCTGTGGTCCCGTTCTTCCTGTCCCCACTCTTCCTCCCTCCTATCCTCCACGCTCCCTTCCCTTCCCCCTAACTCCAATTCCTCACCTTCTGGGTGTTCTATCATCTCTCATATACCTTATTCTGGGTTCTCTTTTGGGTCTCCAATTCTTCTTTTTGGAATATAACCCATAGCCTATCCGCATCATGTGCACACACTAGTACACTTGTCATACGTTTTTTGGAGGTTTTCTTTAAGCAAGTACTTTTTACTTATTGTAGGACACACCACTTTGTCCACCCCCTCTTCTCCAGTGTGGTAACCTTTTCCAGGTGCTTCTTCGTCTGGTCACATACAGCCACCCTTAGATGGCGCCCTGTTCGGAGCGTGGCAATGTTTGAGGACTCGGTCCTGTGAGATTTGCAGGTTGGGACGGTTCCCTTCCCACCATCACATGAGAGCTCTGTTTTGGGACACTCCATACCTTTTTATTCTGGTAAATGTGCTGATTTTTTATTTAAATATTTCAATTAATTTTTCTCCTCTTCACCCTCTGTATGTCTTCCCTCCCCCCCAGTCTGGGACTACCCATGTCCCCTGACGGGGCAGGGTTCCATATAGTGGAGTGGATAAATGAGACAATTCATGTATAGTATTACTTATGAAATTATTCTTTTTCAGCCGCAACCAATAAAAATCCTCTGAAGAAGACCTTTTGGTCGAAACGCGTTAAACAAATAGTCAACCGAAAATGCCGAGCCACCTGGCTCTCTTCAGAAATACAGCCCCTTAGGCTTACACTTCAGCTCTCTTGGCCACGTAACAAAGTACCTGTACAATCCCTGTACCTTCTCTCAGCTTCTGTGCTGCTCAGCCCACAGCTTTGGGTCCTCTGTCTATATACCATGCAGACATGCATGCTTCTCCCTTGCTTGCCTGGACTCCTTGGGAGGGTGGAGCCCTGAGCCACAGCCAGGCCAGCACTAAAGAGCTGAACACACAGCTGTGTCGTTAATGTGTCTGTCCATCCAAAATATGGCGAAAACCAGCCATCTTTCAGGAAGGACAGAGTCAAACCATCACAATATATATATATATATATATATATATATATATATATATATATATATATTCACATAAACAGGTACCTGCATAATTAGAAATGACTCTAATCCCTAACATTGAAGAAGAATGGGAAGGTATACTAGATAAAAACTTTATCGTACATTGATGAATACACAATTCATACAATATCACCCACAAGAAATTTGGCAAACACAGGATGGTTAATGGAACGTCTTTAGGTACAGTAGGGAATACACTGATATGACACCTAATGAAACACGACATCTGTTGTCTCAATGCATTTCCCTTCTGCACTACCTTCCCTATCTAGATAGGGGATGTCATCCATTCTTGGTTTTAATTTTATTACATACTGTATTACACAATTTTTACAGCCACAGATTGTGTTCTGTTACCATTCTCACTTATCATTGACAGCCTGATGCCTGATGCCTGATGCCTATCCATCCTGGTGGGGCTTGGGTTGTCCGTTGTGGAATAAACCATCTCAGCTCTCAGGGGAGACGTTTCCCAAATAGGGGGGACTCATGACCCACGTACCTTCGAAAATGAAATATAATTATTATTAATTAACACTGTGTAATAGATTACCATATATTATATATCACAGATATGTTTATTACAACAATGAATTACTTTTTTTTTTTATTTATTTTTTTTATTTTTATTTTTTTTCTAAGTGTATTTTTTGTGCGTGAACTCGAGAGAGAGGAGCCGGACTGCAGGAGTTGGGAGTAGGCAGACCCTCCCCCCGGAGGCAATCGCCATCCTTCTCCATGCCCCTGGTGGCAATGGCGGGTGTGAAGGGGGGCCTCCCACTCACCCCGCCCTACCTGCTCCTCTTGGGAGCCCAACTGGGGCCCAACGGGACCCCAATGGGGCAGAGGGACTCCCCCTATGAGGGAGTGAGGGGGCCTAGCCCACCCAGCCAGCCCCGTAGGTCCTTCGCCTCTCTTTATTTTAAGAGACCGCATGGCCAAAGTGCATGTGTTTTTAAACCAATTTTGTGTGCGTGCAAGTGTGGTGGTTTTTGTGGGGGGGGGGGGTGGGCATACTAAGCACAGGCGTACCTTGCATAGCACACCCACCGGGAGCCGGGCTGAGACCACCAAACTCAATTCACATGTAGCCGAGACCGACAACAATGAATTACTAAACTATATCTCTTGCGTACTTCATATAAAGTCCTGCTCTCTTTGGTCTTTGACATCAATGGGCCCAACTCCTACTGCAATCAGTCAGGTTTAAGCACTTCCCATCCTGGAATTTGAGTAGGGATATTCGAATGATGCCTGCAGGTGCAGGCATCATCCAGATATCATTTTGTTCAGCCGGAGGTACATCGCACCTCTACCCATTCATCTCAAAAAGCAGTGAAGTGCAGTTTTTGACAAGTCCTCCCCTGCCGTCTCTCCCGCCACGTTCGCCTCCTGCCACCGTCTCTACTGCTGCCATCTTTCCCAATGCCGTTTTCTATCGCCACTGTCTTCTCCTGCTGCTATCTTCTCACCCCGTTACCAACTATACAAAAAAAGCTACTCCTCTTCTGTGGCTGTTTTCCTCCGTTGTGTTGTGACTCACTTTCTGGCATCTTATATATGGTCATCCGATGACATCACCTGGAGAGCTTACCCCCTGTGGCGTCACAAGGGGCAGGCTCTTTGGGTGATGTCATTAGATACCCATTCACATAGGGGGGCCGGGAACTTTTGCACAAACCAATCAATTTACACCTATTGCGATTTTTTTAACCAAAATCATGTAGAAGAATAAATATGGGTCTAAACTGATGAATACATTTTGTTTTTTTATATTTTTTCGGGATATATTAAAAAAAGCAGAAAGTAAAAAATAAAAATAAAGGGCCAGATTCACAGAGCGATTACGCCTGCGCAACAGGAGATGCACGTGCGTAAGTCTAAATGTGCGCGTGCGTTTCGATGCACGGCATCCCCAAAACGAGATACGCAAGAAATCTACTTTTTTTTGTCCAGCGTAATTTCGTTAGACAGGCGCATCCGTCCGCGCAAAACTGCGCTAGACAGACCATTGATTTGCTAGTCAAATATGCTAATGAGGGACTTACGGGGATCCACAAAAGAACGTTGGGGCAGCGCAGGCTACGTAGTGTGCGCAACAGCAAAATGTCCTGTCTAAAATTAGACCATATAAAAGCTGGCCTAAAAAGAGAAAAATCGTCTACATGTCAGATAAAGCAACACTGTTAGTGAGGAGCTCAGCAGTCACACGTGTTGCCCAACAAACTGTATGCCAACATGCCAGTGGCATCCATGCTCATAGCTATACTACTGACTTTAGATGAGCAAAGAAGGAGGAGGGCACTGAGGAGTAGTGTTGAGCAGAATATGCCATATTCGATTTCGCGATATATCTCGAATATATAGTCGAATATTCGAGATATATTCGTTAAATGCGAATATTCGCGATATTTTTTGGAAATGAAATGATTGCGAAATTTCGCTATTGCGAATGCGAATGCGAATGAAATTTCGAGAAATGCGGAAGGAGCACTCTGATTGGCTCAGAATATTCGTGATATTTTATAATACAAAATAATTGCGAAATTTCGAGAAATGCGGAATGGAGCACTCTGATTGGCTCAGAATATTCGTGATATATTACAATACAAAATAATTGCGAATATTCGGCAAATGCGGAAGGAGCACTCTGATTGGCTCAGAATATTCGTGATATTTTATAATACAAAATAATTGCGAAATTTCGAGAAATGCGGAATGGAGCACTCTGATTGGCTCAGAATATTCGTGATATATTACAATACAAAATAATTGCGAATATTCGGCAAATGCGGAAGGAGCACTCTGATTGGCTCAGAATATTTGTGATATTTTATAATACAAAATAATTGCGAAATTTCGAGAAATGCGGAATGGAGCACTCTGATTGGCTCAGAATATTCGTGATATGTTACAATACAAAATAATTGCGAATATTCGGCAAATGCGGAAGGAGCACTCTGATTGGCTCAGAATATTCGTGATATATTACAATACAAAATAATTGCGAATATTCGGCAAATGCGGAAGGAGCACTCTGATTGGCTCAGAATATTCGTGATATTTTATAATACAAAATAATTGCGAAATTTTGAGAAATGCGGAATGGAGCACTCTGATTGGCTCAGAATATTCGTGATATATTACAATACAAAATAATTGCGAATATTCGGCAAATGCGGAAGGAGCACTCTGATTGGCTCAGAATATTCGTGATCTATTACAATACAAAATAATTGCGAATATTCGGCAAATGCGGAAGGAGCACTCTGATTGGCTCAGAATATTTGTGATATTTTATAATACAAAATAATTGCGAAATTTCGAGAAATGCGGAATGGAGCACTCTGATTGGCTCAGAATATTCGTGATATATTACAATACAAAATAATTGCGAAATTTCGAGAAATGCGGAATGGAGCACTCTGATTGGCTCAGAATATTCGTGATATATTACAATACAAAATAATTGCGAATATTCGGCAAATGCGGAAGGAGCACTCTGATTGGCTCAGAATATTCTTGATATTTTATCGTAATTTCGCAAAAATGCGAATGAGAAATTGATTGCGGAATTTCGACAGTAACACTCTGAAATCGAATATATGTGTTATTTTAGCTAAAAACAATATTGCGAATTTCTCGAAAATAATCGCGCGATATCGCTATTGCCGAATAATCGCATTGCGATTTTTCGGCAATATAAAATGATCGCTGCAGCTACTCGGCCCAAGGTCTCTAATCATACCAGCAATGCTTTTAGACGTCGATGGGGATCTCTAGGATGTGATCTGTTCTAAGAAAAAATTGAAAAAATACGAATATTCGAAATAGCGAATATTCACCGCGAAATTCGAATATATCGCGAATACTCGAATATGCCATATTCAAGCCGAATATTTGCAATACGAATATTCGTGAGCAACACTACTGAGGAGGGCACGGGAGATGTTTTTTTTTTTTTTTTTTTTACTTTTTATTTGCTTATATAAACTTTACAATTTAATCTAATCTAATACAATATTCTTATCTGATACAAGCCCCTCACTCTTCACTCTTCACGGGAGAGGATATATCACACACGCATAGACATCTATGGCATGAGTGATTCTGAGGTGTCTCGCATCTTCAGATTCACCCCTCATGCCATCATGGAATTAACCACAACCTTGCAGGAGGACATCAGCAGCCCAACACATGGCACTACCCATGACACCCATGACAGCTACATATACAATCATAGCCCCATCCCCACAGATTTCGAACAGAACATGTATGGGGACAGCTGTCTGGTTGGTGAGTGACATGGGTGGCAGGCATGACTGCCCCCCCCCATGATGCACACATCACAAGGGGCACATGCACTACTAACATCCTCCTGTCTTTTCCCTTCAAGGTGACTCTGCATATGCACTGGGACCCCATCTCATGACCCCATCTCATGCCAGCTCACATATGCATCTTTGCACGTTAAACACACACATTAATCAAGGCACAATGAGAATGCATGCATGCACACCACTGTGGTCCCTAGCACACACACCTCACATCCCCATCACATTGGATTGGCACCAGTCCACCATGCAGGACTTGTGAGCAGCAACGCCACGTCAAGGCTCCAATTATGTCACTGTACATTCATACACCATTCACACAGACCTGGGGATCACTTCTCCCTGATCCTGGGGAACCCTTCTCCACCAAAATTGAGGGTGACACCCCTTTTCCGGCAGGAATGTCACCCCCACATTCCCAAATCATACACAAACAGAACCGAAAAAAAGCCCAGCAAAAATATAATTAAAAAAAAAAACAACAAAGAAAACACATAGGGCCAGATTCAGGTAGATGAGAGCATCTTTGCTCCAGAGTAACGCTTCTCATTTACGTTACTCTGACGACCCTTTCAGTGCAAGTACTGTTATTCACATAGCAGTTGCGCGTAAACTTGCGCCAGAGTAACGATAATGCGCTGGCGTAACCCGACGCAAGTGGAAGTGGGTGTGATCATATGTAAATGATGGGCGGAGCCCAGCGCAGAGGCTTACGTTCAGCGCATCATCCACGGAGCATGCGCAGTGAGTGCGGCTCCACTCGCCCCCTTGTGCGCATGCTCACAACTTCCGTCGGCACCACTTCCCGGGAAACGTCAGCGCAATGCCTTCCGTTGGGCGCTTAAAAGCGCAGGCGGAAACGCCATTCCGGCGCAAAAGTAGTTCCGTTTCCCCCCACCCCAGGGAAGATACTTTTGCTCAGTGATGGCTGCTCCCGCTACCCCCAAAGAGAGGAGGAACCTCAATTTTAATTCCCAGGAGGTCTCGGTCATCATATCAGTGATGGAGTCTGTTAATGAGTTACTCCATGGGAAAAAAAGCCGGAAGACCAGCCGGGAGAGGAAGCAGGGCATCCTGGAGACCATTGCTGCCAGGGTGAATGTCTTGGGGTACTCCACCCGGACTGCTTCTGACATTCAGAAAAAAATAAATGACTTGCGGCGCAAGGTCAGGGGCAAGGTGGCCACCATCAGGAGGCATGAGAGGGGCACAGGTGGTGGTCCCCCATGTCCTGTCAGCCTGACCGCAGAGGAGGAGGTGGTCGCACGCTGCCTGGACAGGGAGCAGTTGGAGGGGGTCCCTGGATATGACTCCATGGAGGAAGACTCCAGGACAGGTAAGTGTTTTTTATCCCCTATTTGGTGTGTTGCATGTGGGGGGGGGAGGGTACATGTGCCAAGTGTGTGGGACCACCAACATGTGTCTTCTTTGTGTCATCCACAGATGACGGAGCTGGGCCATCATCTCTTGGCGGCCAGTCCACCCCAACCTCCCAACGGGATCGTGATGATGAGCCCCTGGGTGCTGAAGAGACCGAGGTGGAGGAGAGTGCCCACACCACCTCTGCAGAGGTGGTTGTGGAGGAGCCTGTCCCTGAACAGGACTTCATCTTATTGTTGGAGGAGTCCTCCTCTTCCACAGGGCCATCTGTCATCCCCTCCCCCATCCTCGGTAGCCCCTCAAGGGCGACTCCATCCCCACGGGGACAACCTTCTCCTGCCCCCAGGAAGGCCACCCAGAAGACCAGGGGGGTGTGTGATCTGGTCGAGGACCAGGTGGTGTTGGACCATGCCAAGCAGACCCAGCAGATGGGGGAGATTGCTGGCCACCTGGACCGGGTCGCTGACAGCCTGGGCTCCATGTCGCAGCTGCCCAGTGGTGTTCAGAACCTTGTTACCAGCCTGGGGGAGGTGCAGGCTGATGTACGGCACCTGACAGCAGCCGTACATGCCAACACTGCTGCCATCCGGGAAGAGGGGAGGCGGCGGCAGCGTGACCAGCGGCATCAAGTCACCCGCCAGTTGAGGATGCAGGCCCAGACTAACCTCTATCTGAGCCGGATTGCAGTGGCCTTGGAGGGCATGCAGCCAACAGCTGCCCGGAGTGGCCCACCCGGGGAACAGCCTCCTCAAGATGCCCCCACACCCCCACCACCACCCACTCCCTCCAGGCAGCTGAGGAGCCAGAGAGTGCCCCCAAGGAGGAGCCCCCGTCATCCCAGATGAGGTTTTTTTTTTTTTATTTGGTTTATATTTTTATTTTTTATAGTACTCAGGTTATGAGTTTTTTGTTATTTTTATACTCAGGTTATGAGTTTATATTTTATTTTCTTGCTCAGGTTATGAGATTTTTTATTTCTTTTGAACTGCACACGGTCAGGAGTGCAGGGGACAGTGTGAATGGTGTGTGAATGTGAGGGGGTGGCACTCCTGCCAGTAAGGGGTGTCACCCTCGGCCGTGGTGGTGAAGTTAACCCCACGGCTGTATGAATGACGTGTGAAAGGTGTATGAATGGACAGCGACATCATTGGGGCCTTGACGCTGGCGTTGCTGCTCCCAAGTCCTACATGCTGGACTTGGGCTAATCCAATGCGATGTGCATGTGGTGTGTGTGATCTAGGGACATCAGTGGTGTACACGCGTGCATTGTCTGTGTGATTAATGTTTTGGTTTAGTGTCCAAAGATGCCTACGGCGAGGCCCCCCCTGACTGCTCTTCCATCAGCAGACTGGTTCTCCTCTGGCAGGTGGGGACTGTGTGGGTCGGGGGTCAGGTCATCACGCATGTCAATCTGCAGGCCTTTTCTCATAGCAAAGTTGTGCAGAATGCAACATGCAGCGATGATCTGACACACAAAGGTAGGGGAATACAATAGGGTCCCCCCCGGACTTATCCAGGCATCGGAAACGGGACTTCAGGAGCCCAAATGTTTGCTCCACCACTGCACGGGTTTTGATGTGTGCTTCATTGTATTTTCTCTCTCCTCTGGTTTGGGGGTTCCGGAAAGGAGTCATTAGATGGGGTTCCCAGTGCATATGCAGAGTCACCTGTAAGGGAAAAGACAGGAGGATGTTAGTCGTGCATGTGCCACTTCTGATGTGCATCACGGGAGGGGATAGTCATGGCTGCCACCCATGTCACTCACCAACCAGCCAGCTGTCCCCATACATGTTCTGCTCGAATTCTGCTGGGATGGGACTCTGATTGTATATGAAGCTGTCATGGCTGGACCCGGGGTGTTTGGCACGGACGTGCCATATGAGGCGTTGGGCATCGTCTATCACCTGTACGTTGATGGAATGCCAATGCTTCCGATTGCGGTATATGTGCTCTGTGGCACTGGGGGGCTGAAGGGCCACATGTGTGCAATCAATGGCCCCCACAGTGCGTGGGAATCTGGCAATGCTGTAGAAATCTGTCATTGCCTTCAGCCGCAGCTCCTCAGTGGTGGGTCTGATGAACTGGTTGGACATGCGTCTGAGGATTGCAGGGACAACCTGGTGCACACATCTGCTTATGGAGGACTGTGACATCCCAGCCACCACTCCACTTGTACGCTGGAATGATCCACTGGCAAGGAAATGAAGTGTTGCCAGGACCTTCACCAGTGGCTGCACTGCTTGTGAGCGGTGTGTTGGGCTGGTGATGTCATCCTGCAGGGTTGTGGTTAGTTCAAGTATTACATCAGGGCTGAATCTGAAGAGGCGATACACCTCCTCATCACCCATGCCAAAGAGGTTCATACGCGTGCGGTATATCCTCTCACGTGCCCGCCTCCTCCGTAGCGAGGGACCCAGTACTAGTCTTAGGACCACGAGTGCCCCTGGCATGTTGGCACACAGAGGTGTTGTCCTTGCAAGTGTGGTTGTTCAACTTGCTAGTTTCGTCGGTAACGCTGCTGTAGCTGCTCTCCTGCTGACCTGTGACCGTCTGGAGTAAAGATAAAGCAGCCTTTTGTAGAAATAACTTTGTGCCGGACGGACGAGATACGCGCGGCGCATGTAGCCAGCGTATGGTGCTAATCCGTTCGTGAATTGGGAAAAATCCCTCATTTGCATATTTGCAGGGGAAATGAATAGGCGCGACTGATGCGCCAAGCGAAATTAAGCGCTGACGATACTCTGGCGTCGGAATGTTCCGCCGGTCGCAAATGGCCCGTTATTGGGCGCATCTAGTTTGGTGGGTACGGGCACATAGAAACGACGGCGCATCTTCACAGTTACGCGGCGCATATCGAAATACTCCAGCGCAAGTGTTGCTGAATCTGGCCCATAAAAGACAAAAATCACTCTGCAAAACAGTCCCCAAATATCTCAACGACACGTCACAAACAAACAAATAAACGCTAACAAACAACAGAACAATAGCACCTTGCTGTATAGGGAGGGATACAAAGGGATGTACTTTTGCAATGGAAGTGCGTTTGTGTCTGGCTATTTATGCTGTCTGCGTAGTTCAGCAAAGTTGCCCGGGTCTACTTCCAATTTCACTGATTGCGCTGTTCCTGAGTTGTGAGCATGCGCACAGAGGTGCTGACCATGGTCTCCTTTAAGCGCGCATGCGCGAGCTGGCCGGCCCTTCATTTGCATGGGGTCACGGCTCATTTCAATGTAACACGCCCACGTCCTTCCCAATTTGTATTACTCCACCTTACGCCTCTGAAATAACGTTACGCATGTGCAATTTTCTGCAAAAAAGCACGAGAATAGGGTGATTGCGCGGCTACATTGCGCACGTCTAACGTAAAGGCGGTGCGCTACGCCGGTCCAATAATGCGCAGATGTACCTGAATCTGGCCCAAAAAGTTTTGTCTTTTTATGTTTATAGCGCAACAAAATAAAAACCGCAGAGATGATTAAATCCCACCAAAAGAAAACTCTATTTGTGGGTAAAATGTTGCTTGGGTACATCCAAAAGAAAGCTCTATTTGTGGGAAAACATTTTGGTCTTTTTTTGTTTATAGCACAAAAAATAAAAACCACAGAGGTGATCAAATACCACCAAAAGAAATCTCTAATTTTGGGGAAAATGTTGCACAACTACGCAATTGTCAGTTAAAGTGATGCAGAGCTGTTTTACAACAAATGGCCTGGTCAGGAAGGGGGTAAATCTTTCTGGGGCTCAAGTGGTTAAAGGAATAGTTGTGTTTTTATACAATACTGACGCAGAATATATTTTTTTTTACAAAAATTGATTAAGAAAAAAGCTAATTATATAGTTACATAGTAGGCGAGGGTTAAAAAAGACACAAGTCCATCTAGTCCAACCTATAAAAATATGAAAAATTGTATGTATAAAAAACGGGGTAAAATGGTCATATTAATAGTACTCCATTCTCCTTGGGGACCCCACGTACTGCCCCAACCCATTTTGAGTGCTCACTATTTATCACCACCCAGTTTTCTGTCTGGGTACATACTCTATGATCCATGCCAACAGACCTCAGTTTGTAAAGTAAATGTTTATGGGGAACTGTATCTCAGAATTTTAGAAATACCACATTATAGGTTTGGATCACTAATCATTCCCACAATATCCATGAATCCACTATTTTTAAATGAACTGTAAAAATCCGAACACTAAGGGGGTAAATCTTTCCTTGGCTGAAGTGGTTAAAGAAATACAAATAAAAACATAAAATGCAAAATGCATGAAAACTGCATGCAAAAACTAAAAAAAATTAGGGTTTAAATACGAAAAATGCGCTGCAAAATGTGCCTGAAAAATGCATCAAGTGCAGCCCCATAAATGTGAACCTAAATTTAAAAGCAAAATGATTCCACAACCAGTGCAGTAGGAGGTGGACCCATTGTCTATGGTGAAATACAGCCGGCATTAAACATTAAAAATTGTCTGGCCCACTGGGTCCTGCTTGTCCCCCACTGTATTTGTTCCATTTGTCAGTTGTCTTCTAATGTTTATACAAAATAAAGTGTATTGTTGGTTCAACACATTTATGAGTGTCAAAAGGTGTAAGCTGTTAAAACTCACAGAAATGTGGGGTTGATTTCATTTTATTTTTAACAGCGCAACCTGGCAGGCTGCAGGAAAAGAGGGGGGGATGAGAGAGCACCCCCCTCCTGAACCGTACCAGGCCACATGCCCTAAACATGGGGGAGATAGGTGCTTTGGGGAAGGGGGAGCTCTGTGCCCCACACCCCAAAGCACCTTGCCTCCATGTTGATGGGGACAAGGGCCTCATGCCCACAACCCTTGCCTGGTGGTTGTGGGAGTCTGCAGGCAGGGGGCTTATTGGAATCTGGAAACCCCCTTTAACAAGGGGACCCCCAGATCCTGCCCCCCTGTCTATTGTCCTGGGCCTGGTATGGAATTTGTGGGACCCCTATGCAATTTTTTCGTTAATTTTGGTTTGGGGTTCCCCTTAATGTTCATACCAGACCCAAAGGGCCTCATAATGGACTGGGGGGGGGGGGACATATGCAATTTTTTTTAATGATTTGTATCTGTATTGCCAAGACCCGACAATTCATTACTGCTAGTTTTGGAAGTTTTCTGAATGTTTTATACTCTGCCTTTGTATGTTAAAGTGGTGCTCCAGTTGTTGTTTAAGTTTATTAAAAGTCAGCAGCTACAAAAAGTGTAGCTGCTGACTTTAATAAACAGACAATCACCTCCCACGGTCAAATGATGCAGTCGCTTGAAGCCTCGCTGCTCTCCCTCTCCGCGGCTCCGGCATTGCAAGTGTGGGCACCCGGCTGTAACAGCTTGTGCCTTCTCAGTGGCTGGCAATCTTCTGAGTGAGTGAGTGAAAAACTTATAAAGCGCAAACACTTGCGAACTGAATCGCCTCTGGGCACTGTTTCCATTCCTTCGATGAGGAAACGCTTTGTCTCAGAAGAGATGAGTTTTAATCATTCTCCTGTAGGCCAAGTGGTCCGACTCCAGTAGGATGGTGGTTGGTAGTGCATTCCACAGTTGAGGTCCCTGGACAGCAAATCTCTGATCTCCTTTGGACTTGTATCTTGCCTTGGGTATATGCAGTAGATTTTGATTTGTGGATCGCAGAGTGCGATTGGGGTTATGGGCTTTTATTTTTTCGCATAGATATTGGGGAGCGTTTCCTTGAATACACTTATGTGTAAGGCAGAGTGCCTTAAAAGTGATTCTGTCTTTCACTGGTAGCCAGTGAAGGGATCTAAGCGAAAGGGAGATCGACTCCCACGGTTTTTTACCAGTCACTAATCGAGCGGCCGTATTTTGATTTGGTATTTGGGGAGTCCTAAATAGAGGGCATTTGCATAGTCGAGTCTGGAATTGATGATTGTTCCCACCACGACTTCAATGTCCTTTTTAGGGATAAAAGGGGTAAGTCGGCATAGCAGGCGCAGCAGATGATGGGATCCGCTGACTACCGACCCAATTTGATGATCTCAAACAGGGGACGGAGATAGATATTGAACAGTACCGGTGACAAGGGAGATCCCTGAGGGACTCCGCATGATACCGTACACATTTCTGACGTGAAATATCCCAATTTCACTGTTTGGGATCTGTTTTCTAAGAAGGAGGAGAACCAAGGTAGATCCGCTTCCGCGACTTTGGCCACTTCAGCTAGTCTAGTGAGTAGTAGTCCATAGTCTACCGTGTCAAAGGCCGCACTTAGGTCCAACAGGATCAGGAGAGAAGATTCTCCTTCCTCTGCGGCCTCTAGGACGTCATACCATATTTTTACCAGAGCCGTTTCAGTTCCGTGACCCGGACGGAAGCCTGATTGAAACGTATCAAGTAATTTTTGGGTTTCTAAATGCTGTTGTAACTGTTGTACAACTTCTTTCTCCATTATTTTGGAGAAGACATTTAGACCTGTTATGGGCCTCCTATTGTTTGGGTCTTTAGAGTCAAGGGTGGGTTTTTTCAGGATCGGTTTTATGGTACCTTGTTTCAACAAGGGGGGCACCATGCCCTCCTTGAATGATTGATTTATTAGCTGCGTGATGGCTGGTGCCAATATATCGGCACTTTCTTTCAGCAGTTTAGTGGGGATGATGTCATTGGGTGCTGTGCTGTTGTGCAGAGTCCCAATGATATTTTTAGTGGCAGCAATTGAGATTTTTGAGGTTTTAAGGTGAATTTCAGTGCTTGAGGCGGGTATATAATGGTATCAGGGTTGGGATTCGGGGCGGGATTCAAGCAGATTCCATTTTGCTCGATGCTTAGCCGGATTTTTTCAATTTTGTTAATGAAATAATCCGATAGTTCGTTGCAAAATTCTTGTGAATCAGCATTGGGGGGCTCTAAACAGGCTGGATTCATCGACTGTGAAACCAGCTTGAAGAGTTCGTGGGGGCGGTTTAGGGCCTTGGTGATGATGTTGGCGAAGTGATTTTTTTTGCCATAAAGATTTCTTTATGATATTTCTTTGTTATTGTCTTATAAATGGTGTAGTTTCTATCTGAAGAGCTCCTTTTCCACGCAGCTTCTGCTCTTCCAAGCTCTTGCTTTAACAACGTCAGCTGGTCATTAAACCAGCCGGCGTTGTTTTTCCGAATACAAGTTTTGCGTTTTGGTGCCACCCAGTCGGCGGACTGAAGTAGCGCCTTGTTGATGGCGTCAAGTGTTTCTACTGCTGTTTGTTTATGTTGTATAGTGTATATTTTATTTCCTAGAGTCGTTTTGAAGAGTTCCGAGTGGAGCTTCTTCTGAGATCTAGTCCAGTGAGTTATCACCGGTTTTCTTATTTTATTTGGCCTGAGGTGATTGGCGATTTTAAATTTAATGGCATGGTGATCGGTCCATGGTAGTGGCTCATTTTCCCTGATCTCGATTTCCAAATCCTGTTTGAAAATGAGATCGAGGGTATGGCCTAAAGGCATGAGTGGGGCCTCGTATTAATTGTTGCAGACCTAGTCCTTCCAGATGGTCGATGCAGGCGTCAGCGACTGGGTCCAACGAGGAGTTGGCCCAGAGGATGAAATCCCCAAGCACCAAAAGGTGTTTGATGCTTAGGGTGTAAGAGGAGATGAATTCTGTTAATGACGTGAGAAGGTGTGTTTTTGGGACTGGTGGTCTATAGCAGAGTAGCATATGGACCGTGTCTTGGGGGTTTGTTTGCAGCTGAAGAGTGAGGGTTTCCATGAATGGAAGCGAGTATTGGAGGGCTGGTTTGGTGATCGAGAGGTGAATCTTGTGGATCACCGCCAGACCTCCCCCTCTTTGCCCCACTCTGTTCTGCATTTGGATGCGATAATTTGCAGGCACCAATTCTTCCAGAATGGTGTTGCAATCGGCTGTAAGCCAGCTTTCTGTGATAAAGAGGCAATCTAGATCATGTTGCAGGATGAAATCATGGATTTCTTGCCGGTGTTTTACTGCCGATCTAGTATTGACCAAGGAGCAGGATATGCGTTTGGGCTGATGTGATCCGATGCAATTTCGTCCTGTTAATCGTCGATTGATTCCTAACAGTTGTTTGCTCTTTAGGGCTTTTTCGGTGACCGTTGGAAGTGTTGAGGCAAATGGCTTTAATTGCCAGATGGCTTCTGCAGAGTATTTCAGATAACCCATGGTTGCAGAAAACACAGGGGGGTATTGCTAATTATGGGGATGTTGGGTGCTGTGGGAGGAATAAACAAGCGACCCTGTCACTTCTCTATGTCCTCCCTCCCTGGAATTGGTCCAGAGGAAGGCAAAAAAACCCAGGTGTGCTATGCCAATCAGCCTTGACTGGGGAAAAAATTCCTTCCTGATCCCAAATAGGCGATCGGTCACAACCCTGGATCAATATCTTTATGGATGGGGATTGGCAGCAGTAACCAATTTCCAAATTGGAATGGCCTGTGCAAGGGAGATTGAGGGGGGGGGGGTGGGTGATGTGTTTTTATCCTGTGGGTGCACCAAGATGGCCGCTGACCGGGACTAGGCCCGAGCCAGGGGCTAAGGTACGGGGGGACCACGGGGGGGGCGTAGGGGCCTGTAAGGGTACAGTGGGGGGGGAGTCCTCGGGGGGCCAGTGGCGGATGGTGCTTGTTTTTATTTAATTTTTAATTCGGCGCGAGGGAGGGGTGTCCCGCTAGGCCGCGTGTAAAGCCACGGACTTTCCTGGGATGCCTCCCCGCGCCTGTGGCCGCGATTGTAGCGGTGGCGGGGTGCGGTGGTAAGGTGTTGAGAGGGGGATGGCTGAGGGGCGAGGGGGGCAGCGAGATGGTGTGTGGGATGCCAGGGGGGGTGCCGATCGTCCGTTCCCTGGGGCTTTGAGAAACCGCGGCTATCCTGAGAAGGACGGCCGCATCCAGTCCCGGGGGGGTGAGGGTAGTCCGGAAAGACCAGGCAAGTGCTTACCTTTAAACCGGGGACAGTGCAGAGAGGAGAGGAGCGCTGCTAGTCCTGGGTGAGCAGTGGAGAAGCTGGGTTGGGCTGGGACAGAGACCTGCCTGCCTCCCTGCCTGGAGCCAAAGCATACATGCCCTACTACTAGGGAGACGTGCGCCGTGTGTGCTCCTGAAGCTAATCCTTAAGTGTCTGTGAAGTGTCCCAGAAGATTTCAGAGAGGGAGGGGGAGAAGAGGAGTCACCTAGGTGGCGAGAGCAGAAGTGGGAGCTGGGTACCTGTCAAAACTAGGTACCTGCTCCCCCCAGAAAAAAATGACATGCAAAATGTGGCAAAGAGTGCTTAAAGCAGAAGTTCCAACTCAATTTTAACTTGTGTTGTGTTTTTTTACATTCATTATATCACTGCAAGCATGATAAGTAACCAAGATCCCACTGCTCCTTAGTAATACTCACTGAGTACTGTCCATTTACTGTCCTACAGATTTAGCGCACTAAATTCTTTAGAAGTCTATAGTAAAAACACTGCATGATATGTTCCATAGATTTGTTAGCCTACCCAGATATTTTGTATACCAGCCAGTCTAAGCTCTATGACAATTACTTATCATTCTGTATATGGTCTGATTGTTGCTAGAAATACACATGACTAAATATAATTACCACATATTTATAGCTATAGCTTGTTTGCAAATACATCAGTTTTAGTATATATATATATAATATTTTATCATAACTCATATCATTCATTTGAACATGGTATGTGGGAATAATACAATACAGTGTGTAATTAGATATTTTAACATTTTCAGTTTCTTGAATATTTTGTTTTTGTGTTACTTCATGCTAAATCTTCAAGCATATGGACTTCTAGAAATACACTTAAGCTGGGAAAATGGAAAAATGAATAAAATACTATGGATATATTCCAAATCATTGGTTAATTCAAATATATTTAATATTAATAATCCAGTTTTTCAGTTATGACAGTTTCGTAGAACCCTACTGGCCAGTCTTGACTTTGACTGTATATACCCATGTTCCACTTGGCAGCATCAGCTGAATTATTTAGCAGGATGTTGAGGCTGATGATAATCATGAATGGTTGTCAGTTTGATATAATAGTTACTAAAATTTAATGCAGTTTACTTCACAGCAGTTGCCTTCAAATAAACTGGGAAAGTATCAGTACCTACAACACAGCTTCATCATTCAACGTCTGGGAAGCTTTGGGCAATAAATCATATCAGATAAAAACATGCTCTGTTTGGCAGGCAATTTTCATGCAGTTACAGTGTTGCTTATCAAGAATTTAACTTAAAAACTGTGTTCTGACATATTTAAACATAAATGTATTTAATTCATGCAAAATATATTTTTTACAAAATGGTATTTTATATATATTTTAATGAATGCTCAGGGTTTGCATTCCTACTACATACATATACTGTATATATCAAACAAACATTTTCTTGACTTACTTCATACTTCTGTTTTTCAGTAAAATTAATATTGAATTTTACTAATTAAAAAATGAAAACATTCTATGTGCGTAAATCTACAATGGATATAAGTGAAAAAATGGAGAACTCTGCGCTATGGTAATATATTAAAGAAGCTTCTCCCCTAAAGTGGTGTGAAAACAACTTTAGCAATGTGGGGGGTGTATAATAATAATGGGGAGCTAATACTACTGTAGGTGATAGATGAATTCCAAATTCTATCTTGAAACAATATATTAACTATAAGGTCAACAATGCAATAGTGATTTAAAGTGCAAGTGCTTATATAATAACATAAAAAAAATGTGCAAACAGGTCCAGATAATGCAGCAATGGTCACTAAATGATAAGCATCGGTAAGTCCATGCATGAAATGGTTGACTTGAGAGTAGACACATCAGTAGACACATCACCATGGAACAGATATTAAACTGACGACACCCAGTGAGAGGGAGGCCGCATACACACGAGGAGACATATCCGATGAAAACAGTCCGACAGACCGTTTTCATCGGACATTTCTCCTGCGATGTTTTGGTTTGATGTGTGTACACACGATCAGACCAAAATCCCCGCGGACAGATAGCGCAGTGACGTGGCGGTGATGTTGACACCGCCACGTCACCAAACCAGGAAATAAAATACTTCCACGAATGCGTCGAATCCATTCGACACATGCGGGAGATTTCGGTCCGCTGGTTAGGCGTACTAACCAGCGGACATATCCGACAGACAGCTTTTCAAGCAGACACGTTTTAAAGCATGCTTTAAAACTTTTGTCTGCTGGAAACCTGTCTGCTAGCCCGTACACACGATCGGATATGTCCGCTGAAACTGGTCAGCAGATATGTTTGGTCATGTGTATGCGGCCGTAGAGGTAAGTGCCTACTTACCAGACCACCATGACTCTTCGTTTTAAAAAAAGGATCAGGTGGAGCTTTAGTACAGTTGGTGGCCTAAGGTCTGTACTGGTACCTGGATGGGACTGGCCATAAATGGATTCCAACAAAAGAAATTACCATGGATAAAATTAAGAAAAACGGGCCATAGTGAAATTCTGTGATTTATTGTAAAACAGATTAAAAACAAAAGTCAAATGGCCACTTACTTGTGCAAGTGCAGAGACCTTGGCACTAAGGAATCAAGTGTGTTACAGCACCAGCTGCACTGTGTCTCACTCACGTGGGTAGGTGCAGGCATGGACTGGCCATAGGGACTACAGGGAGTTTCCCGGTGGGCCGGTTTCAGTGACAGCCTGTCAAAGTAATGGCTGCGCAGCTCGCCCTCCACTTCATGCAGTGATGTGAGAAGAATGAGGAAAATACAGAGGAGAATAAGTGAAATAATAAAAGAGGTGAGTGAGGACTCCTTTTCTTATGCTACTTATGTTTTTTTGCACAATTGCGTATAGTTTGTATACTGTTTTTGTTCTTGTTTGCAAACATAAAGTGGGCCGGTCTGGATAAAGACCAGGGCCAAATTTTGGTCTCAGTCCATCCCTGGGTAGGTGTAGTGTGTGTTTCTCCGCCTCTCTGTGCCAAATCCGGAAGAAGCTGGATGCGACCAGGAAGGTCTTGACGTACGTTTCATCTATTGATTTTGTCAGGAAGCTTTCCTTAGTAAAGTGGCTCATCTATACTGTGTATATATGCTGCTGCAGCAATAATTGCATTCATAAAGCTGAAAGAATGACATTTTCCCTGCAACTTTTTTATTTATTTTGTAGGCAACAACTTGCGGAACCAGTCTGTTTGATGAGGCCATAATGTAGTGCACTTGGAACAAGACATTTTTTGGATGAATTCTGTTGTCTCATTTTACAGACTTTGGATAGAAGTAACAGGTGCGGAAAAATTGGTCTTTGGGTGAAAAGCATGAATTGGCCTTGCTGTCAAAAATTGCAATCATACGCACCTGTCAAACAGGTGCAGAAAATCAGATGCAGGGTAGCCCAGCAGGTCAATTGCATACTGGGCAAGTTATGGCCAATGGTCTATTCTCTTGACCCAGTATGCTAGAGCAGTGATTTTCAACTCCAGTCCTCAAGGCACACCAACAGGTCATGTTTTCAGGCTTTCCATTATTTTGCACAGGTGATTTGATCATGCCTTAGTAATTACCACAGCCATTTAATCTGTCAGGGTAACAGTAGCCCCAGCGGGCGATCCTCGCCACGACGCATGCCCGTGCCCGTGCGCGGCACGCGCATGCGCGCTTCTGCGTTCCAGCATGGTTCTGTGTCACGACGCGTGCGCGGGCGCCCACGCGCGTGCACGTCTGCCCGCGCATCCACGTGCACGTCCACCAATCAAGTCCCAGACTGGCCTATTTAAACCAGCTCCAGACAAATGGCGGGTTGCTGGTTTGTTGTCAGCTATCCTGCTATAGTGCCTTGCTAACCTGAAAGCTTTTGACCTATTGACCCGGATCGGACCTGACTTCTCCACTGTTTCTCCTGCACTTGACCCGCGGCTCGTCTCGTCTCATCGTTTCTGCTGCTGTCTGTACCCCTTTGACCTCTGGCTTGTATCTTGGACCTTCTGCCTTCTCCGATCCCTGAACCATTGGCTCGCATCCCGGATCTGCTTACAGTCCTGACCTGAACTGATTCTCTGCCTGCTAAACTTTGTTGCTCCTGGATCACTATCCACGCCTGCTACGGTCCTGTCCTGTGACCATAAGCCAAGTCTTCAGAGATCTCCTATCAGTACAACACCTACCGCTGGTAGCCGGTGCCCCTTTGTGCCCTTCCCCGCTGTCTCCACCTCCAGTGGGTGAAGTGCACAGAGTCGCAAAGGCAGCCGCCCTCGGCATCTCGGCCTCGATGAGTACTTATCCTGACAGTTCTGACAGTACAAACCAGCCAGATGTCAGAGGCCGACAGGGTGCGCTTCCCTTTTGAGACCTTATGCCAGCAGGTCTCGGCTCTTACGGACGCCGTGCAGAAGTTGCAGGATGGGTACCTCCAAATTGACGGCCGTCTTCAGCAGCTTACCGGACAACCTGGTCCCTCTGCTCCAACCACAGCTCCTCCTACAGAGACTACAGCCCCACAGGCTTCCGCTAATCCAGCTGTGGTAGTGACTCACCCTGAGCCCAGAATCCCAACTCCTGAGCGATTCACGGGCGATCGCAGAAAGTACCGTGCATTCAAAAACGACTGTTCTCTATATCTCGCGATGCAGCCCAGAACATTCTTTTCAGAAGCAGTAAAAGTCGGCTTCGTTATCTCCCTCCTCTCTGAGGAACCCCAGGCATGGGCACACGGCCTCATGGAACAGAGAAGTCCGGTGCTGGATACACTTGACACCTTCTTTGAGCAAATGGCCAAACTCTACGATGATCCACAACGCACAGCGACGGCTGAGACCATCCTTCACAGCCTCAACCAGGGTAGGAGACCAGTGGAAGACTACACAGCCGAGTTTCGGAAGTGGTCAGCCGACACCGCCTGGAATGAAGCAGCCCTTAAGTATCAGTTTCGGCAGGGACTTTCAGAAGCGCTCAAAGACGAGCTAGCCAGAACTGAACCTCCCGCTACACTGGAGAACTTAATTCAAGCCGCTACCCAATTGGACAAACGTCTATGAGAACGGCGCTCTGAGCATCTCCACACGCCTCGTCCAACCTGGATTCCCCCGAGACCAGCTCCTACGTACTCATAGCCTCCAGTCTCCTCCTCCAACCCGGTTCCCGACCCAGAACCCATGCAGCTTGGGCTGGTCCGCTCTCCTCTCACTCCAGAAGAAAGACAACGCAGGCGTCAAGCCAACCTATGCCTGTATTGTGGTGGCTCCGGCCACTTTCTTCGCACCTGTCCGGTGAGACCCAGTAAGTGTGCACCCAGACCCGCTTCAGACTGCCGTGTCGTCAGCGTTCCACAGTCTTACCTTACTCTCTTTCTCTCTCTACAGCTACCGGAAGGGGTGACTCGCTTACCAGCAATCATTGACTCTGGCGCCTGAAGTAGCTTCGTGGACTCTGCCCTAGCTCTGAAACTACATTTTCCCCTTCATCCTAAGGATCCTCATTTACAAGTACGCCTGGCGGACGGCTCTCTCCCTCGTTCAGGATTAGTCACACAGCAGACCGACCCTGTCGTGGCCATCACAGATTCCGGACACCAGGAGCTCCTACAGTTGGACTTAATTCCATCTCCGATGTTCCCTATTATTTTGGGCCTTCCCTGGCTGCACACACACCAACCGCATATTGACTGGGGAAGCAAGGAAATCAGCTTTGTTTCTTCCCTTTGCTCTGTACATTGCCTTGCACCGGTTACCACCATCTGTTCCACCGTTACCACCACAGCAGAGAATCTTCAGCACGTCCCTCCAGCATACCGGGAATTCACAGACGTCTTTGACAAACAACAGACCGACCGTCTGCCACCTCACAGGCCTTATGATTGTCCTATAGACCTGCTCCCCGGCGCAGAAATCCCGTTTGGCCATATTTTTCCCCTATCATAGACTGAACTGAAGGCCCTCAAGGCCTACATCGACGAGAACCTTGAAAAACAATTTATTCGCCCCTCCTCCTCCCCTGCGGGAGCAGGGATCTTCTTTGTGGAAAAAAAAGACGGCTCCCTCAGACCCTGCATAGACTACAGGGAATTGAACAAAATTACTGTCAAAAACAGGTACCCACTACCTCTCATCCCCGAACTCTTCCAACGTTTCCGGTCTGCTAAAATCTTCTCCAAATTAGACCTCCGGGGAGCTTACAACCTTGTCCGAATTAGAGCAGGGGATGAGTGGAAGACGGCATTTAGATCCAGGTTCGGACACTTTGAGTATTTCGTAATGCCGTTCGGCCTTTGCAACGCCCCAGCCACTTTCCAACATTTTGTCAATGACATTTTCCGAAAGCACTTGGATGACTTTTTGGTGGTCTATTTGTCTTTTTTTTTTTTTCTTTCCCCCTTCACTTCAGACTCCGCCTCATAGAGTTTTCGTATGTTTTACGTTTTACGAAGGACACTCATTTTATCCCTTTGAAGCTGTCTTGAGCGTCTCTCTTTAGGTTTCGCATCATCAGTGAAAAAAAAAAGTGAAGATTTTTTTTTTTTCCCTCCTTCCCCCCCCCCCCCATCCCCTTGATCTCGCCAAGTTTTTCCCCCCATGTGCCCTTTTTCCTGTCTTTCCTACTTTTCCTTATGTTTCGTCCCTGAGGTTTTCAGCATAACTCCAGGATCTCTTAAAACTCCTCCATTTGTCCCATTTCTGGTTTTGGTTCATTTCACTGTCCTCCATACTACTTTTTACAGCTTCCATAATGTACGTCCCTTCCACCATATCAATCCATTCCCATATCTGGGGGGCTTCATTCTCTTGCCATTTACAGGGGATAAGCCTTTTGGCCGCATTAAGTAGGTGCGGGACTAAGGAGTTTTTATACCTTTTTATACCTTCTTCCCCTCCATGGAAGAGAACTGTCCATGGGTCCATCTTAATTTTTATCTCTGTGATTTCCTCTATGAAGCCTATGATCGTCTCCCAGTATTTTCTTATTTTGGGGCATTCCCACCATAAGTGGGCCATTGAACCTATGGATCCGCATCCCCTCCAGCACTCTACTGATTGTCCTTCTTTGTATTTGCTTAATTTGTCAGGGGTGATATACCACCCGGAAAGGCACTTAAAGTTCATTTCTGCCGTCCTGATGTCGGTTGCCGAGGCGTGTGTCAATTTCAGTATTTTCTTTATTGTGCCCATGTCCCTATGTGACCCTAATTCCCTCTCCCATTTTTTAATATACGGGGGTACCTCCAGCTCTTCCACCTTTAGGAGAATTTTATATAGCTTTGAGATCGTTCCTTTGGTATTTTCTGGAGAACATAACTTTTCCAGATCTGTTAGCTGATCTCCTGTCCTTAAGGGTTGTGGCAGTTTTACTATAAAGTGTCTGAGCTGTTGGTACCTCCAGTCATTTATCTTCAAAAAATAAATATTTGTTTCTATTTCATGCAGTGAGAGTAAGTGACCATCCTTTATAACTTCTCTTATTTGTGCTGTGTCCTTTTTAATCCAGTTTCCTCCTACTGAAACTTTACCTGGTTCAAAATAATCATTATCTTTTAAAGCAATAAAAGGTGAGTTGTATTCTTTATCAATTCTTTTATATACAGTGTCCCAAATCTTAAGTGCGTTCCTAGTGATCTCATGTGTGTTTTCACCCAAACACCTTATTTGAGGGGGATTCCATATTATTTTTCCTAATTCCACCTCTGGTGCATTTTCAATACTGATCCACCGTTTTTCTCTATTTCCTCTGGCCCATTCCACCACTCTCGATAATACTACCGCGTCATAGTACTTTTTGATGTCGGGGACAGCCAGCCCCCCCTTCTCTTTTGGTTGTTTTAGGACCTGGAGCGATATTCTATGCTTTTTATTCCTCCATATGTATTTCATGATCATATTTTTCATAGTTTGTAGCCATGCGCTTGGTAGTATGATAGGGAGCATCTGGAATTTATATAGGATTTTTGGCGTAAGGACCATTTTACAGAAATTAATTCTACCGATCCATGATAATGGCCTGTTCTTTACCCTTGTTATTTCTGCTTTTATTTCGTCCAGGAGGGGGATATAGTTTATCTCGTAGATTTTTTTAATTGAGTTCGTTAACTTAACCCCTAGGTACTTAAGTTTTTCTACCCATGGGAATTGATACTTGATTCTAAGTTCTTGTTCTTCGGATCTAGACGTGTTTACGTTCAGGACTTCTGTTTTGGTCATATTTAATTTAAAATTTGATATTTCTCCGTATTGGCTACATATATCCAGTAATTTGGGGATTGATTTCTTTGGATTGACTAAATAGAAAAGGACATCGTCCGCAAAGGCCGAAAGTTTATGTTCCTCCTCTTTTATTCTCACTCCTTCAATTTCTGTGCACCTACGTATCCTGGCCAGCAGGGGTTCAATTGATAGCACAAACAGCATGGGAGACAGGGGGCATCCCTGTCTTGTTCCGTTTTTAATTTCAAACCTTTGGGAGAGACTTCCATTTATTTTTATCCTTGCTGTCGGGGCTTGGTATAAAGTTCTAATCCTCCCCATTATTGTCTGACCAAAGCCCATTTCTTCTAGTGTATTTAACATGAGTCCCCAGTCTACCCTGTCGAATGCTTTTTCGGCATCTATCGACAGGAGTAGACTGGGGAGGCCACTTTCTTTCATTTTTTTAAGGACAAGGAGAGCCCTTACTCCATTGTCTCTTCCCTCTCTCCCCTGGATAAAACCTGTCTGGTCAGGATGGACGAGTTTTGTCATCTCCTGTTTCACTCTCCCAGCTAATACTTTTGCGAAGAGTTTCGTGTCTATATTCAGCAAGGATATCGGTCTATACCCTGCACAGGTTTTACCATCATTTCCTTCCTTGGGAATGAGTGTTATAGTCGCCTCTGCTGCTTCTCCACTTAACGGGAAGTCTTTTCCTAACCCATTGAAGTACTGGCAGAGTCTGGGGATAAGTATCTCCTTGCATTTTTTGTAGTATAGAACAGTGAAACCGTCCGGTCCTGGGCTCTTTCCTAGCGCTGAGTCTGCTAGGGCCGTCCTGATTTCGTTTTCTGTGATAGGCCTGTCCATCTTTGATCTCTCCTCTTGACTACATTTTGGGATCCCCGCTCCTTTTAAAAAGTCTATTATTTTATTCTCTTTCTCTCCCTGCTTCCAATTTCTCTGTTCCACTGCGTACAGCTTCTCGTAGTACGCTCTAAATGTTTCTGCTATTTCTGTTGTTGTGTGCACTATCTCCCCTTTCTCGTTTTTAATTTCTTCTATAAAATTTCTTGTTTTTTTTTTCCAAACCATCCTGGCCAAGTGTTTATTTGTTTTATTCCCCCATATATATCTTTCTTTTGCTATTAAGTTAAATTCCCTTTTTGTTTCTTGGTCTATTAGCTCTTTTAGTTCATTTCTTTTATTCACAAGGGCCTGATATACTTCTCGTTGTTTTACCGCTTTTTTATGTTTTTGCTCCAGCTTTAATATCTCTTCTATTATTTTTTCTCGTTTACAGCTTTTTTCTTTTTGTTTCCTTGTCCCTTCTGATATCAGGATCCCTCTTATTACCGTTTTGTGAGCATCCCAAAGAGTTGCTCCCGATATTTCATTTGTATCATTGATCTTAAAATATTCCTCTAGCTCCTTTTTAATCCTCTCTAAGCTATTCTCGTCCATCATTAATTCCTCGTTGAGCCTCCAATTTTGGAATATTTTCTGGTTTCCTCGTATTTTTAGGGATACACTAATTGGGGCATGGTCTGAGAGTGTCATGACCCCTATCTCCGCACCCTCGACCATTTCCAAGCAACTATGATCCACAAAGATGTGGTCAATACGGGAATAGCTTCCATGCACCGGGGAATAAAACGTATAATCCCGCTGTTCCGGGTTTAGGACTCTCCAAACATCTACCAATTGGCTTCTAAACAGGCTATTTTTTTTTTTTTTTTTAAAAGCGTCTTGTTATCTCCTTGTGGCGTGGTTTGGTGGTCTATTTGGACGATATCCTTATCTTTTCCGCTTCTATTGAGCTTCATCGGGAACATGTCAAGATAGTTCTCACCACCCTCAGACTCCATAAATTATACCTGAAGGCCGAGAAGTGTGAGATGAAAAGAGTACAGTACAATTCCTCGGGTTCATCGTTTCTACGTCTGGAGTCGCCATGGACCCACAAAAAGTCCAAGCCATTCAGGACTGGCCAGCTCCCCGGGACAGGAAGGGAGTACAACATTTTATTGGTTTCGCTAACTTTTATAGACGATTTATCATTGGATTCTCCGCCATAGTTGCACCCATTACCAAGCTCACTCATCAAGGCAACCATTTTGTGTGGTCTCAGGAAGCCCAAGAAGCCTTCCTTAAGCTCAAGTCAGTGTTTACCTCAGCGCCCATTCTACGCCACCCCGACCCGGCACTACCCTTCATACTCGAGGTGGACGCCTCCGAGACAGCTGTGGGAGCAATCCTATCCCAAAGACATGGACTAAAGGCCCTGTTGCATCCAGTGGCTTTTGCCTCTCGAAAATTAAATCCAACAGAAAGAAATTACGATGTCGGTGACAGAGAGTTGTTAGCGATTAAGTTCGCCCTAGAAGAGTGGAGATATTTGTTGGAAGGGGCAGTCCACCCTATTATGATCTTCACGGATCACAAAAATCTAGAATATCTGCGATCTGAAAAACGGCTAAGACCCAGACAAGCCCGTTGGGCTCTTTTCTTCACCCGGTTCAATTTTCTAATATCCTATAGGCCTGATTCCAAGAATGGGAAGGCAGATGCCCTTTCCAGAATGTTTTTGGAATCCCCCGGAGCACCTGAACCTGGCACCATCCTATCCTCACAGAACTTCCTGTTACTCCTGCAACTGGATCTCCTAACCTCTATTAAGACCGCATCCAGGCACTGTCCCAACCAAAGCTCTCTCCCTCTTGAAAGACGGGACGAGTTGCTCTGGTCTCGAGACAAGATTTTCGTTCCCGTGGAAACCCGACACCTAGTTCTGAGTACCTTCCACGATCACAAGCTGGCGGGCCATTTCGGAGCCCGAAAGACTGCGGAACTGGTCTCCCGCACCTTCTGGTGGCCAAACTGGAGGCAGGATTGCAAAGCCTATGTGTCTGCATGTACTCGTTGCCAACGCAACAAAGGACCTAGTACAAGGGGTTGGGGGTTGCTCAAGCCTCTGCCTATTCCCGAACGACCATGGTCAGAGGTCTCCATGGACTTTATTGTGGATCTCCCCCCTTCTGGGGGTTTTACCTCAATTTTTGTAGTCATTGACCGCCTTTCTAAAATGGCACACTTCTTACCTATGGTGGGCACCCCCACCGCTACAGAGACAGCTAAAGTTTTCCTCAAAGAGATAGTCCGGTTTAACGGGACCCCCAAAAGTATCGTCTCTGACAGAGGCGTACAATTTACGTCCAAATTCTGGAAAGAGCTCTCCAAATCTCTTGATATCAAAATTTGTCTTTCATCAGCCTATCACCCACAAAGCAATGGTCAAACCAAAAGGACGAACCAGACCCTGGAGCAATACCTCCGCTGCTTCTGTTCAGCCTCCCAGGACGACTGGTCTTCACTACTTCCATCCGCGGAATTTGCATTCAACAATTCCATTCATTCCACAACCAACCAAACCCCCTTCTGGTCAAACTTCGGATTTCACCCCTCATTTCTGCCTAGCCCTATTCCGGAGACGTCGGTTCCAGCCATTCAGGAGCACATAACCTCTATTCAACTGAACTTCAAGAAACTCCAGGAGATGATGCGGCAAGCTCAGGAGGATCACAAAAAATTTTTTAATAGGAAGAAAAAGGAAGGCCCGACCTTTGAAATTGGGGAGAAAGTCTGGCTGTCACCCGCAAATCTCAGGTTAAACATACCTTCTCGGAAGTTAGGACCGAGGTTCATCGGACCCTTCCAAGTCAAACGAAAAATCAATGATGTGGCTTTCAAATTAGCTTTACCTAATTCTTACAAAATCCATCCTGTCTTTCATGTCTCCTTACTGAAGCCTGTCGTCCCTGAGTCCTTCCCAGAGAGGGAAGAATCTCCGCCATCACCAGTGGAAGTCGAAGGTGAAATAGAATTTGAAGTTGAAGCCATTCTGGGCTGCAGAAAGAGAGGAAGACAGCTGCAATACCTGGTCAAGTGGAAGGGGTACCCCCCGGAAGATAATTCATGGGAACCATCAAGGAACTTACATGCTCCTCGGCTAATTCGAGCTTTCCACCAAGACCACCCTGAACTGATGTCCAGCCTGGGCGTCCGGAGTCCGCCCCTTGGGGGGGCACTGTCAGGGTACCAGTAGCCCCAGCGGCCGATCCTCGCCACGACGCATGCCCGTGCCCGTGCGCGGCGCGCGCATGCACGCTTCTGCGTTCCAGCACGGTTCTGTGTCACGGCGCGTGCATTCATGCGCACGTCCACCAATCAAGTCCCAGCCCGGCCTATTTAAATCAGCTCCAGACGCATGGCGGGTTGCTGGTTTGTTGTCAGCTATCCTGCTATAGTGCCTTGCTAACCTGAAAGCTTTTGACCTATTGACCCAGATCGGACCTGACTTCTCCACGCCTTCTCCTGCGCTTGACCCTCGGCTCATCTCATCGTTTCTGCTGCTGTCTGTACCCCTTTGACCTCCGGCTTGTATCTTGGACCTTCTGCCTTCTCCGATCCCTGAACCATTGGCTCGCATCCAGGATCTGCTTACAGTCCTGACCTGAACTGATTCTCTGCCTGCTAAACTTTGTTGCTCCTGGATCACTATCCACACCTGCTATGGTCCTGTCCTGTGACCATAAGCCAAGTCTTCAGAGATCTCCTATCAGTACAACACCTACTGCTGGTAGCCGGTGCCCCTTTGTGCCCTTCCCCGCTGTCTCCACCTCCAGGGGGTGAAGTGCACAGAGTCGCAAAGGCAGCCGCCCTCGGCATCTCGGCCTCGGTGAGTACTTATCCTGACAGTTCTGACATCATCTGAGGGAAATCCTGAAAACTTGACCTGTTGGTGTGCCTTGAGGACTGGAGTTGAAAAACACTGAGCTAGAGGATCGTCGACTGGAAAGCTCTCCATTTCCAGGACTAAAAAAATTGTGAAATGCATCACTTAGGAGGCCGTCTTCTCCACTGCTCCTCCCTTGACCAGCAGAAGTCTCAAAACTACGTTTTTCATGACACTGTAACCCACCAGAGTAGGAAAAAGCATTATATAAACGCCTCTTTAAGGTATTCACAAGAGATTGCATCTTCTGCACTCTCTGTGGGGAGAGGATGAGTTCTAAGAATTTCCCTTTGTAACGGTGGTAAAGGAGGGTTGCCAACCAATAGTGATCCTTCTCCTTTATGCCACATATTCTTGGGTCCCTTTACAGGCTTTGAAGCATGAGGGAGCCCATGCACCACACATTTGTGGAGGCATGACAAGCAGACTCACTTGGGGTCACTGAGGATTATAGTATCTGGAACTGCCTCCTCCCAGTCACATACTACTCCCAAGGGTTCTGGGGATGGAAAACCATCTCGTACTGTCTGACGTATGTCTTCCTCTGCCTCAATGCCTCCAAAACTGCAAGAATTCTCCTCCTCTCTCTCCTCTTGTGTGGTGTGAGAAAAGTGGGCCTTGAGAGGAAAGGTAGTCCTCCTTTTTCACTCGCTGCTTTGCCTTGAGTGCCCTTTCCATAATGCCACGCAGAGTCTGCTCCAGCAGGAACACAACAGGGATTGTATCACTGATGCATGCATTGTCACGGCTCACCATCCTTGTGGCTTCCTCAAATGGTGACAGTACAGTGCATGCATCCTTTATGAGCAGCCATTGGCATGGGAAAAAAAAGCCAAGCCGGTTTGAGCCTGTCGATGTGCCATACTCAAACAGTTACTCGTTGATGTACCTCTGCTGCATGTGCAGTCACTGCAGCATTGCCAATATCAAGTTCCAATTGGTGGTCATGTCACAAATCAGCCAATTTACTGGCAGGTGGAATTTCAGCCAACCGAGCACTGACTTTGTATGACTACAGACATTTCTGGCCTGCTTTATCAGATCTTCCAACCCAGGGTACCTATTTAGGAAATGTGCCAAGTAGGGATGAGCTTCGAGTTTGAGTCAAACTCATGTCTGTTTCGCCCGTTCGCTGAACAGTGAACAATTTAGGGTGATCGTGGCAAATTCGAAAAGCCGCAGAACACCCTGTAAAAGTCTATGGGAGAAATCTAAAGTGCTTTTATGCAAGTTATTGTCATTAAAATTGTTTGGGGACCTGGGTCCATCCCCAGGGGACATGTATCAATGCAAAAAACATTTTAAAATTTGGCGTTTTTTTTGGGAGCAGTGATTTTAATAATGCTTAAAGTGAAACAATAAAAGTGACATTTCGTACCTAGGTGCTGTGTATAGTATGCCTGTAAAATAGTGCTTGTTTCCTGTGCTTAGAACTGTCCCTGCACAAAGTGTCATTGTTGAAGGAAAAAAAGTAATTTAACTGGTTGCCGACCGCCCGCCGTCATATTACTGCGGGACGGTGGCACTGCTGGGCGAGAGCACGTAGCTCTACATCCTACCTTTTTCGGCCACTAGGGGGCGCGCGTTCGTTACAGAGCGGGGAACGGGAGGTATGTGTGTAAACACATTCCGCTCGTTCCTGTCAGCGGGGGAAACGCTGATCTCCCGTTCATACGATGTATGAACGGAAGATCAGCGATTCCCCCTAGTGAGTCAACCCCCCATACAGTTAGAACACACCAGGAACATACTTAACCCCTTCCCCGCCCCCTAGTGTTAACCCCTTCACTGCCAATGGCATTTTTATAGTAATCCAATGCATTTTTATAGCATTGATCGCTATAAAAATGCCAATGGTCCAAAAAATGTGTCAAAAGTGTCCGATGTGTCCGCCATAATATCGCAGTACCGAAAAAAACGCTGATCGCCGCCATTACTAGTAAAAAAAAAATATTAATAAAAATGCCATAAAACGACCCCCTTTTTTGTAAACGCTATAAATTTTGCGCTAACCAATCAATAAACGCTAATTGCGATTTTTTTTAACAAAAAATATGTAGAAGAATACTGTACGTATCGGCCTAAGCTGAGGAAAAAAAATGTTTTTTTATTTCTTTTTTGGGGATATTTATTATAGCAAAATGTAAAAAATATTGCATTTTTTTCAAAATCGTCGCTCTATTTTTGTTTATAGCGCAAAATAAAAACCGCAGAGATGATCAAATACCACCAAAAGAAAGCTCTATTTGTGGGAAAAACCGCGCAATTGTCAGTTAAAGCGACGCAGTGCCGAATCACAAAAAGTGCTCTGGTCTTTGGACAGCAATATGGTCCGGGGCTAAAGTGGTTAAAACCACTCGCGGCTATAATGAATTGTCGGCTTCTGGCAATACAGAGGCATTGAAAGTCATTGATAAAAATAAAAATAAAATGTGTGGGGGTGCCCCAAATTCAATTACTAGGTCTTTCAGGTCTGGTATGAATATTAAGGAGAACTCCACCCCAAACTTAAAAAAAAATGGTTTGGAGTTCCCCCCAAAAATCCATACCAGACCCTTTATCCGAGCACGCAATCTGGCAGGCCGCAGGAAAATAGGGGGGACGAGAGAGCGCCCCCCTCCTGAACTGTACCAGGCCACATGCCCTCAACATGGGAAGAATGCTTTGGGGGTCTGTGACCCCTCAAAGCACCATGTCCCCATGTTGATGGGGACATGAGCCTCATCCCCACAACCCTTGCCCAGTGGTTGTGGGGGTCTGTGGGTGGGGGGCTTATTGGAATCTGGAAGACCCCTTTAACAAAGAAGACCCCCAGATCCTGGCCCCCCCCCAATGTGAATTGGTAATAGGGTACATTTTACCCCTACCATTTCACAAAGAAAGTGTAACAAATTGTAAAAAAAAACACGCAGACACCGTTGAAAGAAGTCCTTTATTAAAAATAAAAAATAAAAATAAAAAAAAGATTGCAGCGGTGGTAATCCACTCTCAGTCTCCGCTCCAACGCTGTTGGTATCCTGTGATGGATGCTCTCCTCTCCGGGGTACAGCAATGAGATGATCTCCTCTTCATCCAGGTCCAGGATCCAGCGATGAGATATCCAGCGTGGCGCATCCTGTCTCCACCAGAGACACCCCGGGAATGATGCGGCAGGAGCCAGTGACAGCTCTTATGTAGCTGAGGGTGGGGCCTTTGTCACTTGACCCCATCCCCTTCTGACACAAGGGGAAACCCAGGCGTTCTCAGTGACTTGCAGGTGACCCCGCCCCCCTCTGATGCAACAGGAAACCTGCTTTACCTGCTTATCCCTTTATCTTAGCGTATCCCTGGCTTAAACTGCACAACCCACACATAGACTGGGTTGCACAGGAGATTGGATCCTGGTCCCAGACCTGCATCCAGAATTGCATTAAAATCGCTGACCAGTTGCCCATGTATAACTTTTGTGTGGCCAGTATCAGTCATGTGCCTTTTTTCTCGTCCTATTCAGATCCTGCTCATGCCAACATTTCCAAATGTGACTATAGTTTACATAACCATGTACCTTTATATGACTCTGTTATAGCAAAAGACACCGACAAGTCTGTTGAATTCTCTACAGGCCACCTCTCCAGCCAATTTCCACAGCCTGAACCTTCTCCTCCTAGAAACTGGGCTTGTCCATTGTCTCGTAGACTTGAGCCCTGTTTGGAAACTTCCTCTAAATCCTCAGAAGTCAAACCCCATGGATTACCTCTACCTTTGCCTGTCGTTAAACCCCCTTTGGACACACAGCTAGGCTAACTTGTGTGCAAGTTCCACTGTTGCTGCGCCTGGTGATGAGCTTCAGATGGTCGCTACACCTGGCAATGCGGCCCAGTCAGCCATTGCATCATTATGCCAGTCCAGCCCATGCCTGTTGAGCTTCCTGCTTCTTCTTATTCAGGACTTCTATGACTTGGCCTCACCCTAATTCTCTAACCAGTCTAAGAGGTTCAATCCACCCTTTGGATAAACTGCCTCATTCGACCAGGTGGGGCTTTCAATCCTTGTTTCAGGGCTCTCTTTAGCTGCTTGTTTTTCAGCTGTCCAGCTTGACCCCTGTGATACGTCTCCTGGTAACCAGCCTGACCTTGTGAATACACAAACCTCTGCCCAGTCTGATGGCCCTGTGCTGGATGTCCAACTGGTCTTTGAGGGTCTGGGGGCCCCTCCTCATAGGGGGGTAATGTCATGATCAATTAGTGCCCCTGTTTCCCATTCCTGCACCCGGGTGTTGGCTTTTGAATTTTCCCTGTCTGTGTTCACCTGTTGACTGATTGATCTGGTCAGTCACCTGATATAAGCAAACGTAACACTCTATCCCTCAATTGTGATAGAGACAGAGATATGTATTGTTCTGATCAAGCCTTCCGTTTGCCTGCACTAATTTGATATTAGATTTCCCTGTGTATGACCCAGATTGGATATCAGACCACCCCAGAACTCTGCCTTCCTTATTACCTGGACCGTCTTAAAACCACGATATCTGTTAAACTGCAAGTACCTGTTTGCTTCGTTGAGTTTGCATCTTCCCTGGAGTGGTAGCCAGACTCTATAGCATTGTGTTTAAGTCCTAGGGGCAACCAAGTACTGGTAGGTCTGCTTGCCTTAAAGGAAAGGGGACTGCTATAGGTGAAGCACACAGTAGCCAGCTATAGTGTCTGACCACCTGCATTGGGGTAAACATGACATTCGTGACATTAACACACTGAAATATATGGCCTTAAACTTGCAGTAACAAACTGAACTATACTGTGTTAAACAGCATGTAACGCCCTGAAATATACGGTAAAAAACTTGCAGTAACGCACTGAACTATACTGCATTAAATGGCCCGTAATTCACTGTAATATACATCATTAAAGTTGCAATAAAACGCTGAACTATACTGGGTTAAACGCCACATGAAATATACGGTAATAAACTTGTAGTAACGCACTGAACCATACTGCGTTAAATGGCATGTAACACACTGAAATATACGGCGCTAACTTGCACTGACGCACAGAAATATACTGGGTTAAATAGCACGCAATATGCTGAAATATACGTTAAACTTGCAGTAACACACTGAAATATACTACGTTAAATGACACGTAGCACACTGAAATATACAGCGTTAAACTTGCAGTAACGCACTGAACTATACTGCATTAAAATGGCACATAATGCACTGTAATATACGGCATTAAACTTGCAGTAACACACTGAACCATACTGCGTTAAATGGCATGTAACACACTGAAATATATACGGCGATAACGTGCACTAACGCACAGAAATATACTGTATTAAATGGTACGTAATGTACTGAAATGTAGGTTAAACTTGCAGTAACACACTGAAATATACTACGTTAAATGGCATGTAGCACACTTAAATCTACAGAGTTAAACTTGCAGGTAACGCACTGATCTATACTGCGTTAAACGTCATGTAGCACACTGAAATATACGGCATTGAACTTGCAGTAACAAACTTAAATATACTGGGCCAGATTCAGGTAGATGAGAGTATCTTTCCTCTGGAGTAACGCTTCTCATTTACGTTACTCTGAAGACCCTTTCAGCGCAATTCCTGTAATTCACATAGCAGTTGCGCGTAAACTTGCGCCAGAGTAACGATAATGCGCTGGCGTAACCCGACGCAAGTGGAAGTGGGTGTGATCATATGTAAATGATGGGCGGAGCCCGGCGCAGAGGCTTACGTTCAGCGCATCATCCACGGAGCATGCGCAGTGAGTGCGGCTCCACTCGCCCCCTTGTGCGCATGCTCACAACTTCCGTCGGCACCACTTCCTGGGAAACGTCAGCGCAATGCGTTCCGCTGGGCGCTTAAAAGCGCTGGCGGAAACGCCATTCCGGCGCAAAAGTAGTTCCGTTTCCCCCCACCCCAGGGAAGATACTTTTGCTCTGTAATGGCTGCTCCCGCTACCCCCAGAGAGAGGAGGAACCTCAATTTTAATACCCAGGAGGTCTCTGTCATTATCTCGGCTATGGAGACGGAGAATGAATTTCTCCATGGCAAAAAAAGCCGCAAGACCAGCCGGGAGAGGAAGCAGGGCATCCTGGAGTCGATTGCTGCCAGGGTCAATGTCCTGGGCTACTCCACCCGGACTGCTGGGGACATACAAAAGAAAATCAATGACCTGCGGCGCAAGGTGAGGGACAAGGTGGCCTCCATCAGGAGGTATGAGAGGGGCACAGGTGGTGGTCCCCCATGTCCTGTCACCCTGACCGCAGAGGAGGAGGTGGTTGCTCGCTGCCTGGAGAGGGAGCAGGTGGAGGGGGTCGCAGGCTATGACTCCGTGGAGGAAGGCACAAGGACAGGTAAGTGTTTTTTAATCCCCTATTTGATGTTTTGCATTTGGGGGGGGGGGTACATGTGCCAAGTGTGTGGGACCACCAACATGTGTCTGCTTTGTGTCATCCACAGATGACGGAGCTGGGCCATCATCTGTCAGCCTGCATTCCACCCCATCCCCCCCACGCCATCGTGTGCCTGAGCCACTGGGTGGTGAAGAGGTTGTGGAGGAGGAGAGTGGCCACACCACACCTGCCGAGGTGGTTGTGGAAGATCCTGCTGTGGCAGAGCAGGACTTTTCTTTGGTGTTGTCTGTCTCCTCCCCTTCTCCTGGCCCGTCTGTCGTCCCCTCCCCCATCCTTGGAAGCCCCTCAAGGGCGACTCCTTCCACCCGAGGACCTCCATCTTCTGGCCCCAGGAAGGCGACCCAGAAGACCAGGGGGGTGTCTGATGGTGTCCAGGACCAGTTGGCAAGGGATCACGCCAGACAGACAGAACAAATGGGGGCCATAGCGGACCACTTGCAGAAAGTGTCGGACAGCCTGGGCTCCGTTGCCAACCTCAGCAACGCAGTGCAGGATGTGAGCTCTAATTGCGCTGCAGTGGTCACCACTTTGGGGGAGGTGCAGGGGGATATCCAGCACCTCACTGCAGCCGTCCAGGCCAACACTGCTGCCATCCATGGTAACAGTGCTGCCATCCGGGAGCAGGGGAGGCTGAGTCGGCGGGCCCAGCATTACCAGATGACCCGTCAGCTCCGGATGCAGGCCCAGACCAACAGTTATCTTGGACGGATAGCCAGGGCCTTGGAGGGCACGCAGGCCACACCTGCCAGGAGTGGCCCACCTGGGGATCAGCCACCTCCAGATGCCCCCCCACCCCCACCCACTCCATCCAGGCAGCTGCGGAGCCAGAGAGGGGCCCCCAGAAGAAGCCCCCGGCATCCCCGATGAGGCCTTTTTTTTGTGGCTGGTTTTATATTATTATTTTTCACATACTCAGGTCATGAGTTTATTTTTTTTTTTTCTCAGGTTATGAGATTATTTTTCTTTTATTGATCAGGATATGATCTTTCTAATTTATTTTTGTACTGCACACGGTCAGGAGTGCAGGGGACAGTGTGAATGGTGTGTGAATGTGAGAGGGTGGCACTCCTGAAAGTAAGGGGTGTCACCCTCGGCCGTGGTGGTGAAGTGAACCCCACGGCTGAATGAATGATGTGTGAAAGGTGTGTGAATGGACAGTGACATCATTGGGGCCTTGACGCTGGCGTTACTGCTCCCAACTCCTACATGCTGGACTTGGGCTAATCCAATGCGATGTGCATGTGGTGTGTGTGATCTAGGGACATCAGTGGTGTACACGCGTGCATTGTCTGTGTAATTAATGTTTTGGTTTAGTGTCCAAAGATGCCTACGGCGAGGACCCTCCTGACTGCTCTTCCATCAGCAGACTGGGTGTCCTCTGGCAGGGGGGGGCTGTGTGGGTCGGGGGTCAGGTCATCACGTATGTCAATATGCAGGCCTTTTTTCATAGCAAAGTTATGTAGTATGCAACATGCACCGATGATCTGACACACAAAGGTAGGGGAATACAATAGGGCCCCCCCAGACTTATCCAGGCAGCGGAAACGGGACTTCAGGAGCCCAAATGTTTGCTCCACCACTGCACGGGTTTTGATGTGTGCTTCATTGTATTTTCTCTCTCCTCTGGTTTGGGGGTTCCGGAAAGGAGTCATTAGATGGGGTCCCAGTGCATATGCAGAGTCACCTGTAAGGGAAAAGACAGGAGAATGTTAGTCATGCATGTGCGATTTCTGTTGTGCATGACGGGAGGGGATAGTCATGCCTGACTCCCTTGTCACTCACCAACCAGCCAGCTGTCCCCATACATGTTCTGGTTAAATTCTGCTGGGATGGGACTCTGACGGTATATGAAACTGTCATGGCTGGACCCGGGGTGTTTGGCACGGACGTGCCATATGAGGCGTTGGGCATCGGCTATCACCTGTACGTTGATGGAATGCCAATGCTTCCGATTGCGGTATATGTGCTCTGTGGCACTGGGGGGCTGTAGGGCCACATGTGTGCAATCAATGGCCCCCACAGTGCGTGGGAATCTGGCAATGTTGTAGAAATCTGTCATTGCCTTCTGCCGCAGCTCCTCAGTGGTGGGTCTGATGAACTGGTTGGACATGCGTCTGAGGATTGCAGGGACAACCTGGTGCACACATCTGCTCATGGAGGACTGTGACATCCCAGCCACCACTCCACTTGTACGCTGGAATGATCCACTGGCAAGGAAATGAAGTGTTGCCAGTACCTTGACCAGTGGCTGCACTGCTTGTGATCGGTGTGTTGGGCTGGTGATGTCATCCTGCAGGGTTGTGGTTAGTTCAAGTATTGCATCAGGGCTGAATCTGAATAGGCGATACACCTCCTCATCCCCCATGCCAAAGAGGCTCATACGTGTGCGGTATATCCTCTCACGTGCCCGCCTTCTTGGTTCCAGGGGACCCATCAGTAGTTCTAGGACCACGAGTGCCCCTGGCATGTTGGCACACAGAGGTGTTGTCCTTGCAAGTGGGGGTGCTCAGCTAGCTCCTATCGTCGGTAACGCTGCTGTAGCTGCTCTCCTGCTGACCTGTGACCGTCTGGAGTAAAGATAAAGCAGCCTTTTGTAGAAATAACTTTGCGCCGGACGGATCAGATACGCGCGGCGCATGTAGCCAGCGTATGGTGCTAATCCGTTCGTGAATTGTGAAATATCCCTCATTTGCATATTTGCAGGGGAAATCAATGGGCGCGACTGATGCGCCCAGCGAAAATAAGCGCTGACGATACTCTGGCGTCGGAACGTTCCGCCGGTCGCAAATGACCCGTTATTGGGCGCATCTAGTTTGGTGGGTACGGGCACATAGAAACGACGGCGCATCATCACAGTTACGCGGCGCATATCCAAATACTCCAGCGCAAGTGTTCGTGAATCTGGCCCCCTGTGTTAACCTGTCACTGCACTCACACTGACTGAGCTATCACTAGATTCACACTAAAGTGATATTCTACACTGACAATAGAATAAGAATAGCACACTACAGGCCGTACCCGAGTTACGAACACCTGAGTTACGAACACCCAAGTTACGAACGACTCCTATTTACTAACTCCTATTTTCCTCCCATCACGCAGCTTATCAACCAGTCTTTCTTGGAGGGCATAGTGACCTCACAGTTGAAAGAAGGTATAATCCAACCCATCCTGAAGAACCCCTCCCTGGACCCCAAGGACCCACTCCACCGCCGTCCCATAACAAGCCTCAACGTACTCTCTAAGATAATGGAAAAAGTAGTGGTACAACAGCTGCAACTGCATCTAGATACCTACAAGCTACTTGACCCATTGCAATCAGGCTTCCGTCCCGGACATGGGACGGAAACAGCATTGCTGAAAGTATGGGACGATGTTCTCAAGGCCGCAGACGAAGGAGAATCTTGTCTCCTGGTTCTGTTGGACCTAAGTGCAGCTTTCGACACTGTAGACCACAATCTGTTACTGACTCGGCTTGCTAAAGTAGCCAGAGTCGCAGAAAGCGATTTATCTTGGTTCTCCTCTTTTCTGGAAAACCGATCGCAAACAGTGAAGTTAGGACCTTTTACGTCTGAAAAACGCACAGTAACATGCGGAGTCCCTCAAGGATCGCCTCTGTCACCAGTGCTGTTTAACATTTATCTTCGTCCTCTTTTTGAGATTATTAGCAGCCAAAAACTGCTCTACCACTCATATGCAGATGATACGCAACTGTATTTCCGTATCTGCAACAGACAGGATCACCACCTCAATCTAGAGACATGTCTCTCTTTGATAGAGGACTGGATGACAAAGAGTTATCTTAAACTCAATGGAGCAAAAACAGAACTTCTTCTGTTTCACGCCAAGCGCAGGAATCAACTTTCAACAGCGTGGACCCCCCCGCCTATTTTGGGCAAAATCATCACCCCTAGCGCCAAAGTCAAAAGCCTAGGGGTCATTTTTGACTCCTTTATGACAATGGACGCTCAAATAGGGTCAGTAGTCAGCGGATCTCACCATCTACTGCGCCTACTACGCAGACTCACTCCGTTCATCCCCAAAGAAGATTTAGCGGTCGTGGTGGGAGCTATTGTAAACTCCAGGCTGGATTATGCAAATGCCCTTTACCTCGGCCTCCCCAAGTACCAAATCGCTCGTCTGCAAGCCGTTCAGAATACGGCCGCCAGACTTGTGACTGGGAAAAAACCCTGGGAATCCATCTCACCTTCACTGAGAGCCCTTCATTGGCTGCCAGTTAAAGACAGAATTGCTTTTAAAGCTCTCTGTCTTACGCATAGATGTGTCCATGGGAATGCCCCCCTTTATTTATGCGAAATAATAAAAGCGCATAATACCAATCGCGTTTTGCGATCCACGAATCAGAACCTGCTCCAGGTTCCGAAAGCCAACTTCAAGTCCAAAGGAGAAAGAAGATTCGCGATCCAAGATCCCAGACTATGGAACGCTTTACCAACCAACATCCGGTTGGAGGAGAACCACCTAGCATTTAGGAAAAAGGTCAAGACTTTTCTCTTTTGATATCAAAGGAGACAGGAACAACAAGCGCCCAGAGGCGATTCAGTTTGCATGTGCCGCGCTATACAAGTTTTCATTCATTCATTCATTCATACTAATGGCATCAATGCTGGCTGCTTGTACTCCACGCTGGTCCTGGATACCTCTAAGCTTGCCACATCTCACACTGCAGTACTACATGTACTGCATGGCCATAAGAGCCCCAGAAGGGCCTGGAACATCCCACATCCCTGCACAAGTGGAAGCCGGAACATCCCACATCCCTGTACAGGCAAAAGTTACACTTATAAGCACTGTTTCGACTTACGAACAAATTCCACATACGAACAAACCTACAGTCCTTATTGTGTTCGTAATTAGGGGACTGCCTAATTAGTAAAGAGTGTGTAATAGTGTGTAATTTAATCTCAGCATAAATACAGATGTTCTCTGAAGCCTGCATCATCAAGGCCAATGAATACACCATTTAGGTCAAGGATAAAGTTGTTGAGAAGTTTAAAGCAGGATTAGGTTATAAAAAAACTACCCAAGTTTGGAACATCTCACAATGCACTGTTCAATCCATCATCTGAAAATGGAAAGAGAATAGCACAACTGCAAACCTACCAAAACATGGCTGTTCACTTAAACCGACAGGCCAGGCAAGGAGAGCATTAATCAGAGAATCAGCCAGGAGACCCATGGTAACTCTGGAGGAGCTGCAGAGATCCACAGCTCGGGTGGGAGAATCTGTCCACAGGACAACTATTAGGCCTCGTACACACGAGGGGATATGTCCGCTGAAAACGGTCCGATGGACCGTTTCAGCAGACATCTCCGATCGTGTGTATGGGCTAGCGGACAGATTTGTCCATCGGACAAATTTCAAAGCATGTTTTGAAATTTGTCCGCTACAAACCTGTCCGTCGGATATGTCCGCTGGTTAGTACGGGAAACCAGCGGACATATCCTCCCACACATGCGTCGTATCCTGTGAATGGATCCGACGCATGCTTGCGGAAGTGTTTACTTCCTGGTGCGTGACGTAGCGGTGACGTGGCGGCGTCAACGTCACCGCCGCGTCACCGACACGTCAACGCGTCGTCCGCCGGCGGGGAATTTGATCCGATGGTGTGTACACGCCATCGGATCAAACTCCAGATCGGACATATCCGATGGAAATGGTCCGCGGACCGTTTTCATCGGATATGTCCGATCGTGTGTACGAGGCCTTAGTCGTGCATTCAACAAATCTAGTAAAGTGAAATGTGGAAAAAACACTAAACAGTATACACCCAACTGGGTGTGATAGTGAAACAAATTATAATCAGTCCACATGTAAAATGATAATCAAGTCACAGAAAAAATCCAATGTAATGAAAGTGTCCATCATAAGTGGATGTACATAACACATTAGAGATGTAATACGATTAAATGGACCATTCCAGTGACAATTCTTCAAGCCAAAGGTCTGATAGGGACCAACTGGAGAGACTCAAAAAGCGTTCATCCACAAAACATGAAAAGAAAGAAAAAAATATAGGGGCTCCGATGATGCAGGTCAAAAGAATAGGTTTTAATTAATAAAAATAAAAGTGATCACAAGTGTAGAGTACGCCTTACTGGTATCCAGATGGTGTCAACCAGGGAAAAAAAAACAATGGGCCCAATATTCCTCAGTTGAAGGTTGATCCAGTGCTAATATACCAACCATATGAGCGGCTAGAACATCGATAGGAGACAAGACATCCCAGTTGTCATGGATATGCAGTAATCTCTGGCAGCTTACCTTGATCTCCATGTGTTCATCTTAGAGGCAAGGCCCCCTCACCTGGCTGCCTTTATCATCTCCCCTCCCTGTATGGCTCCACCCCAGGCCATTCCAGGAACTCTACATATAGTGTACCGCAGGTCTGCATTGCTGATTAACGTTGTATTTTTAGCATTGTGTTCCTGCTTGCCGTGTGTTACGTTATCTCTGTGTACTGATTTTGGCTTGTCTCCGACTACTCCTGTTTGCCTGTGACCCTGACCCTTGGCCTGTCCCTTGGTTACCCTCGTCTGCTTGTTGCCCCGACTTTGGCTTACCCTTCACCATCTCTTCTGTCCTAAGTGGATGCCTCCCCTCTCTCCCTATGGAGCGTAACCTAGGGGACTCCAGGGGCCGCGACCTGTATCAAGTTGCAGCGAAGGCCATCCTCACCAATAGAGGCTCTGGTGAATACCAGCTGGGTCTTAGACTCGGCGCCCTGGGGAATCTTGGGCTCAAGCTTCCTATAGGATCCCTGTTTGTACCCCAGCAAACCTCTCCTCCATATCCACTCTGTGGTCCATCCGCAGCAGTCTGCTATAGAGTTCAATACCTTGTGGTGCACCCCTGCCTCCAACGGGGTGCACTTGTCATCTAACTACAGGTGATCTAACAGTTTGATCAGCAATGCAGACCTGCAGTGCACTGGTTAATATTGTTAATTTAGTTGTATTACTAAATGTGGTTTAACTAAATGCATATATCTTCTGTAATACTTTTCATACGTAGTACTTTTTAAATCTCCTGAAGATGCTGGTGATTATAAAAATATGTTGAGTGGAAGTAACTACATGTACAGGCCATATGGATATTCCTTTATGTTTTTATAGTTCAACAACACGGTCTAATGTTGTTAAAACATTTGGATATTTTATCTTATTCTTGTAGTCTCTGGTACCTTAAAAATCTCTCATCCTAGTGTTGTTGTATTAGAAATAGTTTTTTTGGTTATGGTGCCTTTGGCTCCCAGGTTGACTTTTGCCATTCTTACTTTGGTAGACACCTAATAGGTGAAAGTGAAAATAATATAAGGGAAACAAAATATTTTGTATTAAAATACATTAGTGAGGTTCAATTGGGAAATATGCAGTAATATTGAAAGAAGAATAAAATAGTTACTTACTATATTGTACTTTATCACATATTTAAATACAAATAATACATTTTCTCATAACTGGCATTGTTAAAATGAATACATTTACTTTGTGTGCTTTGGAAAACAAAATGCTTGCAATAAATACATATTATATACCACAGAACTGTGACTTTTTTTTTCTTTAAAAAAACCTTTTTGTATTAAAGGCCAGGCTTTCCTATAACTCAACATGAAGATCTCACCAGGGGTATGATTGGATCTGTTGGCACAAATTGAAACAAGCTAAATTGTTTTCTTTGTGCTGCTGTTAACTTAGTTGAAATTGTAAGTATATATATATATATATATATATATATATATATATATATATATATATATTTATCTCAATACTTGTATGCAGGGGGAAAAATAGATTTAGGTGGTGTGCATAGTAAGTATTAGTGAGGTATTTAGGTGTGTGTATTTTTTAGATACCATTTTTAATTTTCTATATTTCTTTTAATTAGGCATAATTCAACTGAATCTGTATTATTGCATAATATTAACATTTTCTGTAAAATCTATTTTTTTTTTTACTAGAAACTTACTTAGAACCCATATATATATATATTTTTTTTGTACTAACTTTATTGCTCCCACAAGGGATCCCTTGTGATAACATGGGCCATTTTTATGGCCTCCCATGTAGCTAATCAGACACAGATCTTTCTGCTAGGCTACTTACCTGGCCATTGCTGGGCATGTAAACAAAAGGTCGGAACCGTAAGTGACTAACTGCTTGTTGCTCCCGGTTTCCAGGGTTACAGAGAGAGGGGAATGACGTCAGTTTCTTTCTCTCTGTACAGGGCAGCCATCGCCACTGGCCGCATCGCTCCCTGCCTTCGCAATGGCACTGGAGAACCCGGGAGAGGCAACGGCGGTGGAAGGGGGTGGGACGCCTTTTCGCCACCTGCAGAAGTGATTGAATGGCTAATTAGCCACTCTGCCTTGAATTAAATCCCTGACTACAAATAATGATCCTGGTGCAGGCATCATCCCAGTCTAACCAAGAGAAAGAGAGTCACCGCTCCAGGTGAGCCCTGTGAACAATTAGGGATGATTGGATTACCAAGGTGCTGGCGATGCAAGTAGCAATAGCAATGGAGAAAAGAAAATGGACTGCCGCACTCCAGGAGAACTTCAAACGAAAAAGTTGTCTTTAATGTAAAACAGGAACATGTACAGTCACGGCAACCACAAAAACAGGACAGCCGACGCGTTTCGCACTCAACTAGTGCTTAGTCATGGCTAAAATATGGTGCAAATACAATAAAATTTATACCAAACCTCAAATCAAACATGTGGTTTCATTCAGCCTATAACATCATAGGATCAATTAAATGTGATATACACCCAAAATTGGTGCAATTGAAGAAACATGTGTGTATAAATAGCAGAAACCGTTAAACAGATTCATCTTTAACCCTAAAAAATCCCACGTGTGGATTTCACAGAATGGAATGGGATATGAAATATATATATATACTGTATATATATATATATATATATATATATATATATATATATATATATATATATATATAAAGTGTGCAGCCCAAAATAATATTATTTAAATGCTTAAAAGATAATAGTAATAGTGATAAAAATTCATGTTGTCTGCTAACCGAGCATATTCCCTCAAAACTAGACACAAACATATATATAGATATAAACCAATTATGTGGTATAGGTATAATGTGATGTGAATAGAAAAAATAATAAAGAAGGATATAAATGTAGAGAGACGTGTAATATGTGTGACAATTAAGATAAGTGTATATGTACACGTATCTATATAAATGAGTATCTACAATGTCATAAAGTAATAGAAATAAATGAATAAATATATGTATGCACATATGTATATATGCATAGGTATGTGACTGAAAGAAGAAGAGAGAATAAGAATTGTTGAAATATTAGACAATATAAATATGTGTATATATGAATCCCAGACTGAAACTCTGGATATAAGCACATAAGTTGGAATATGTGATATGCAAACAAAATGAACAATAAACTACAAATGTGAAAAAAGATAAAATACAATCCATTCGGGATGACCTTATATGAAGATGAATTTCCACATTTATGGGAGCGTGGAGCCATGCATAGATAAATAAGCAGCTGGCGATGTAAGATATTGATTGATCATGATTGTGCAAGACAACATGATGTCCAATCTGATCATGTTTAAAAGTCAGGCTGGACTGCAACTGTCATACTGAGTGTGCAGAGGACTGCATTGGTGTAGTCATGAGACTTCAGTCTAACCACTTAAACCGGAGGATGTCCATGTAAGCCCTGCTGGTGGGAAGTGGTTAAGGCAAATGTTCAGTGTTGTTCCATACATTTTCTAAAATGTTAATATATCAAGATACATATTTTACTGATTGGCTTTGGGGTATACACAGAACAATTAGTCATCTCAATAGCCCAGGGAAAAGCTACATTATGTTGTCCCTTGCTCAATATTTTTTCATTTTGAACATGTGTGGTCTACAGCTTCACCTGTTAGCCACAATGATGACCTGCCTCAGCCCTTTGAAACCCTGGATCTTCCAACTGTAACCTTCCTCATTCAGAGGATTTAAAGCAATATTCCACTGCCACAGTACCCAGGGAGATGACGCCAGACACCTTCCATACCTGGCAAGTAAAGTTGTAGGGCCAGATTCAGGTACAATTACATTGGCGCAGAGTATCAGAGATACACTACGCCGCCGTATTTTACCTGGCTCTACAACTAATTCATGTAGATTTCGACCCGTAAGGTACGGCGGGGTAGTGTATTTCTCGCGGCGGAATCGAAATACGCGATTAGGGGGTGTGAAGCATTTAAATTAGACGCGTTCCCGCGGCGATCGAACTGCGCATGCTCCGTTCAGAAATTTCCCGCCGTGCATTGCGCGAAATAACGTTGTTACGTCATTTTTTGTTTGAGTAGCGTCGTTTACGTACATTCCTATTCCCGGACGACTTACGTAAAAAAAAAAAAAAACGTTGAAATTCGGAGCGGGAACGACGGCCATACTTAATATGGGCTGTCTAATACTAGACCAGATAAAAGTTGGAATAACTTTACGCGGCAAAAAGATGACTACAGATGCCGTAAGAGATTGCGAATGACGTTCTTATCTTTGTGGATTGTTGGAAAAAGCTCATTTGCATACCCCGACACGGAAAACGACGGGAACTCTACCCAGCGGCCGCAAATTTATTGCAGCGTAGATCCGAAGGCGTACGAACACGTAAGCCAGTCGGATTGAAGCCCGAAGCCGCCGTTTCATGGTTTGAGGATTCAGACTAATGAAACGACGCGTGTAATTTGAAAGTACTCCGGTCTAACGCGAGATAGACCAGAGTAGGGGCTCTGTGAATCTGGCCCGTAGACTTCATTGAGAGCCTCGGAAATACTCGGAAAGGCTCGGGGAAAGTTCAGCTGAACTCGGAAAACCTCAAAAAGGCTTGGATGTGGAATTCCCTTCCATAGGCAGTGGTCTCAGCAGGGGGCATCAATGGTTTCAAGAAACTATTAGATGATACTAAAGTTTTAGGCCCAGATTCACAGAGCGATTACGCCTGCGCAACAGGAGATGCGCGTGCGTAAGTCTAAATGTGCGCGTGCGTTTCGTTGCGCGGCATCCCCAGAACGAGATACGCAAAAAATCTACTTTTTTTTGTCCCGCGTAATTTCGTTAGACTGGCGCATCCGTCCGCGCAAAAGTGCGATAGACACACCATTGATTTGCTAGTCAAATATGCTAATGAGGGACTTACGGGGATCCACAAAACAACGTTGGGGCAGCGCAGGCGACGCAATGTGCGCAACAGCAAAATGTCCTGTCTAAAATTAGAGCTGATAAAAGCTGGTCTAAAAAGAGAAAAAAAGTCTACTTGTTAGATAAAGCAACACTGTTAGTGAGCAGCTCAGCAGTCACACGTGTTGCTCAACAATCTGTATGCCAACATGCCAGGGGCATCGTCGCGCATAGCTATACTACTGACTTTAGATGAACAAAGAAGGAGGAGGGCACGGAGGATGGCACGGAGGATGGCACGGGAGAGGATATACCGTACCCGCATAGACCTGTTTGGCATGAGTGATTCTGAGGTGTATCGCATCTTCAGATTCACCCCTCATGCCATCCTGGAATTAACCACAACCCTGCAGGATGACATCACCAGCCCAACACACCGCTCACATGCAGTGCAGCCACTGGTCAAGGTACTGGCAACACTCCATTTCCTTGCCAGTGGCTCTTTTCAGCGTACAAGTGGAGTGGTGGCTGGGATGTCACAGTCCTCCATGAGCAGATGTGTGCACCAGGTTGTCCCTGCAATCCTCAGACGCATGGCTAACCAAATCATCAAACCCACCACTGAGGACCTGCGGCTGAAGGCAATGACAGATTTCTACAGAATTGCCAGATTCCCACGCACTGTGGGGGCCATTGATTGCACACATGTGGCACTCCAGCCCCCCCAGGAGACAGAGCACATGTACCGCAATCGGAAGCATTGGCATTCCATCAATGTACAGGTGATAGTCGATGCCCAAGGCCTCATATGGCACGTCCGTGCCAAACACCCCGGATCCAGCCATGACAGCTACATATACAATCAATGCCACATCCGATTGGAATTTGATCAGAACGTGTATGGGGACACCTGGCTGGTTGGTGAGTGACATGGGTGGCAGGCATGACTATCCCCTCCCATGATGCACATCACAAGGGGCACATGCATGACTAACATCCTCCTGTCTTTTCCCTTCCAGGTGACTCTGCATATCCACTGGGACCCCATCTCATGACTCCTATCCGGAACCCCCAAACTCCAGGAGAGGAAAGATACAATCAAGCACATGCTCAAACACGAGCAGTGGTGGAGCGCACCTTTGGCATCCTAAAGTCACGTTTCCGATGCCTGGATAAGTCTGGGGGTACCCTCTTGTACTCCCCAAACTTCATGTGCCAGATCATCGGTGCATGTTGCATGCTGCACAACTTTGCAGAAAGAAAGGGCCTGCAGATTGACCTACGTGATGACCTGACCCCTGAACCAGACAATCCCCCCCTAACCGAGGTTAACCCGTCTTCTGAGGGAAGAGCAGCCAGGAGACAGCTCACATTGGGCATCTTTGCACGTTAAACATACACATTAATCATGGCACAATGAGAATGCATGCATGCACACCACTGTGGTCCATAGCACACACACCCCACATCCACATCAAATTGGATTGGCACCAGTCCACCATGCTGGACTTGTGAGCAGCAACGCCACGCCAAGGCTCCAATTATGTCACTGTACATTCATACACCATTCACACGGACCTGGGGATCACTTCTCCCTGGTCCTGGGGAACCCTTCTCCACCAAAATTGAGGGTGACACCCCTTTTCTGGCAGGAATGTCACCCCCACATTCACACAGCATTCACAACCCAAAAAAAAAAACATTTGAAAAAAAAAAAACATTTGAAAAAAAAAAAATTTGGGGAAAAAACAAATTACTGCCCTCTGCGTGAGCCACGCCTGGGGCGCCCCCGGCCACGGCCCCGGCTTCTCAGGGGAGACTCATGGGGAAGGGGTAAAACCGGGGAAGGAGGATCAGCCCCTGATCTCTGCCCACCTGGTGGCCTGCCCTCCAAGGCCACGGCAATTCTGTCCAGGGCAGCACCAACTGTTGCCATGTTGGCCTGGATAGCCAGGGTAAGGGCCCTCACATCCTGCCCAACGCCTGCTGATGTCGTCTGCAGTTCATTTAGGCAGGTTGTGAAAGCCCGGGAGTGGGAGTCCAGGTTCCCCAGCGTATCCTTGATGGAGGACAGGCTCTCCTCCATCCGCACCAATGTCTGGCTGACCTGTCCCAGATGGCGGGTCTGGAGGAACTGGTCCCTTCTCAGGGTGGAGGGCAGGAGATCGGCCAACCCCCTGGTGGTCTGGGATGACATCCTGCCTCCAGCTGATGCTTGTGGTCGGGGAGAAGGGGAGGCCCTTGTGAGGGGAGCCATGTTGGGGAGGAGGGGGGGGGGGCTCCCCCTTAGGGAGGCCTGCCTGCTGGCAGCCAGAGGGGAGGGGTCCTCAAAACCCAAACGTCCAGTGCCTGACATGGACTCCTCCTCCTCATGATTCTCCTCCTCCTCATGATTGTCCTGCTTCTCATGATTGTCCTGCTCCTGTTGAACCTCCTCCGCGGACTCCGGCCTTGTTGGGGGGCCCTCATTAGGCTGCTGTCCTGGGGTTGGTGCGGTCAGGCCAGATGGCCCTGCACCCTCCTGCACATCTGTGGATGACACAAAACATTCACAGGTTGGAGGATCCACACACTTGCCACATATTCCCTTTCACCCCCTCCCCCATACATGCTACACACCTGATATTAAAAAAGAAAACAACTTACCTGGCACCACGGGCTGGGGACTGGAGTCAAAGCTGGGCAGGCCCTCAACTTCATGCCGATGAAAGGTCAGGGCCACCGCACGCTCCTCCGCTGTCAGGCTAATACGGCATGGTGGGCCCCCTCCTGTGCCCCTGGCATGGGCATGCATTCTGGCCAACTTCTTTTTGACCAGACGCCGGAGGTCATTGATTTTTTTGTCAATCCCAGACCTGGTCCGTGTCTCCCCCTGCCCCGCAGAATTCACCTGGTCAGTGATCCTATCCAATATCTCCCTCCTCCTGGCCGGGGTGGTGTTGGCACTCTCTGGGCCGTGGAGGTAACGCCCATACTCGCTAATGGCCCGGGCAAGAATCTGTTTTTCCACAACTGTAAAATTAAGCTTTCATTTTCTCTCAGTCATCCTTCCAAAAAAAAACAGTCCCAGTCAACAAAATTCACGCACACAAACAAGCACAACCAATCACAAAAAAACACACACACAGAGAGAAAACCACTCACCAAGAAACAGTCCCCAAAAAAAAATACAGCAGGAAAAGAAACAAAAAGAAATATGTCAATCAAACAAACAGTCTCTCAAACACTTATCAAAAACCACTTTCAAAAATCTAACAACAACCACTTGATCACACAGAACACTAATCTGACAACTACAAAACACACCGCAACGAACAACAAGAACAAAAGCACTTTGTTAAATGGGAAGGGACAAAGGGATGTACTTTTGCAAAGGAAGTGCGATTGTGTGTGTCTATTTATACTGTTCGCGTAGTTCACAACGTTGCCCTAGTCCATTTCCAATTTCACTGATTGTGCCGCTCCCGAGTTGTGAGCATGCGCACATCGGAGCTGACATGGTCTCGTTCAAGCGCGCATGCGCGAGCCGGCCGGCCCTTCATTTGCATGGGGTCACGGCTCATTTCAATGTAACCCGCCCACGTCCCTCCCAATTTGTATTACTCCTCCTTACGTCTCTGGAAAAACGTTACGTATGCGCAATTTCCTGCGCAAAAGCTACGAGAATAGGGTAATTACGCAGCAAAATTGCGCACGTCTAACGTAAAGGCGGTGCGCTACGCCGGTCCAATAATGCGCAGATGTACGTGAATCTGGGCCTTAGTTTTTGTTTACCATACTACTCTATTTAATACAAACGATGCAGATTTACATCCCACCATACTTTTTTCTCTGCACATAAAAGGAGCTGTTCACTTTTTATTTGGCAGAACTCCTCCCAATGTATTAGATATTTGTACAAAACTTAAAGGAGGACCAGTCTCCCGGACTTGCATAAATATTACACTGCTTGTTTGCTCACAAGAATGGTGGACTGGAATATCCACTCTCACAGGGAAGCAAGGGTCCTTTTGGAAATTTCTTATAGCAAACAACCTTTATATATCATACCCTGCCCCCCCCCCAGTAGCACCCCCGCTCTCCTGGTTAACCCCCTCATAGGCTAGATACTTTGACATTCGTAAGGGGGAATTCTGACGTCCCTCAAAGCTTTTCAGATATTTTTTTGGCTGCCAATTGGCCACATAAAGATGGTTTAGCACACCATTTATTAAAAAAAAAAATACATTTCTCACTTGACCGCTATTTCCCAGTCAGGTTCTTTTCCATTTTGGACGTATCTACCCTTACACAGTTCAAAAACCACACATTATAGTTTTACTTCGAATTTCGATATAGCTCTGCTAGTTTTCCCTTTTTGTATATGTCTGTGGGATCCACAAATGTGCATTTACCGTGTATGTTGTTATAATTAATCTTAATAAAAAGTATATGGAGCAAAAAAAAGTAAAATTATAAATAACAATACAACCCACCTAAAATCACGATAGTTTCCCTTTAAACTGGTCACATCAATTACATTACAAAACATAGTAATTTTGTATATACTAACTTTTATTTTATTATTTATTCATATCAAATTCTCATACATACAACAGAGGCATAGAAAATGTGAAAGCTTTATTAATCAATTTAAAATAGATTTCTCAGTCTTTCATTAAAGTGAATATAATAATCTAATAATAAAACAATATCATATGAGGCTTTATACCTAATTAATTAATAACTATCTTCGGGGGAATATCATACTTCCTGGTGATTAGGAAGAATGGCCCCTTATAGCTTCTCAGAGGACTACAGGGGTGGGCAGAGGGTATTTGTGTGGGTTGTGTCTGAGTGTACTTTAAATAGTGAGGGCAAATGATGAATCTAGGAAGGAAATGGACCTGGGGGTTTTAGTAGATGATAGGCTCAGCAATGGCATGCAATGCCAAGCTGCTGCTAACAAAGCAAACAGAATATTGGCATGCATTAAAAAGGGGATTAACTCCAGAGATACAACAATAGTTCTTCCTCTCTACAAGGCTCTGGTCCTGCCGAACCTAGATTATGCTGTCCAGTTCTGGGCACCAGTCATCAGGAAGGATGTACTGGAAATGGAGAGAGTACAGAGAAGAGCAACAAAGCTAATAAAGGGTCTGGAGGGTGTTAGTTATGAGGAAAGGTTGCGAGCACTGAACTTATTCTCTCTGGAGAAGAGATGCTTGAGAGGGGGTATGATTTCAATTTACATATACCATACTGGTGACCCCACAATAGGGATACAACTGTTTTGCAGAAGGGAGTTTGACAAGACAGGTGGCCACTCATTAAAATTAGAAGAAAACAGGTTTAACCTTAAACTACATAGAGGGTTCTTTACTGTAAGAGTGGCAAAGATGTGGAATTCCCTTCCATAGGTGGTGGTCTCAGCAGGGGGCATCAATGGTTTCAAGAAACTATTAGATAATATTGACATATAATCACACACATAGGTTGATCTTGATTGACTTTTGTCTTTTTTCAACCTCACCTACTATGTAACTATAAGTTCCCCTCTATTCCCATTGAGCCCAGCCAGGATACACTGAATACTGAGGGCAACTTGCACAACTAGTAGTTGTTATATGAATACCTATAATAAATTAATGCCAGCTTTCCTAAATAAAACTTTGAAAAAGCATTGCCCCAAACCATTAGAGTTTCCCTTTAGAAAGAAGAAGAAAACTAATTTCTAAAATACAACTGAAACTGAAAAAAAAAAAAACAGATTATTATACTATACATGAAATAAGGGTATTAATGCTACAAGCCTGCATTCTTCAAGTACAGCTGTAAGCAATTCTATCTATGCATATGGCCTTTTCAGGGCACTTTTTTTTACAAGGAATTCACAGCAGTTTCCTTTCAAGTCAGCTGTGTATTAGTAGTTTTGATACAAGCACTTTTCTGCAAACTATATTTTATTCTATCTGACTCAGTAAAATGTGTTTTATAATTTAATGGTAACAAAGTAGCTTCAATTTTAGCAAGAGATTGTGCACATACCCTGCATTCTGGCTTTCAGTTAAAAGAGTACAGCATAATAATTATTGCCACTGTGACACAAACAAACTTGTTTTACCGCTCACTTTTTCAATTACCTAAAATGTGAAATGCTTAAATGTTACCAACATTTATACAAACCATACAGGTACTCTTGTGGAATAATGGCTTGGAAATGCAAACATTTTGTACAGAAATGTGTTTTTCTCTCCTACCTACACGGTCCTATTGTATAGAGCAAATATTTCAACTCAATTCTAAGTATAGGTTTACTAATGGATTCAAGTTTAATATTTCTGAAAAAATGTTTAATAGAAGTAAACGTGCCCGTTAGGAAAGTGGTTAAAAAAATGTTTTCATTTTTATTCTATTTTTTAAAAAATATTTGTGCTACAAAGATCTCCAAGATAGGCATGGGGTAGATGATGCCTGCATTGGGGTCTGAGAAAGGTATATAAAAAGGGAATAAATATTAGAAAATGACATCAAATGGTGGGGATGGGGGGGACGGGGGGCGAGCTGAGAAAGGGTAGAAAACCTACTACCAAGGGGGGCCATATAGGGGATCAGGCCTTAATTACTTTTAGACCCAAAGTCTGCTTATCCCCTAAAAACGATCGTGTGTAGGTTCCAGAGCATTTTTCTCGACGTGAAAAATGGGCATTAAAATCTTTGAACATGCTCTAATTTTTCTCTTAGTTTTTCACGTTGTCCCTTGTGCATCTTGAAACAGCCACACCACATGTTTTCAGAGAGTCCTGTACTTCAGTGGTTCTAAACCCTGTCTTCCAACAGGCCATGTTTTAGGAATTTCTTTTAGATAAAATAGCTGTCTAAAATACCAAGCCATGGCCTGTATACATGGCAAACATGACCTGTTTGGGGATCTTGAGGACAGGGTTGAGAACCACTGCTGTATTTCACCTGAAGTTATTTGTGGGTTTTTCTTTGCATCTTGAACAATTTTCCTGGCAGTTGTGGCTGAAATTTTAGTTGGTCTACCTGACTTTGGTTTGGTTTAACAGAACCCCTCATTTTCCACTTCTTGTTTAGACTACACTCTGATCTACCTCTAAATTTAAATAGCACCGGTACCTCCCACCTGAATAGACACTGTTCTCAGTGTCTCAACAAAAAGTTATTCAAGCCTGGATACCTGACCTTAATCTGCATAACAATATAAAAGTATAGCAGAAAAAAAGAAATAGAAAAATTACAAACATTTTAAAACATTGTCATATATGCATTTATGTACAATGATAAATAGACAATTTTCACACTCCTAACTATCTATTCTGCCCCATTCTCAGACAGTTTTTGATAGCTGGGAAATCTCCTGTAAAACAAAAAGTGGAAGAGAAAAGCATGTACAGATATACATTAATTAACTATACTTATACAGTCACTAAGGTTGGAACTAAAACTGCACCTCTTCGTCAAAAGGCGAAATCTCCTTTCCTCCCAAAGAGACACATTCTAATAAGTGCTAAGGCATATAAAACAATAATCATATATTTTTATTTTTATTTTTTGGCCTGCAAGGTTAGAGAAAAATTAACTATGCACAATAGTCTCTCTGCGCTGGCAGAAGTTGCAGAACACTGCCCCTAGCGGTCAGTGTGCTGGTACTACCAGAATAAGGCAGTCCATGGCTTAATCAGAGCAATCAGCAGAACAAGAGAAAATAAAAAACGTATTCCTCTTCTTCTTTTCTTTTCCTTGTGTTGTGGAAAAGTCGGCGGGACCCTATTCTTACTAACTCATCAAACCCCCCGAAGTTCTGCACAAATAGCAAAATGTGGATCCGGTGGAAATGAAAACAAAACTGAAAAGGGGCAATCATTCTGAATGAATGAATGAATGATAACTTATATAGCACGGCACATGCAAACTAAATCGCCTCTGGGCGCTTGTTGTTCCTGTCTCCTTTGATATCAAAAGAGATGAGTCTTGATCTTTCTCCTGAACGCTAAATGATTCTCCTCCAAACGAATGCTGGTTGGTAAAGCGTTCCATAGTCTGGGACCTTGGATCGCGAATCTTCTTTCTCCTTTGGACTTGTAGTTGCCTTTCGGAATCTGGAGCAGGTTTTGATTGGTGCATCGCAGAACGCGATGCAGATTGTGGGCTTTTATTTTTTCGCATAAATAATGGGGGGCATTCCCATGGACACATCTATGCGTAAGAGTGCTTTAAAAGCAATTCTGTCTTTAACTGGCAGCCAGTGAAGGGCTCTCAGTGAAGGTGAGATGGATTCCCAGGGTTTTTTCCCAGTCACAAGTCTGGCGGCCGTGTTCTGAACGACTTGCAGACGAGCGATTTGGTACTTGGGGAGTCCGAGGTAAAGGGCATTTGCATAGTCTAGTCTGGAGTTAACAATTGCTCCCACCACGACCACTAAGTCTTCTTTGGGGATGAAAGGAGTAAGTCTGCGTAGTAGGCGCAGCAGATGGTGTGATCCGCTGACTACTGCCCCTATTTGTGCCTCCATTGTCATATAGGAGTCAAAAATGACTCCTAGACATTTGACTTTGGCGCTAGGGAAGATGATTTTGCCCAGAATGGGCAGGGGGTGTCCATGCTGTTGCAGGTTGATTCCTATGCTTGGCGCGAAACAGGAGCTCTGTTTTCGCTCCGTTGAGTTTAAGATAACTCTTTGTCATCCAGTCCTCTATCAAAGAGAGACATGTCTCTAGATTGAGGTGGTGATCCTTTTTGTTGCCAATGTAGAAATACAGTTGCGTGTCGTCTGTGTGTCGTCTGCATATGAGTGGTAAAGCAGTTTTTGGCTGCTAATAATCTCAAAAAGAGGGCGAAGATAGATGTTAAACAGCACCGGTGACAGAGGTGATCCTTCAGGGACTCCGCATGATACTGTGCGTTTCTCAGATGTAAAAGGTCCTAACTTCACTGTTTGCGATCGGTTTTCCAAAAAAGAGGAGAACCAAGATAAATCGCCTTCTGCGACTCTGGCTACTTCAGCTAGCCATGTCAATAAAAGTTTGTGGTCTACAGTGTCGAAAGCTGCACTTAGATCCAACAGAACCAGAAGACAAGATTCTCCTTCGTCTGCGGCCTCAAGAGCGTCGTCCCATATTTTGAACAACACGGTTTCCGTCCATGAGAGCTGGAGGCACTTAGGGATATTCCCACCCGTAGTCCATGGCCACCTTTCTCATTAGGATGCATTGCAGGCGGGCCAGTTTTGACAATGTATGGGGGTGTCCAAGTCCTTGCAGGACAATAGCATCAGGCGCTCTTTTCAATACAGGCAAAAGACCAGGCATGGGGTTAAACTCGGCAACACTGGTGCTTGGCACCTTAACTCCCCATGTCAACAGTGGGACACCTGAATATGATGTGGCATCCCTGGAGTGTCTTTTGTGTTTGCAGGGTTTGGCAGCCCGGGAGTTTTTACCCCGCTGTGACTCGGGAGACTCCAGCTCGAACCATTTATCATCCCCAGCATCAGATAATGAGTCCAGGTCAGAAGTGTCATACTCTTCAGCAGGCAAACACACTCGCTCTCCAGCAAAAGTTCCCACTTTGTCATACGAATTGGCAGGTAAGTCTCGATCACAGCCATGGGAGACTCCGACAGGGCCTATCTTTCCGGCAGCATGCCAAACAGAAACCACATTGGTAAGTGCTTTCTCCGTTGTGACATCCGCTTCTGCAATAGGCACATACTTTCTGTATTCAGCATCGCTTACCTCCGGTGGCACGATCGGGGTAGCAGCCGATGGCAGAGTCAGCGTTGATGAGACAGTCACTGTCTCCGGATCAGCAATCGCAGTAGTTGAGGAGGATTCCGGCCATGGGATATCTTCTTCCGCGGTCACTGTCCCAGTAATCCAATCCACCTTGTACTCCATGGGGGATTCAGTCAGTGGCTCCACTTGGAACAAATAGTCCCGGCACTTCTTGCACCGGGCAAAGGGCAAAATCCGGATGACCAGCTCCGAACATGCTTGCATGACTCTGTCTTGTGGGTGGGCAATCACTCTGTCCTTTGGCGACAAACTCGCCCTACGTAACTCCTCCCACCTGTGTTTTTTTCCTGCACGTTGCAGGCGCGCGTGGCTTCGCTACACACACGCACAACTTTATTGGCAACGTTAACTTCTTCCTTTCTGGCACAGTTTAACACACGACAATTCCTTGTATTAATGGTGGATCAAACTTCTGAATTCGGGTATTCGAGGTAACAGCCTATCCCATGCGAGCCCCCACATGTAGCACTACCCCTGGAGGAGCTGCTGGTTTTTCCGGGTGGCACATTTACCTTGTGGCTCTTCCGAATTCCTAGGGGTAATGTGTGCATATAGCAATAGTAAAAGAATTTCCGCAACAAGTGTCTTTGGTGTGCTCTTTATTACCCAGCCGGGTAAAAACAATGAACTGGTGGTGAAAGCAATAGAGTTTTCAAGAAGAAGGAGAACAGCAGATTCAGGCGTAGTATCTGGAACAGTCCTGCTCCAATATGTAACACTTTCTGTACCACTCCTGCCTGAGTGGGTTTAGTGTACCCGAACAGCCCCCCCTTACTGACCTGGCAGCAGGAGTATCACTCGAAACTTAGTAGGATAAAGTCTCTGCCCCAGACCCTCCTGGATGAACTTGAACTTGGGGAAAAGTCTCTGCCATGGACACTCCTTGGCGAACGTCAGGGAGACACCTCTGCCACAGGCCCTCTCTGATTGTAGTTACGGAGGAAATCCTCCTTAGAGGAATTACGCCTGCATCTCCTTCTTTATGTTGGGTACCGACTGACAGGTGATCAATCTTTCAGTGTCCGGCTACCTTGATCCCCGGTGGTTTGTCAAGATCATATTGGATGGCCAGCCTCTCAATGGAGCTCCTTAGACGGACTCCCCACTGAACAGCACTAGCGCTTGGGATCCTTAAAGGTGGGAACCCGGTCACTCACCGGGTCCCCGTCGCTGCTCAAATGCTCCGGGCAGGTAGGCCATAATGCGGGGGCGCCGTGATGTGGCCACCCTAAAGGTGGGTGCCACACAAGGCAAAGAAGAAGACAACCCCAGACTAATGGTGTCTGCCCCATAAATACCCTATCCCAGGATGCACAGCGAGGCCAAACCCTCCTGATTGGCTGCTAGGGAAGAGCACCCAAACCATGATTCCACTGCTGCCACCTACTGAACAGGTGTTGGAAGAACACCCCAGCACAGCAGAATGAGCCCACAACACAGCCAAGCTGAGACAGAGACCCCATTTTGAACATAACAATTTGGATCAGAGTTTAACTACACTCTGATCTACCTCTAAATTTAAATAGCACCGGTACCTAAAGAAACCAGGTGCTACATATCCCTTTCCTGTTTTATACCATTCAACTACCATTCCCTCAGATCCTTTGACAATTCTTTTGCTTTCCCCATGACTCAGAATCCAGAGTCTGTCAGGAGTCCAGAAACTCATTGACCTTTTATACACACACACTTATTATAAGCAAATAGATCACAGGTGAGGATGGTTACCTTTAATGGCCATTCAAATCCCTTTGTGTCAACTTGTGTGCATGTTATCAGGCATAAATCACCAGGGTATGTAAACTTTTGATCAGGTCATTCGGGTAGTTTTTGTTGTGATTATGTGTTAAAAAAAAGTAAACACAGTTGATTGATAATAAATGGCTTCCACCAAACGCTAACCATGAGCGTAATAAATGTTTGTGTGTTATCATTCATATTTTTTGAAAAATGGCCAAGAAATCATAAATTCTGCCTGGGTATGTAAACTTATGAGCACAACTGTAGCTATAATTTCAAAAGTGCATCCCCACAGGCTTTTGGCTTGAGTAAACAAGGGGCTATGGGTCTGGATTCATCAAAAGGACTCAGGCTTAGTCATAAACAGTCTGCTATACTATTACTTAGCAGATAAATACAAATAGCAATAAATCTGTAACGGAACATGGCAGTATGGCAGTATGGCACTTTACTTATCTCCCTGTCTACTCACAATAAACATTTAGTAGGTTATACTTTTCTGCCGAGGGTATTGGGAAGAACCAATCATGAGCTATAACAAAATTATTCAGTTCTGTCAACCTTGGTTTGTAGACTACATAAACCCAATAAGAATACACGGTGTGCTGTACCAGTACTAATGGGTATCGTAAATAGCACTCAGGCTTGAGGCGACCTTTCCAAGACCCCTGTCTTACTCACAATTTCAAAATCTACATATCTCTCAAAAAATCAGACAGGACCATAACACATTACAATTAATTACAGCATACTGTATATTTGAATGGAGAAGAAAATGCCAAGCTATCATATACAGCAGATGAGACAGCAGTCTCCTAACTACTAAGTGACAGGCCTATCCGAGAGATCCCATGTTTAGTATCTATGGACATGAAATTCAATGCTGGACAATAACCTACCAGTTTCCAGAATGCAATCTATATAAAATCTATATAGAAGATTTCCTCTTGACCAGGCCATTTTCCGCGATATGGCACTGCGTCACTTTAACTGACAATTGCATGGTCATGCAATACTATACCCAAACAAAATTTACATTCTATCCCCCCCCCCACAAATAGAGCTTTATTTTGGTAGTATTTGATCACTGTTTTTATTTTTGCTCTATAAAAAAACAGTGTCAATTTTGAAAAAAAATAATATATTTTATACTTTTTCCTAGAATAAATATCAAAAAAAAATCTCTTCATCAATTTAGGTCAATGTATATTCTTCTACATATATTTGGTAAAAAAATCACAATAAGCCTATATTGATTGGCTTGCACAAAAGTTATTACATCTACAAAATAGGGAATAGATTTATGGCATTTTTTATTATTATTCTTTTTTTGCTAGTAATGAGGGCGATCTGCGATTTTTAGTGGTATTGCTACATTGCGACGGACAGATCGAACACTTTAGACACATTTTTGTGACCTTTGACATTTATACAGCGATGAGTGCTATAAAAATACACTGATTACTGTGTAAATGTCACTGGTAGGAAAGGGGTTAACACTAGGGGGCAATAAAGGGGTTAAATGTGTTCCCTCATGTTTGTTTCTAACTGTGGGGGATGGGACTCACTAGAGGAGGAGACTGGTCGCTGTTCCTAATTAGTAGGAACAGACAATCTGTCTCTCCTTTCCTTTCAGAATTGGGAATGGTTTACACACACAAATCCCTGTTCTGGCTCTCGTGTCCACAAATGTGGGTGGCCCGGCTGACAATGCCCCCGCCGGCCAGACGCATTGGGTCCCCCACCGTGCAGCGGGCGTGTGTGTGTGCCTGCTACAGCTGTTTAAAGGGCCAACATACAGCTACAGCGATTTGCGGGAATGAGCCAACCCGCCGCAGTATAATGATGGTGGCTGGTCGGCTAGTGGTTTACTTTAATCCTTGGATTTTTTTATAAATCATAAATTAAAAGATGTTACAAGAGAATGAAGATCTGCCATCTGTTAGCAGGGCTTCTAATTCTATGAAACATCATTTAGTTCTGGAAAGTGGAATCTTTAAGGGCTTGTTAACCTTTAGAATTACATTTTCACTGTCAATTATACTTAGCGGGAAACTTTCTCTTCTGCATTTTTGTAGTTTTTATCTAAAACAATAAATCATTTTAATATTTTTTATTTTTTTGTCATATTAATTGAAATACTTTTTATAATTGTCCAAGGATTTGATTTAATATTCTGAAAACCTTTCATATCAAAGCCTTAAAGAATGTATAAGGATGTCAAACATGTACTGCTATTTTAAAGTATTTGTAATTTGATATCTTTCTGCATTGATTGTGTGAAAGATGAATGAACAGACTAACCTACGCATACAGAGAAGCATATTTTCCCCCAATAAATAAATAAATGTGTTTTAACTTTAGTGAATAGTCCTGGCATATATGGGCATACACAATAGAATATGGTTATCATCATGGCTGGCAGGGTGATATGTACACATGGCTAACAAACATCCAAACAAGTGTACATATGTTTGCAGGTATCTGAATATGAAAACATTCACTTATTTCCACTAAGTACCTAACATTTTCCTTTGAGTTTTTTCTTATATCTACCAATCAATAATCAATATTTTAAATAGCCTCATAGTAGCTGATCTCCTGTTGTTTACTAGGTTAATATGTACACTTTTGGTGGCTACTTGTTGACCATTTCTTGTTCATTCCCTTCTGTAATGTGCCTGTTAATTTAAAATGGCTCTGTCTACAGTTTCAGTAACTCTATTGTTTATGTGTGAGATGACCCTATGACTACCCCTGTGTCTACCATTCAGATACCAATAAATGGTTATTTGTCTACCCATTGCTGATCTAACCATGTTCCATAAGACTTCCTGCCATTCTGTTGGCAATGCATACTAGCACATTATGCCTTTATCTTGCAGGTTTTGTGTTTTTTTTTTCTTCTGTGGTTTACACCTGCTTTAATTGGAATGAAGCAGAGAAGTCAATAATGCTTTGCTGTCTTGCTAACAGGCATATGGAAATATCTACCTTTTAGTGTTTCCACAGCATTTTGCAAATCATAAATAGGGATGGGTCTATATCATGGTGGCGGGTCTTCAAAATCTGTGCAAAGTCCAAGGAACTTCAACTCAGAATAAAAACTCATTGAAGTCAAAGGGATGTATATCGATACTAAAGTCTGACCACTTTGAGGCTGGGTTTACACTTTACACTTGAAATGGATGTGGGTTTCCCTGCATCGGATTTGTATGACAGGAGACGTTGACCGGCTCTCAATGGAGCCGGTTCACACATCTCTGGTGTGGCTGTGGAGCGGATTGCACAAGGGTCCTGTGCATCTTCTGTTCAGTTCCGAATTCAGGCAAAAACTTGGGCCTGATTTGTCCAAGAAACAGAGAAAGGGGATGCACAGAACCCCTGCTGTGAGCCACATCTGTATTAGGTGTGAACCCAGCCTTAAAGCTAAATGTCAAAGTATAAGGGATATTTATAAAAGAAAAAAAAATGTTTTAATACTGTACAGATGAGAGGTTCCTTCTTTTATTGCATACTCTAGGGTGACATGGTAAAAATACCAACCCTGCAAATTACATGCTTGGGAGATGCCTTTGAGTTGTAATGTAATGTTACAGAATAGTATGATTTTCACAGAAATCACCAGCAAAACTTCTGCCATCACATATTTTGCATGTGTAATTGAATTTGTTTTATTATTATTTATTTAGATTGGCCCAAATACATCAGCAGCACCACAATCTAATTCATTTCAGCTTAAAAAAGAACAGAAAACAAAAACGATTTTCTGGCAATTTTGGCTGCAACATCTACATTTTTGTTCATTAAAAATAGGACAGTTTCCCACATGTGGGTGGGGGAGTGCAATATGTATGGCAGTACACCTCCGGGAGCCCCCTTGAGAGTGGCTGTGCCTGTTGTGCCTAAATAAAAAATGAACCACTCGCAGGTTCACAGGGGTTACAGAGTGCACAGGAGCCACTAAACAGCACACCATTTACTATACCAACTGTAACAGTTACATCGGCTTCCCCAGCTACATAAGTAGCAGGAAGTATAACTGCCACAGTAACCACATCAATGACATCAGGTCTCATAATGGCTACGTGTAAAAATTGTGGTGATACTGTGCTGTAAAAAATTACAAATAATAAATGCTGCAACTTTAAATGTGAGACACACACAAAATAAGCCTAATTAAAGAAAACAAGCTGCACAAAATAAAGTGATAATTCAAACAAAAAAAAAATTGCATAAATAAATAAAATCGTTATGCTATTGATGTGTTGAGATCACTGTAACAAATTAGTTGCCCTATTTGCATCACATTCTAATAAGTCCCAGTGAAAAGGGGTAAGCAAATCACAGTCCTATTTTCAAAGGTAAAAACGCATCAGATGGTGATTCAATAGCTGGAAATTGACTGCTCTCCTGCAGGTGAAATAGTGACATCAAACCACAAGGAACCACAGAACAGTGATGAGATAGAAAGGAAATCCTCCACCTTCCAAACAAACTGCCTCTTACCAAAAGGAAAGATCCCAACCAGAGATCTTCTGTTGGCATGTGGCTTTCTAACCCAGCCTGAGGGTCTATGTCACAGGATTAGGGATGAGCCGAACATACCCGCGTTCGGTTCGCACCAGAACCGCCGAACAGACCGACCGTTCGTGCGAACATGTAGAACCCCGTTAAAGTCTATAAGAGTCGAACTTTCGAATTAAAAAACACTCATTTTAAGGACCAATATTCAAGTTATTGTTGGAAAACGTCTTTGAGAACCCGGGTCTTGCCCCAGGGAATATGTATCAATGGAAAAAAGTGCAGGACTCCTGAAAAAGTGACCGTTTTTAAAACTTTTTTCCATTGATACATGTTTCCTCGGGCAAGACCCGGGTTCTCAAAGACATTTTCACAGGCAAGCTATAGACACCCAGCAGGTACAATTTAAAGGATTTTTTTTATTTTATTTTTTTTAAGCATCATTAAAATCACTGCTCCAGGAGAAAAAAGGAGGAAAAAATTCCTTTAAATATTGTACCTGCAGTGCTGGGTGTCTATAGTTTGCCTGTGAAAATGTCTTTAAGAACCCGGGTCTTGCCCGAGGGAACATGTATCAATGGAAAAAAGTTTTAAAAGCGGTCGTTTTTTCAGGACTCCTGAAAAAACGACCGTTTTTAAAACTTTTTTTTCCATTGATACATATTCCCTCGGGCAAGACCTGGGTTCTCAAAGACATTTTCACAAACTATAGACACCCAGCAGGTACAATATTTAAAGGAATCTTTTTTTTATTTTTATTTAAACATTATTAAAATCACTGCTCCAGGAGCAGTGATTTTAATGATGCTTAAATTAAAAAAATTAAAACAAAATTCCTTTAAATACCTGCTGTGTATCTATGTGTGATAACATCTTTAAATAGCACAATCAGCCTGCCAGTAAATTAGGAAGAACTGATCTATCTAAGCTATACAGTGTATAAATATATGTTCAACTCCTAGGGATGTATATATATTCTCTACACACTTTAAATTAAGCTAAACTGACTAGCCTGCCTGCCTGCTCTATCTAGCTATATAAAAAGACAATCTCTCTGTCTCTCTGACTGCTCTCATTAACAATCCGGAACACTCTACACGAGGCCGCCCAGCAGCCACCCAGGCTTTGGCCAATTATGGCTCTTCGTTTTTTGCGCGCTGTGATTGGCCAAGCATGCGGGACATACAGCATGCTTGGCCAATCATCAGCGTGCAATTCCACAATGAATTATGGGCCATTTTGCGTCACTCGAATTTGGCGCAAACGACCGCTTTTGTTCGAATTTCGTCGAACGTACGAACAGACAATGTTCGAGTCGAACATACATTCGTATCGAACGCGAAGCTCATCCCTACACAGGATATCGTCTCACTGGTATCCAATGAATCTCCCACCGCTCACAGATGGTCAGATGTAATTACAGCCAAGTGAGGAAGGAAAGAAGGCTGACATAGCGTAATCCAGTAAAACATTTTAATGTAAAAAATAAAATAAAATCGCACTTACAATAAGAAATTAGTAGCCGGCCGGCTAACACAGCCTATTCACTCCGGGACTCTGTATGTAGTGATGACGTCAGCACGCAGCTTCACATAGTGAACGGGCTGTGTTAGCCGGCTGGCTACTAATTTTCACATGCGATTTTATATCTTCTTATTGAAAGTGCGATTTTATTTTATTTTTTACATTAAAATGTTTTACTGGATTACGCACCTATTAGTGCCCATCAGTGCCACCTATCAGTGCTACATATTAGTGCTGTGTCATCAGTGCCCATCAGTGCTGCCTCATCAGTATGGTCCAATCCATATTAAAGACGGCCCTGTCTCCCCCATAGCCCTTCTCCTCCCCATCTTAAATTTAGAGGGGGATGAGAGAGTTATGTAGCTCTCACCCATGTGATTTGTGTAAATTCAGCTTCTGTTCTAGCTGGGCTGTGCTGTCGTTTCATTCTGTGTTCCTGAGGTGCCTTTCCACCCCAGATGGGACAAGTGGTAGCAGGTCTGAGCGCCTTATTACAAGCAGCCAATCAGAGGGGTTTTTCCCTTGCGGGGCATGCTGAGACGCCATGTTGGCCATAAGAGTTCGTGGTTGGATCCGGGTGCGGCACCCACCTTCAGGGTGTGCGCACATCACGGGCCCCTGGAGCAACTGAAGCTGTGATGGGACCCAGTGACTTATTGGGTCCCCCATCTTTTAAAAGAAGATCCCAAGCGAGCTGTGCTGTTCGGTGGGGAGTCTGAGTAGAGCCAAGAGGCAGGCAATCCAATAGGGCCTAGATCATGGGTCATCAAACTACGGCCCTCCAGTTGTTCAGGAACTACAATTCCCATAATGCCTAGTGATGTCTGTGAATGTCAGTGTGTTACAGTGCCTCATGGGATGTGTAGTTCTACAACATCTGGAGGGCCGTAGTTTGAGGATCCCTGGCCTAGATGAACCATCGGGGATCAAGGTGACCGGACACTGGGAGTTTGTCTAAAGGCAACCTGTCAGTCGGTGACTATTTAAAGAAAATTACCTGAGGGAGATTCAGGCGTCAATAATCTTGAGAAGGATTCACCTCACGAATTATGTTCTAAGCAACGGGCCTGTGGCAGAGGTCTCATTTCTATTTCTACTTTCAGTCAAGTCTGTGTCAGAGACTTGTGTTTCTTCTCAAGATTCTCAGTGATATTCTGGCTGCCAGTTCTGTGAGAGAGACTGTCTAGGTATGCTGTACCCCAGGGATGGACTGAGACCAAAATTTGGCCCTGGACTTTATCCAGATCGGCCCACATTATGTTTGCAAACAAGAACAAAAACAGTATATAAACTATATGCAATTGTGCAAAAAAACATAAGTAGCATAACATAAGGAGTCCTCACTCACCTCTTTTATTATTTCACTTATTCTCCTCTGTATTTTCCTCATTCTTCTCACATCACTGCATGAAGTGGAGGGCGAGCTGTGCAGCCATTACTTTGACAGGCTGTCACTGAAACCGGCCCACTGAGCCATCGGCCCACCGGGAAACTCCCTGTAGTCCCTATGGCCAGTCCATGCCTGCTGTACCCACTCTGGCTGGAGTGGCGACGAAGTTAAAGTCCCATTTGGAAGCAGGATTCCGTCGTTCTTAGGCCTGAATCTGCAAATTCTCCCTTTCACTTTCCCAGTTTCCCAGCAACTAATGCCGCGTACACACGATCACTTTTTGTGATGAAAAAAAACGTAATTTTATCTCACGAAACAAAACGACGTTTTTCAAACTTCATTTTCCAAAACGACGTTGCATACACACCATCGTTTTTCAACAAAGCTCTAGCAAAGCATGGTGACGTACACCACGTTCGACGGCACTCTGTACACCACGTTCGACCCGCATGTGCGGGTTTAAAAACGTTGTTTTCAACATCGTTTTGCCCACACACCATCACTTTTTATGACACAAAAAACGACGTTTTGAAAAACGACACAAAAAATTCAAGCATGTTCAAATTTTTTTTTGGTTGTTTTTTTGAAGACATAAAATGACGTTTTGCCCACACACGGTGATTTTAAATGACGTTTTTTAAAACGTTGTTTTTTTTCATCACAAAAATGATCGTGTGTACGCGGCATAACTCTCCCTACACATAGACTGGCAGCTCTACCTAAACTATTCCAACACACATTGAAAAATGGCTGATGAAATCCCATACTTTAAAGTGAAGTTAATGGCACATACCAAGGCCCACATTATTGGCCCTTCAAAGTCAGCTGACCTAAATTCAAAGGCCAGAAGGTGCATTATGGTTAATTCATTGCTAAAGTGACATAATTTCAAATCAGTTTGATAGGCTGGAAAATCACAAATGGGTTGGGTATGCCTCAAGTTGGTTTTAGAAGAGACACCAAAAGCATAGTATGAAAAGAGGACATAAACAATTGTGATCTTTTAATTGAATATTTATATTTTGTAAATTAAAACTTTTTTTAGTGCGCCTATGTGCAACACGCCAATGTGATTTTTAAATTAGTATTATTTTGATACATTGTTAGGGGGCCCTTAAACAGCATGTGACCCATAGACAGGTGCCTACTCTGCCTGTTTGGTGATCCAGTACTGGAGAGAACATACAGACAGTGACCTTGCTGACACTCAAACCAAGGACCTAAATGCTAAACACTGAGCCAGTATTCTACACTGTATGGAGCATCATGCAGCTAATTAAATAAACAGACAATTATAAAAATTATAACAAATATTCAAATATTTTATTGCAATGTATAAGCATTTCAGGAAGGTGTATTTATAATTTCCTCTTATAAAATATTATGCCACAATGCAAACATTGTAATTCTTATCTTCGGAAATGGGGAATCCTTAATTATCATGTATTTACTTTTCAGTTTTCAGATCAGGTCACTGCTATTGTTAGGCTTTGTTTTCCGCTGATTCCCTTAATGTATTACAATTTTGGCTATATTTACATTGTGTATTCCTTGCCTTTTAAGGACCGGAAATATTATTCTTGTATTTGTACCCTTTTCCTCTCTTATGTTGAAGAGAATGTGATAAAATAGCTTGCAATGAAAACTCTAATGTAGATCAGAAAAGATTTTCCAGGGGAGTCTAAGCTCCACAGCTTCAAAGATACTTTGAATGGACACCAGTTTTTTTGCTTCCCACATCAAGTTTTACTGCAGTTTGCATGCATGAATCTCAAAATATTTTTAGACACAGAGCACTGTAATGAAAAAGACATTTAAAGCTTAAAGATATAATTTTGTTGTTCTGCTTTGCTAATATGCCAAAAATGTTGTTATGTGTCACTTTATTGTTAATTGTGTTGCATTCCTTATGCATCCATTGTTTTCAGAGCACACCACAACAGGGATTCTTGGTTTGCATATCAAAATTATGGGTGAAATAGCATTTCACGCCTGAATTGTTTCTTCTGATTGCAACAGGAAATTTAATATTTAGGCCTCATGTACACTGTTGCTGCTAAACAGACATTTAGAAGCAGTTGGACATTTTTTTTCAACAGCTCCTGAACTCTCCTCTATGGTTTTTTATACAGGGTCCTTTACAGTCATTTCTAGGTAGTTAAGTTTAGAGGCTTTTTTTGGAACGCAAAAAAATGGTTTCAGAAGCTGAGTTTAGAGGCATTTCAAGTGCCAATTGCTTCTAAATGCAGCTAAACATATTTTTTTTTAAACGCTTCCAAAAACGTAAACGGACGTTTTATATGTGGGTTACTATCTGTCAAGTTAAATGGTTCAGGAGAGGTTGTAAAAACGTCCCGTGTACATGAAGCCCTAGTGGTATTACTACTGATGATAAATGTAGCAGCTTCTTTCTCAGGGCTCCTGGTTGCTAAGGGAACAGCTGGTTGCCTGTCATAACCAAACCAGCCCATTCAGTTGTCCACTGGATATTCTCTGCCTACAGGTAAATTGAAAAAATAAGGAACTTTGAGTATGCCCAGACTTAGAGACATTGTGGAGGGAAGTATGCAGACTTAGGCCACGTACACACGATCGAACATGTCCGCTGAAACTGGTCCGCAGTGGTCACTAGTGTACGGCCTATCGGACCGTATTCCAGCGGACCAAGAGTTTCAAAACATGCTTTAAAACCTGTCCGACCAAAAACCCATGCATTCTAAGAATAAAGTCGACGCATGCTTGGAAGCATTGAACTTCGTTTTTTCATCACGTCGTTATGTTCTACGTCACCGCGTTCTGGTCCGATGGGATTTTGGTCTGATGGTGTGTACGCACATCAGACCACTTCAGCGTGGTCCGATGAAAACGGTCTGTCGGACAAGTTTCATCGGACATGTCTGATCGTGTGTACAATGCCTTACAGACTTCAGAGGACCCTGCCTTATTTCTGCTTCATTTCTCTGACATCCCTATTACGACGTATAGAAAGTTGGTGCTGCATAATCTACTCAATGCAGCCAAAAATTGTATCGCTTTGTGAAGGAAAGATCTTGACCCTCCCTCTTTCAAATGTAGCTCAGAAAGGTTGAGGGCATTAATAAAATTGAGTACTTTCTTATAAGAAAATGTGGCTTGCATGAAGTATGTTTATATACTTGGATGAAGGCGAGCATGAATCCAGCATGAATACTCTGCTAGCTAGCACCCCTCAACCAACCTAAATATCCCACCCTGGCCAGCGTGTTTTGTTTGTTTTGTTTGATTGATTCCCTCCTCCTTCTTTGTTTCTCCCTCCCTTTACTTGCCCACCCTCTTCCCTTCTTTCTCCTCCTCTTCTTTCATTCTTTCCTCCTTTCCTATGATATGACAAAACCCGGGTATCCAACCTCGTTGCCATTTAGTAGTCTTACAATAGCTAATATTGCAGTACTATTATTTGTTTCTTGTACACTGCATTATCTGAGATATTGTGTTATTTATGCACCTATTCTGTTGGACTACATTTTTACAGTTCAGATTTTGATGTTAGCTGTTGGTTGCCTTGGTTTTCTAATTAAGGAATTTGAAAAAAAAAAAGAAGAAAAGATCAGGTATAGCGTAAAACAAATTTTCAGTGGGACCTTATAAAAAAAATATGTGGGGCCCCCACCAAAAGTTATACCACACCCCTATCTAAACATTAAGACTAAGGCAAGGAAGGAGGGGAAAAGCATGTTACCTCCCCATCCTGAACTATACTAGCCCACATGCTCTCCCTTGCTAGTACCTTGCGCCTCTTGTTTATGAGGACAAGAGGATTTTCCCCATAACTTGGTGGTTGTGGGGGTCTGTGAGTGGGAAGATTATTGGAATTTGGAATAAATTAAAATTAAGGTTGCCGCCAGATACTAACTCCCACCTGCATAATACCATTACTCATTCACAAAAAGTGTATCATTGGCCAAAGGCAAGCAGGTTGTTTTCTTTAGGTGGATCAACAGGCATCATTCATAGTGATTGATGATGGATTTACATTGAAGTATTTTATACAAAAAAAGGAATTGTCAAAGTGTGGTATGTTTACTTACTGATTACATGTATTAATGAGTAGGGGTACTATGTACTCCCTACTTGTTCATGTAGGGGTAATTAAGAGGTTATTTTAAAAGGGGCTTACAGATTCTGATAAGCGCTCCACTCACAGATCCCCACAGCCACCTCTCCAGGGTTGTGGAGAAGATACCATTCCCCTCATCAACATGGAGACAAAGTGCTTTGCCAGGGACACCCATGTTGAGGGTATGTGGCATGGTATGGTTTAGGAAGGAGGACCACATGCTAGTATTTCCGCTTTTCTGGCTAGCCAGGCTGCAGGCTTGTATAAAGGCCTGGTATAGATTTTGGGGGCACCCACACTGTTTTTGCTATTTTATTGAGCTTCCCCCACTTTAAAGGGAGCAGCAGAAGCTGAAGTAGAGGTTTTTCCACACAGCACTCCAGCCCACAAGACTTGCAGGAAGCAAAGGATTTGGAGAAAGTAGAGGCTAAAGAGGAAGCAGAGGCACTTCCTGCTTCAGCTACATTTCCAACTGAAGCTAAAGATGCTATTATTGCTCATGTAGGGAGAATGCAGCAGCTGAAGCAAGAATTTAAAGCCATACATACTGAAAAAACCTTGGACCAGCTGGGCAAGTTGGATTGACTGGCTCAATCCATTCAACTAGTTCATGGAATTGTAAGCTGGTTTGCTGGCCTCCTGCATGTTGTTGGAATATGTATCACTGTATATGTATTGGTTCAATATTTGCCTGCTCTTCTGAAATGTTTGATCTGCGGCTGCGTAGATCACGGCCAATCACTTTAGTAACCTCTGTGTTTGTATACATAAAGATTTTCTATAATATGTTTAAGCACCTATGATTATGTTCACTTAATACCAGAGGTTGGTCATATAATTAGGCAATTTGTTTTAAGCAGCACAAATACACATTTCCCCCCCTTTTTTTCAAAATGTTAACACTGTGCTTGTAGTGTAAAACATGAAATGAATACATTTTTGCTCTGATCTTGTAGGCCTGGATCATCCTTCCTCCTATGAGATGGTGGCTACTTTTATCCAAGTTGAGACTGACAAAACTAACAGTATAACTGTCTTACTGTCTAAGGCGTCAACGTCACCACCATGTCCCCAAAACGTCAGCGCACCATTTGCCGGCAGGGATTTTGGTTTGATCGTGTGTACACGATCAAACCAATACATCCCAGCAGACAGATTTGTTCAAATCGGTCTGTCCGACCGATTTGAAGAAATCTGTCTGCTCGTGTGTACAGGGCCTAAGAGATAAAGAACTCAGGAGGAACTGTTGAGATGAGATATAACATAGAGTTATTGACATGTAATTATTGAATTTTTAACATGTAACAAAAGGATTAATAAAGAAGTTATTGACACAGGCATTTAATAAAGTATTTATTTCCACCAAATGAAGGTATTTTACAATTGCTAAAAATGTGTGGTTTGTCTTTAAGTTAGAAAGTACACATCCTTCCAGCCTATTGTTACTTCTAAAATGTATGAGATTGACTGTTTTTTAACTTGTTCATCAAAGAATATAGTGTATATTATCACCTGCCCATGTGGGCTACAATATGTTGGCCGCACTACTGTATATGCACCTTTCAACTGCGGATAAAAGAACACAACATATAAAAAGTTTTCCTAAACATAGCCTTTTCAAACATTTTGATTGTCAACATGGGAGAAACTTAAGAGGCATTTCCTTTCTGGCCATTGACCAATGAAGTTCCCATTGGAGAGGTAGTCATATCAGGAGGAAAATTTCCAAGCTTGAAACCAAGTGGATTTGTTGACATACAGACCCCACGGCTTAACTATAGAGTGGGATATAAATGCCTTCCTAAACAATAGTTGATAGCCTTCTTTTTTTTACTATTGTAGATTAATATCCTCTTTTTGTTTTTCTAAATTGGATTTTATGACCATCCATTTTTTATTTAGCATTTTTTGGGGATTTTTATCCTTAAGAATTTTTCATATACTGATTCATGTGGGAATTCATGAGGGTGGACAACTCTCATGGTATATAAATATATATATATACGAAATGTTTATGACATAGGATCATGGGATTTATGCATGTTTTATTTTTAGTCGTTTAACATATTGTGAATGTTTCCAACCACTAGATGGTACCTAGAGCATTCCTTATAGGATGTTAATCTATGCAGGTGATGTCATGTAATATTTATAATAATATTTCATATATGTTTTCTGTTCAATACATGAGATTCCTTTATTGGTAACTTGTTTTTATTTTTAAATATTGGCAAGCATTTTTTATGCTAGCATTGTTGTCTTGAGACAGATTGATTACTTTCATTGGGATGCAGCCCTTGTAAGATGTAAATCAAATGCGGTACTTCCTCTCGTTGAGGCGCAGCTATGTTGCTTTTGGATAAGTACTTGCTTCCAGATTGTGGAGCGCAGTAATGAAAGTATTTTACTTCCATTTTGATTCTGTATATAAATGGCCACGCCCCTAATTATGTCTGTAAGTGACAAAATGGGTTGGATGGAGTTTGGTCATGTGACGCCGCAAGCTGAACGGTCGGACATCTTACTGGTTGGAAACATTGGTACAGAAATTAGGTTTTACATTTCCAAACAAACAACAGAGAAATTAAAGGCAGATGGTTCTGGTATATAACAATCAAGTATAGCAGTAAAACATTTACATACAAATCTCAATCAAAGTAATGGACAATAGTCATACAGATGATCAAATGAAGCATGCATAAAAAGTATAGTAAAAGCCCTGTTTACCCCATAGGGTACCAGCTGTGAAACAGGTTCTAGCTAATTTAATGACAACATCATCATGGACAATTCAAGAAATAAAGAAAGAAAAAGGGAGAACTGTGAAACCTTGATGTTGCTTCTGAAATAATACTGAAATGTGGTTTAATTACTGCAGCACATGTTTTGAGTGAGGAAGAAGCTCTAGGGTGACTAGTCCCCATTTGCCATAGTTTCTCAAATTTGACCGCATTGTAATTTCTGTAAGCTAACATAAACTCATATTGAGCTTGTGTATTCAACATTATAACAACATCAGATAAGTTCAGTGCTTAGTTGGATTTCCATCGTTTTGTTATAGTTTGCTAATACTGTTCAATACTATGATAAGTAAAGATCAAGATTTATTCCTAGAAGGGCCACTACTACTAGGACCATTACTTGTGGGAGTAATAGGAAGTAAATTACCAGTGAGGTTAGCAATACATGTTGATTTCTATAAAATATGATAAAAGGAACCTGTTTGTAATTGCATCGCCAGCAAGTTGGGGAGAGTGATTTGTCGATTTTGGAAAGTTTATATAGTGTAAGGTACTATCTGTGTAATATCTTTTGGGGATTATGCCAATGTTTAATGCAGGATGATGCCTGAGGCCGCGTACACACGATCGAACATGTCCACTGAAACTGGTCCGCAGACCAGTTTCAGCGGACATGTTCGGTTGTGTGTACGGCCTATTGGACCGTTTTCCAGCGGACCAAAGTTTCAAAACATGCTTGAAAACATGTCCACTGGAAACCTGTCCGTCGGACAGGTTCAATGGTTAGTAGACAAAATCATCGGACCAAAAACCCACACATGCTCAGAATCAAGTCGACGCACCGCGTTCTGGTCCGATGGGATTTTGGTCTGATGGTGTGTACGCACATCAGACCAACAGACCACTTCAGCCTGGTCCGATGAAAACAGTCCGTCGGACAAGTTTCATCGGACATGTCTGATCGTGTGTACGTGGGCTTAGAATTTTGAATTATGGCCTTATTCCATTGTTCCCAAGAAATAGATAGGGAAAGATTTTTTTTGCCATTTCAGTATATTATTGGTTTTAACACATTTAGGGAATTCTGAGAAAAGTTTAAAAAAAAGTGTATTTTTTTCTTATTACAAGCATATTTGTTCAATAGGTACCTCAAGAGTATTGATGGGATATTCATGCTCGATTCCAGGTCAGATTCCTTTTAATCTTTCAAAATGTCTATTTTTTTAGCACCAACTCTTTATAGGCTAGGGGTAGGTTGGCATTGTAGTTAAACCCCTGTGAAATTCAAATATTTACTGAGATACTGGCTATGCAGTAGTCCAGCACACTTAAGGGCACAGGGAAATTAATTAGTTCACCTAGTTTCTTTGATTTAGATAATATGTGTTTCCAAGCTTTCAGCGTGGCCTGGATAGTGATGAGTTTTGGTATTACGACTTTAGGAAGCAAAGCATATGCTCTAGCTATTGCACACACGTCATTGCCCTTGGTGATTTATTTTTCAATAATTTCCCAAAGTTTCTCGACTGAATCAGAAAACCAAAATGTAATTTGATTAAGGAGTGACGCATAGTAATACTGTTGAATATATGGGAGACCCATTCCACCTTTATTCTTAGTATTAGTATGAATTGAGAAGGTTGAAAAATGTATTGTTCACCTGGATGGGGAGCGACCAAAAATTTTAAATTTTAATTTTAGGAAGGGTCTGCATTTTAAAACCCCTCTGTAAAGTGGCCATGGAGTGTCATGGCTGCTGAGACCAGACATCATGATCAGTTTACATGCCTCTGTCATCGGCATTCTGCTATCTGTCTCCTCTCTGCTCCTGTGCGGGTAATAAAAGGGGGTACACATTTATTGATCACAAAAATGTAAAACATATATCAACATCCAGAGAACATGTAAATGAAGAACATTCATTTCAAATAAATGACATTACTACATATTAAAAACACATAAATATGTGCATATGTTGTAGAAGCAACAAGGATACAACAGTGCCTAGCCAGGTGCCACATGAAAATCTGCATGGATTAATGAATGCATTGAATGAATATACATATGTACAGGTGTCAAGTTAACAGTAATAGCGAAATGGTTAAGAATGTGAAGAACTGGTGAAAAACATATAGAGTATAATTCATCAAATATATTGTCATGAGGTATATGTAGCATCCCTACTAGCCAGACATGTTTCATGTATATAACAGTCCTCAGGGGTGGATGCTTGAATTATCTAAAAATAATATATAAATTGGGGTAAAATATAATTAATAAATACAAATTATATAATAAAAACCAGTATGAGATGGAAGAGTGTCCACCTATGGTACTCACATGGAATCTAAAGTAAATGACTGCGATGTGTATGGGGCCAAGGCCAAGAAGGTTGGTCCGCCACGGGAGCTGAGGCGGCAATGCAGAGCACACCAGAAAGGGGGCAGCAAGGATTCCTCCCTAAACAAGGCAGCACGGAGTTAGGTGTGCTAGGATAAATATGTGCATATGTGGTAGAAGCAACAAGGATACAGCAGTGCCTAGCCAGGTGCCACATGATAATCTGCATGGATTAATGAATGCATAGAATGAATATACATATGTACAGGTGTCAAGTTAACAGTAATAGGACAATGGTTAAGAATGTGAAGAACTGGTGAAAAACATATAGGGCCAGATTCACGTAGTGCGGCGTAAAGTTTTGCTGGTGTAAAGTTTTGCTGGCGTAGCGTATCTCAGATATGCTACGCTGCCCGTAAATTAGAGAGTCAAGTGCTGTATTCACAAAGCACTTGCTCCTTAAGTTATGGCAGCGTAGCTTGAATGGGCCGGCGTAAGCCCGCCTAATTCAAATGTTTTTCATGTGGGCGTGTGTTAGTTAAATTAGGTGTGACCCCACGTAAATTAATTTTTTTTAAACTGCGCATGCGCCGGCCGTGAAGTATCCCAGTGCGCATGCTCCAAATGACGTCGCAAAGAGTAATTGAAAACTACGTGAACGTAATTTACGTCCAGCCCCATTCATGGACGAGTTACGCAAACGACGTAAACATTTTACAATTCGACGCAGTCCCGACGTCCATACTTAACATTGGCTACGCCATCTTTTTGTTGGAATAACTTTACACCTGAAAACGCCTTACGTAAATGGCGTATCTGTACTGCGATGGCCGGGCGTACGTTCGTGAATAGGCGTATCTCGCTGATTTACATATTCTAGGTGTAAATCAGCGTAACGCCCCTAGCGGCCAGCGTAAATATGCAGTTAAGATACAACAGCGTAATACAATTACGCCGCTTGTATCTTAGCTCAAACCCGGCGTATCTTGTTTTCTGAATACAGAAAAAAGTTACGCCGTCGCATTTTAGAAGTTACGCGGCGTATCTCGAGATACGCCGTTGTAACTATTGCTGAATCTGGCCCATAAACTATAATTCATCAAATATATTGTCATGAGGTATATGTAGCATCCCTACTAGCCCAACGTGTATATAACCCTCCTCAGGGGCGGATGCTTGAATTATCTAAAAAGAATATACAAATTGGGGTAAGATATAATTAATAAATAAAAATTATATAATGAAAACCAGTATGAGATGGAAGAGTATCCACCTATGGTACTCACATGGAATCTAAAGTAAATGACTGCGATCTGTATGGAGCCATGGCCAAGAAGGTAGGTCCGCCACGGGAGCTGAGGCGGCAATGCAGCGCACACCAGAAAGGGGGCAGCAAAGATTCCTCCCCAAACAAGACAGCACGGAGTTAGGTGTTTTTAATATGTAGTAATGTCATTTATTTAAAATTAATGTTCTTCATTTACATGTTCTCTGGATGTTGATATATGTTTTGCATTTTGTGATCAATAAATTTGTACCCCCTTTATTACCCGCACTATGTCTGCAGCCTCACTCAAAGTCCCAAATTTTCCCACTACCATTTTTTTCATTTACCTAACCAGGGATGGAGGTGCTATACTCATACACCTCATCTAAAGTCCCAATTTCCCTTCCCTATAAGTCCAAAGGAGCCTCTATAATCCTATAATACAAAAACATTCCTATCCATATCTCGGACACCCTCATTGATGACCAGGGCAAATATGTCTTCCTGAAAGATTCCTTTAAGAACAAACCTATCACACTAGAAAAAATATACAGACCTAACAAAGCACAGGTCCCCTTCTTCTGAGCCATCACACAAAAACTAGCCAACTTCCAGGAAGGGATCTTGATCCTTGGAGGGGACTTTAATGTCCCACTAGACCCTCTTTTAGATTCCTCCTCTGGAAAATCCCACCTACCCTACAGAACACTTAAACAACTTTACAAGACCTACTATTTCATGACACTTGGCAAACCCTTCATCCGAGGGATAAAGACTTCGGGCCAGATTCTCGTAGATCTGCAGTTTTCCGGCGTAGCATAGCGTATCCCATTTATGCTACACCTCTGCAGCTTTTACGGGCAAGTGCTGTCTTCTTGAAGGAACTTGCTCCATAATTTGCAGCGGTGTAGCATAAATGGGCCGGCGTAAGTAGGAAGGAGGTGGGCGTGTTGTATTTAAATTAAGAGCGCCCCACGCCGAACGAACTGCGCATGCGCCAGCCGTAAACGTAGCCCACTGCGCATACTCCATAGTATGCCGCAAATACATTGGTTTCGACGTGAGCGTAATTAACGTACAGCCTGATTCGCGACGAGTTACGTAAACGACGTAAACAACGGAAAAACACGACGCTGTCCTGACGTCCATACTTAACATGGCATACGCCGGACCTACGCAAGGTTACCCCTCATAAAGCAGGGGTAACCTTACGCTTATGCAAACTACGTAAACGACGACGCGCAAATACGTTCGGGAATCGGAGATACACCGTCGTATCTCAGCTGAGAATCTGGCCCATCACTTTTTTTTCTACCCCCCACAACAAATACTCGGGCCTTGACTATTTCTTCCTCATGCAGCAAGACCTCCACAATCTGACAGCGGCAACCATTGAACCTATGACACTCTTTGTCCACCACCCCATCTCAATGACACTTACCCTCTCTGACAAACTCAACCACACATATATATGGAGGCTAGACCCAACTATTCTAACAGATAACATGAAAGAACTTGATATTCGCAACTGTCTAACCAACTTCTTCACCGAAAATGATACCCCAGACACTTCACAATTGAAACAACGGGAGGCCCATAAATGTGTAGTAAGGGGTAAATTGCACTCCTAACATAGGCGCTCAAAAAATAAAAGAAAACCAAATTGGCTACCCTATACACCAAATGAAAAAAAAATTCAAACACTACATAAGCGCAACCTAGCGCAACAAACCCGACTTGATCTTATCGAGAACCGTGCTCACATACAAGGAGAACTTGGCCATAATCTCAGGAAAAAATTCACCTTGTCCCAGAAACTCTTTTACGAATTTGGTAACAAATGTGGCCACCTCCTGGCACAAGCTTTGCGTAAGAAAAAAGCCAACAACATGGTTCACCATCTACACTCCCGTAGGTACAAGACACTTACGAATAACAATGACATAGCAGAAGAATTTGAAAAATATTATGCCTCCTTATACGATCTCAACATGTCCAACCCCCTACGACCTCGCCCTCTAAACAAACAAGTGAGAATTAGTTTTTAGCCCAATATGCCCCAGAGAAGATTCCCAAAAACATTGCCACAAATCTCAAATCCCCGATCACCATAGCTGAATGGAAAAAGGCGATAAAACAACCAAAACCTGGTAAGAGCCCAGGCCCAGATGGTCTATCCACGGTATATTATAAAACATTCTCTGACACCCTCCAAAAGGCCTTTTTAAATGTCTTCAATCCCCTCTCTCCTTCAAATTCTCTCATGAGATGGAAGCTGGAAGCCCACATTGTAGTCATCCCCAAAGAAGATAAAGATCCCACACATACATGTAACTACAGACCAATTTCACTCTTAAACACGGATATAAAGATATTTTACAAGATACTAGCAAACAGGCTCTTACCACTACTCCCCTCTATCATCTCCCAAGATCAAGTAGGTTTCATCCCTGGCTGAGAGGCTAGGGATAACACCATTAAAGCAATCAACCTACATCACCTGATGACACAAACAAACCAAAAAGGCTTTTTCCTGTCCCTAGAAGGCATTCGACAGAGTGGCATGGGACTACATAAGATCAGTCTTACAAGCAATAGGCATAGGCCCACACATGTCGGACCTAATCCTTTCGCTTTATGCAAGCCCATCGGCTAAAGTCTGAGTCAATAACACTCTGTTGAATGCCTTCCCCATCCGGAACAGAATAAGACAGGGGTGCCCCTTATCCCCTAGTCTCTTTGTACTCATGCTCAAACCATTCCTCCGTAAACTTAAATTAAATCCAGATATTCAGGGAATCTGTACACCCGTAAAGGAATATAAATGCTACTGTCACAATTCCAACTACTCTCAAACCTCAAAATTTTTTTTTTAAATCATTTGCCCTCAACATATCTTTACCTCAATCTCTAGTAGTCCAATGCAATGAAAATGTTCCATGTCAGTGGAAACACAAATCTATCAGGTACCCTGATATACAGCTCCCAGCCAAACTCTCTGACTTATATGTAAAGAACCATTTCCCCCTCTTAAATAAACTAACTTCTGACCACAAAACCTGGAACAAACCATTATTCTCATGGTTTGGCAGAGTGACAATACTTAAGATGAATGCCCTACCGAGAATGCTTTACATATTACAGACAGTCCCTATACAGGTCCCACCTGCCTTCAAACCCAGAATTAGTTACTCACTGCTTACCCGCCCAAAGTGACTTGAAGGCATGCGCCTCCCAGAATTCCTAAACAATCGCACAGCTACCCACCTCACAAGGATAGTAGAGTGGAATGTACACTCATCTCAAAAAGACTGGGTCTTCCTAGAAGCATCTTTCACAGCCTTGCGACTGGACTCTATCCCATGGATTCCCCTGTGACACATTACTCCAGTATTACATTGTCACCCCTCAATAGGACCCACCTTAGACTGCTTTCGCCAGACTTATAACCAAACCTCCATATCTTCTGTCCCTGCCCACTCTCCCGGTCAAATTAAACCCTGCCTTCCCACCAGCATTGCATAACCATTTTCTTACCTGTTAATTGGCCACGTGATCATATGAGGACACATCAGTTATTTCACCAGGGTAAACTCCTATCCGCTTTCCAGCTATTCACCCAACTGGAAAGGCCACCTATCCCCCCTTGGATATACTTGCTACTTTCCCATTATCTAAAATTTCTAGACATTGATTTGCAATGCTCAAGACATCTCACTCCCTTTGAAAAATTATGTACTCAAAAGACACCGCAATCTCACCTAATCTCTTCTACACATGATCTTATTTTCTCTGGCACATAAGCCACCGAGAGCCTAGCATGCAAACACCACTACCACTACTCAGCACCACTACTCAAGAAAATGGATACAAAATCCAATCCAGATGATATCATACCCCATCCCTCCTACACAAATTCAATCCCGCTACACCAGAAATATGTTCTCTACTCTACATCTGGCAGTTCTGCACTTCCCTACAAACCTTTCTGGAAAGAAGTTTGCTGCATCACTTCCCAGGTTGCTTCCTATGATCTTCCCCAGCTCAATTCCTTCTCCACCACTCACCCATACCACACAAATCCTACCACAAATCACTAGCGATGCACATGATCAACGCAGCAAAACAGTGTATCCCCATATACTGGAACTCAACGCAATCACCCACACTCAAAGAATGGGTTACCAGAATTTGTAAGGTGACTGAAATGGAAAAACGTATTCCCATCGCGCGAGACACTCCTACAAAATTTAGCAAAAAAATGGGCCTGTTGGACACACTACCAAACAACACCTGAATACATTAACACATTCGATCCCCCCACTTAAAAAAAACAATAAAGAGGGTGGGCTGGAGTTGGGACTTTGAATGAGACAGTTGACAGGTGTGGGTTGAATGAAAAAAGAGGGTCAGTTTATTACATGTATTTATTACTGAAGCCTCACAATGTGAGTGGTAGCATGAGCCAGTGCACATGACATACCTACATAATAATGTACATAACAGTCAACATGATAAACATGACAAAAGATGGAAATAACAAATAAACAATATGTGGACTAAACATTACATAGCAACATGATATAAAAGTATATAAAATGAAGCATGCTTCATAAAATAGAGTAAAGTCAGGTCCTAATAGCAAGTAGCTACATCCTTAGTGCCCGAAGCGTTTCTGTGAAAACCACTTCATCAGGGTGGGATGTTGTAGGACATCTGGAATAACAGAGTATGATAACATAAGAATTGAGTAATACAACCAGCAGACACGACGTGTCTAATCTGTGTACTTATACTATACCAAGTTGCGGTGTGAGTGGGGGATGGGTCCTAAGAGCTGTATCTCCCGGGAGCTGAGGCAGCGAGAGTTCAAACACATGTCAGGGCGCACCGGTATCGCTCCCAAAAGCAAAAATCCACAAATCCCCATGTCCACTGTGTGGGTTATTGGTAGATCAAGGCAACAGGTAAGAATCTAAATTGGATGAGTAAGTCCATTAGAAAAAGCCAGATGCGTCCAAAAGGTGGATGAATGAATGCTAAAGCTTATAGTTTTTGATCAAAGTAGTTACCTATGATGCACCAAATGAGGATCAGGGTAAACACTGCGGCATCTGCACGTGTGTGGAGATGAGGAACTACTTCCTGGGAGGACGCCTTATATGCGTCCCGCACGTGCTGACGATCGCCGCCAGCGTCACGCTGGCCAGACATTGCATGGGGCGGGGGCACGGCTTGGGCGGTATATAAATCCGCTCAAAGCTTGTGTCACAGGTACCAGCTGGGTCGGCTGAGATGGAAAAGCCGCGATCCTCCTACTGCGCCTGTGTGTGACGCCAGAAGGGAGGGCGGGGGATGAGTGACGCCGATGCACTGTGGGCACCCGCCCAAACTCCCAGACAGTCCCGCCTCAGATGGGCGGAAGCCAGGGAGAGAGGGAGGACACGCAGAGTGCATCGCAGCTCCCGGGTTAGAGACAAAACATGGCCCAAACTTAACCATTGAACACCCAAGCTAAAATGTGTTCAGAACCACCAATAAATCCAGAGCCTGATGTAACAAGACAGTGGAGAAACAACCCAACACAAAGCTGGCAGGTGATGACTGCCAGCTAGCTGTCAACTGGCTTCATCCCTAATATTGAAAATAAAGAAGAACAGGTTGGGACTTTGTATGAAGTACCTGGGAAAAGTACTTCCATCCCTATTTGGCAGTAAAGAGGGTGGGCTGGAGTTGGGACTTTGAATGAGACAGTTGACAGGTGTGGGTTGAATGAAAAAAGAGGGTCAGTTTATTACATGTATTTATTACTGAAGCCTCACAATGTGAGTGGTAGCATGAGCCAGTGCACATGACATACCTACATAATAATGTACATAACAGTCAACATGATAAACATGACAAAAGGTGGAAATAACAAATAAACAATATGTGGACTAAACATTACATAGCAACATGATATAAAAGTATATAAAATTAAGCATGCTTCATGAAATAGATTAAAGTCAGGTCCTAATAGCAAGTAGCTACATCCTTAGTGCCCGACGTGTTTCTGTGAAAACCACTTCATCAGGGGCAGATGTTGTAGGACATCTGGAATAACAGAGTATGATAACATAAGAATTGAGTAATACAACCAGCAGACACGACGTGTCTAATCTGTGTACTTATACTATACCAAGTTGCGGTGCGAGTGGGGGATGGGTCCTAAGAGCTGTATCTCCCGAGAGCTGAGGCAGCGAGAGTTCAAACACATGTCAGGGCGCACCGGTATCGCTCCCAAAACGCAAAAATCCACAAATCCCCATGTCCACTGTGTGGGTTATTGGTAGATCAAGGCAACAGGTAAGAATCTAAATTGGATGAGTAAGTCCATTAGAAAAAGCCAGATGCGTCCAAAAGGTGGATGAATGAATGCTAAAGCTTATAGTTTTTGATCAAAGTAGTTACAATGATGCACCAAATGAGGATCAGGGTAAACACTGTGGCATCTGCACATGTGTGGAGATGAGGAACTACTTCCTGGGAGGACGCCTTATATGCGTCCCGCACGTGCTAACGATCGCCGCCAGCGTCACGCTGGTCAGACATTGCATGGGGTGGGGGCACGGCTTGGGCGGTATACAAACCCGCCCAAAGCTCGTGTCACAGGTACCACACTTAAAAAAACAACAACCTGAATTGCGACAGGCTTCATCTATTGCAAATCGTAACCTTTTGCAGTCCAATATTTTTTGAATAGTGTTTCCTCCCTAACTCGCTTACAATGGAAGTTTATTTTACAACTTCTTGATTTTTCCATTGGACACAATTATTTTTTGTTCCAGGGCTCCTAGTACCTACAGCGCCATAGTGTAGCTATGGGCACAAAGTTTGGGCCTAGTATGTCTAATTTATTCGTGGCTAAGTGGGAGGAGGACATCATCAATGCCCCCAGAGACCAGAATTGGTTCTGTGGAGAAGGTACATTCATGACCCCCCCCCCCATGGGATAGTGATAGAGAATCTCTTGACAGTTTCATGTGTCATCTTAATTGTAATGACTGTAGGATTGTTGTTCACTATGAAATGAGCAAGGAAGAGATACATTTTTTTGGATCTAAACATCAGGGTACTGGATAGATTGGTGACTTCCACACACTTTAAAGATACCAACCATAATGGTTTCATTGATATAAAGAGCCGTCATCATAGCCTTGGCATGAAGCCATATCGAAGAGTCAGTTCCTCTGACTGAAGATAACTGTACTTTTCGTGAGGACTATTTACAAGAGGTGGACACTTTAAAAAGAAGGTTTATTGAAAAAGGATATAATCCTGTAGAGCTTAATCGGGTAATTCAGGAAGTGGATAATAGTGTTAGGACAGATATCCTGGCATCTTCCGTTGAGAGGAGGAAAGATTATCAGTCTAATTTTTCTCTTAAATCATATTTTTTCACTTCATATTCTTCACAACATTTTGTTGTAAAAAGTCTACATAGGAAACATTGGAATGTTCTTAGGAATGACAGGGCTTTAGATCAATTGTTGCCTAAAACACCAGCTGTGATATTTAGGGGTGTTCCTCCTTTGAGATTACAAGTTGCCCCTAGCATTATTGATACTCTGATAAAAAGTAGTTGCTTCCACCAAATGAAGGGATTGTACCCCTGCAGAAAGTGTGTGGTTTGTCAAACTAATTGTTTTAAAGATAGAAGTACACATCGTTCCAGTCTAATGTTATTTCTAAAACTTATGAGACAGACCATTTTTTAACTTGTTCATCAAACAATGTAGTTTATATTATCACCTTCCCATGTGGATTACAATATGTTGACCCCGCTTTACGCACCTTTCAAGTGTGGATAAAAGAACATTTTGCCAACATAAAAAAAGGTTTTCCTAAACATAGCCTTTCCAAACATTTAGATTGTCAACATTGAAGAAACTTAAAAGGCATTTCCTTTATGGCCATTGACCAATTGATCAATTCAATCCCAATTGGAGAATTAGATATATCAGGGGAGAAATTTACAACCTTGAATCCAAATGGAAATATAGAGTGGGATATAAATGCTTTCCTAAACAATAGTTGATAGCCTCTTTTTTTATTATTATTGTAGATTAATATCCTCTTTTTCCTACATCGGGTTTTATGGGGGTCCATTTCTATCTTTTATTTTTATGGATTTTTATCCTTAAGAACTTTTCATGTACTGATTCATATGGGAATTCATGAGGGTGGACAAATCTCATGGTATATATGGGATGTTAATGACATAGGATCGTGGGATTTTTGCATTTTGTATTTTTAGTCATTTAAAATGGTGTGAATGTTTCCAACCATTAGATGACACCTTGAGCATTCCTTAGTCACATGACATTGCCACGCTGAAGGGTCAGCCATCTTACTGGTTGGAAACATTGCTGCGATAATGAGATTTTACATGTGATTTTAACTGCAATGTTTGTGAGTATTCTGGCTTTATTTTAATAAATTAATTTTGGCAGTAATACTGACTTTTTTTGCCCATTTCCATATGTTGGTGTGGTGAATTCCTGTTTGAGGTGGATCGTGTCTGGTTTCAAGGGATCAATCATCTTGCATGTATGGGAAACAGACAGGGTTGGACTGGGACAAAAATTGGGCCCTGGACTTCACCCAGACTGGCCCACTTTGACAGGTCCGGCCACAATGGGAGAGACAACTCCTGCACCCCCCCGGCCACCCAAGCTCCCTCTCCCTCTTCACTAGCCGTTCTACTTTATTAGAGTAGAACGGCTGGCACTGGTACTCTTATAGGCAGTACCAGTGGGGAAGCTAGACATTATTTTACCCGGGGTAAAGAATCAGTTTGGTCCCCCCCCTTATGGGACAAGATTAGACAGAAGTGAGACACCCAGGCCATAGCTGTTGAGTCAGCTGTCTGTCCCCTCCCTCGTGCTCCTCTGGTCCTCCCCTGCTTCTCTTTTCCCCCCAGATGAGCGCTGCAGAGAAGGAGAGGAGGTGAGCACTGCGGGAAGGGAGAGACAGAGGAGCCGGTCCGCTGTCACTGAAGCAGGCCCACTGAGCCATCGGCCCACCGGGAAACTCCCTGTAGTCCCAATGGTCAGTCCATCCCTGGAAACAGAACATTAAGTATTTCACAAAACACATTTGATTACTTTTGATTAAGCCTGGGTTCACACTGAAGAGATGCAGCTCCAGTTCCCACATCTCACCTCTCCCGCAGGCAGTTCACAATGCCCTCTGCAAACCACTGTGGGTGTCAATATAATGGTAATGACACCCCCAGACAGGTTCATAGATCGCAGTGTTTTGGGTGTGCTAATTTATGAGCATAAGTATGATTCTTTCACAATGGGTATACTATGGGCCAATCAATTGAATGGACTTTTATGCTCACTTCTTTGTATTTTTCTTTTTTTTCTTGTTGAAAAAAGGTATCCGGGATTGATTTTCACAAATGTATTCAGGCCTGGACAAGTAAACAATTCCAACCACCTCTCCTAATTAATTTATACATCCAACACCAGCATCAGTACCATCACCATGTCAGCCTTCTACAAGTTCCATTTATTATGTATGTATGTGTATTTAAATCTAAAACAATAAATTTAATTATATGACAAAGATATATACTTTGAAACTATCCCAGGTTAAATGTCGCATGATTTGTGTATATCCCTGTAACTCATTGACTTTGTTAAACATGCAATGTCACTTAACAATAATTTAATTGATTTAAAAATATGTGGAATAAATACTGCGCTAGTCTCAATAGTAAGTACATTAACCACTTCCCGACCGCCCACCGCAGGTATACGTCGGCACTTTAGAGATGGATATCTCGGTAACGGCAGCAGCTGCTGCCACAACCGAGATATCCATCTCTTCTGTGAGCGGTCGGGTAAACGATAATGGCGGTCTCCGCGGCGGAATCGCCGCGAGATCGCCGTTATCGGTGGCGGACGAGCGTCCCCCCCCCTCCCGCTGCGCTCCCGCGCTCTCCGCCGCTTACCGGAGCCGTCGGTAGCGGCGGAGGCGATCGGGTGCGCTCGTCTGGTCAGCGGGGATGCGAGTGAGGGAAAAAATTTCCCTCGTCCATCCCCGTAGCTCTGCTCGGCGGAAGTGACGTCAAACGTCAGTTCCAAACAGCGTCTTAAAGAGACATTTTTTTTTAAATGTCATTTGAAAAATGACATTTAAAATTTTTTTTTTTTTTTTTTTGCATTTTAGCATAAATATGAGATCTGAGGTCTTTTTGACCCCAGATCTCATATTTAAGAGGACCTGTCATGCTTTTTTCTATTACAAGGGATGTTTACATTCCTTGTAATAGGAATAAAAGTGATAATTTTTTATTTTTTTTTATTTTAGTGTTAAAAATTGGTAAAATTGATACAAATAAATACGAAAACAAAAAAAAAATTTTTTAAATCGCCCCGTCCCGACGAGCTCGCGCGCAGAAGCGAACGCATACGCGAGTAGCGCCCGCATATGAAAACGGTGTTCAAACCACACAAGTGAGGTATCGCCGCGATCGTTAGAGCGAGAGCAATAATTCTAGCCCTAGACCTCCTCTGTATCTCAAAAAATGCAACCTGTAGAATTTTTTAAACATCGCCTATCGAGATTTTTAAGGGTAAAAGTTTGACGCCATGCCACGAGCGGGCGCAATTTTTAAGCGTGACATGTTGGGTATCATTTTACTCGGCGTAACATTATCTTTCACAATATGTAAAAAAATTGGGCCAAATTTATTGTTGTCTTATTTTTTAATTTAAAAAAGTGAATTTTTTCCAAAAAAAGTGCGCTTGTAAGACCGCTGCGCAAATACGGTGTAACAAAAAGTATTGCAATGACTGCCATTTTATTCTCTAGAGTGTTAGAAAAAAAAATATATAATGTTTGGGGGTTTTAAGTAATTTTATAGCAAAAAAAAATGTTTTAGTCTCGTAAACACCGAATCTGAAAAACAGGCCCGGGGCTAAAGTGGTTAAATAATTAAATAAAGGTAAAAATATTGAATCACAACTGATTCAATTGTGCAATAACGTGCTGCTGCAACAAAAATAATGTCTGATACAAACATTGGTAACATAGAATATAAAAATTAAATTGCGCTGCATGATATTAAAAATAATCAAGTGATGGATTAATAAACACAAATAATGTTCACAAAATGCACTGTGCAAGTGAGACACCGTGACTCAAGTACAAATGATTGACAATAAAGTCCATGGTCCAGATTCACAGAGCGATTACGCCTGCGCAACAGGAGATGCGCGTGCGTAAGTCTAAATGTGCGCGCGCGTTTCGTTGCGCGGCATCCCCAGAACGAGATACGCAAAAAATTTTCTTTTTTTTGTCCCGCGTAATTTCGTTAGACTGGCGCATCCGTCCGCGCAAAAATGCGATAGACACACCATTGATTTGCTAGTCAAATATGCTAATGAGGGACTTACGGGGATCCACAAAACAACGTTGGGGCAGCGCAGGCGACGCAGTGTGCGCAACAGCAAAATGTCCTGTCTAAAATTAGAGCTGATAAAAGCTGGTCTAAAAGAAGAAAAAAAGTCTACTTGTCAGATAAAGCAACACTGTTAGTGAGGAGTTCAGCAGTCACACGTGTTGCTCAACAATCTGTATGCCAACATGCCAGGGGCATCGTCGCGCATAGCTATACTACTGACTTTAGATGAACAAAGAAGGAGGAGGGCACGGAGGATGGCACTAAGGAGGGCACGGGAGATGTTTTTTTTTTTTTTTTAATTGCTTATATAAAATTTACAATTTAATCTAATCTAATACAATATTCTTATCTGATACAAGCCCCTCACTCTTCACTTGATATATCACACACGCATAGACATCTTTGGCATGAGTGATTCTGAGGTGTCTCGCATCTTCAGATTCACCCCTCATGCCATCATGGAATTACCACAACCTTGCAGGAGGACATCAGCAGCCCAACACATGGCACCACCCATGACACCCATGACAGCTACATATACAATCAGAGCCCCATCCCCACAGATTTCGAACAGAACATGTATGGGGACAGCTGGCTGGTTGGTGAGTGACATGGGTGGCAGGCATGACTATCCCCTCCCGTGATGCACACCTCACAAGTGGCACATGCATGACTAACATCCTCCTGTCTTTTCCCTTCAAGGTGACTCTGCATATGCACTGGTACCCCATCTCATGACCCCATCTCATGCCAGCTCACATTATGCATCTTTGCACGTTAAACACACACATTAATCATGGCACAATGAGAATGCATGCATGCACACCACTGTGGTCCCTAGCACACACACACCACATCGTCATCACATTGGATTGGCACCATGCAGGACTTGTGAGCTGCAACGCCATGCCACGGCTCCAATTATGTCACTGTACATTCATACACCATTCACACAGACCTGGGGATCACTTCTCCACCACAAATGAGGGTGACACCCCTTTTCGCGCAGGAATATCACCCCCACATTCCAAAATCATACACAAACAGAACCAAAAAAATTAAATAAATGACGAGCAAAAAAAAAAAAATGCCCAGCAAAAATATAATTTAAACAAAATAACAACAAAGAAAACCCATAAAAGACAAAAATCACTCTGCAAAACAGTCCCCAAATATCTCAAAGACACGTCACAAACAAACAAAAGCACCTTGCTGTAGAGGGAGGGATACAAAGGGATGTACTTTTGCAAAGGAAGTGCATTTGTGTCTGTCTATTTATGCTGTCTGCGTAGTTCACAAAGTTGCCCTAGTCCATTTCCAATTTCAATGATTGCGCCGCTCCCGAGTTGTGAGCATGCGCACAGCGGAGCTGACCATGGTCTCCTTCAAGCGCGCATGCGCGAGCCGGCCGGCCCTTCATTTGCATGGGGTCACGGCTCATTTCAATGTAACACGCCCACGTCCTTCCCAATTTGTATTACTCCTCCTTACGCCTCGGAAAAAACGTTACGCTTGCGCAATTTCCTGCGCAAAAGCTACGAGAATAGGGTGATTACGCGGCTACATTGCGCAAGTCTAACGTAAAGGCGGTGCGCTACGCCGGTCCAATAATGCACAGATGTACGTGAATCTGGGCCCATATGTTCAATTCAGCGAAGAACTCCAAAGGTAATCTAAAAAACAAACAGATTCAGAAGAAACCGTGCCAGAGAGCAGGATAGATGAAACCTCCACCTGTAATATCACATCTGCTTACCAGCTTAAATGGATCTCTGTGACTGAGATCATAAACACCTGTGGCTAGCAGCCCTGCATATGGTTTCCTGGAGCCTCCTGTGTAATGTGCCTCTATGGGCCAGATTCAGGATGGCGAGCGGTTCTTTATTCCGGCGTAACGTTGCTCATTTACGTTACTCCACCGAAACTTTAGGAGAAAGTACTGTATTCACAAAGCACTTGCTCCTAAAGTTGCGACGGCGTAGTAAAAAAAATGGGCCGGTGGAATTCAAATTGGGCGGGGAGGGGGCGTGTAGTATTTAAAATAGGCGCGATCCCGCCGCGAACGTACTGCGCATGCAGCGGCTGTCAATGTATCCCAGTGTGCATGCTCCAAATTATGACGGTGTTTTCGACGTGAACGTCAATGACGTCAATCCCTATTCACGGACAAGTTACGCAAACGACGTAAAACTTTTTCAATTAGACGCGGTCACGACGGCCATACTTAACATAGGATGCGCCTGCTTTTTGTTGCTTTATCTTTACGCCGGGAAAACCCTTACGTAAACATCGTAAGGTGACTGCGTCAGGCCCGCGTATGTTCGTGAATTGCCGTATCTCGCTGATTTACATATTCTCGGCGTAATTCTCGGCGTAAATATCCTAACTCAATCCCGGCGTATCTTGTTTTCTGAATACAGAAAACAGATACGCCAGCGTAGGTTAGAAGTTACGCGGCTTATCTAGAGATAAGGGGCCAGATTCAGAGAGCCATTACGCCTGTCTAACTGGTGTTAGACAGGAGTACTTTCAAATTACGCGCGCCGTATCACTAGTTTGAATCCTCAAACCATGATACGGCGGCGTTGGGCTTCGATCTGACAGGCTTACGTCTTCGTACGCCTTCGGATCTACGCTGCAATCTTTTTGCGGCCGCTGGGTGGAGTTTGCGTCGTTTTCAGCGTCGGGGTATGCAAATGAGCTTTTTCTGGCATTCCACGAAGTTACGATCGTCGTTCGCAATCGCGTACGTCATTTTTTCGCTACGTAAAGTTAAACCAGCTATTAGCTGTTCTAACGTTACGCGGCCCATGTTAAGTATGGCCGTCGTTCCCACGTCGACTTTCAAATTATTTTTTTTTTGCGTAAGTCGTCCGGGAATAGGAATGTCCGTAAAACGACGCTTCTCAAAAAAAAAATGACGTAACGACGTGATTTCGCGCAATGCACGGCGGGAAATTTCTGAACGGAGCATGCGCAGTTCGATCGCCGCGGGAACGCGCCTAATTTAAATGCCTCACGCCCCCTAATCACGTAGTTTGATTCCGCCGGGAGAAATACACTACGCCGCCGTACCTTACGGGCCAAAATCTCTCTGAATTCCTCGTAGAGCCAGGTAAAGTACGGCGGCGTAGAGTATCTCTGATACTCTGCGGGAATCTAATTCTACCTGAATCTGGCCCCTGCCGGGTAACTTCTACCTGAATCTGGCCCTATGTGTTCCTCCCGAGTTCTCTCAGCCGGAGCTCACATTTAAAGTGACCCAATGGAGAAAAAAGTGCCAATAGTGTGATACTATCACTAAAATCATGTATTGAATAAAAAAGGGTTACATTGCATTGAATAAAAAATTGCATGTGTAATAGCCAGCCGACTCTTGTCTATCCCGTACTTCCGGATAGCAGCAAAGGTATACAATGGTGACGTCAGCACGTCGCTCCTCCCTACGCCGTTTCGTCACAAATCTGACTTCTTCCAGGGGCACGAACGGCGCGCTGACTCACCACTTCTTATTTATTCACATCAACAAGGACCGCCCAGCTCTGAGGTCCGGGAATTGAACATATGGACTTTATTGTCAATCATTTGTACTTGAGTCTCGGTGTCTCACTTGCACAGTGCATTTTGTGAACATTATTTGTGTTTATTAATCCATCACTTGATTATTTTTAATATCATGCAGCGCAATTTAATTTTTATATTCTGATTTAAAAATAACAAACAGAATCACAGCTGGTAAAGCTTAGTATAACCAAAATCCATGATATGATTTTGAAAGTTCTCAATTTAGGGCAGCAGAGAATAACTAAAGTACTACATGCAAGCATAGATTTGTAAAATCCCTCCAGAAACATTATGACTTTGCCTGTTTGTAATAGTTTAATTATAAATATATATGATTTATCACTTGCATGTAACAAGCTTCTGCAGGAAAAGTAATTACTTTGCTATTATACTTCCATGGGGAAAATATAATTCAAATACAGATGAACAAATATTATATATGAACAAATGTGACTGATGTAGTTAACATAGTTTCAAATATTTTTCCAGAGCAAATTAGATTGATACACTTTAATAGAACAAAACAGGATTATCTAGGAAAGAGTAAAACTATACCTAACAGCTTATTTTTTATTAACATAAATGTGAACACCTTTGCTAAATCCATGGATTCAGATGGAATGCACATACAGTAAAATAGTAAATATGGGACTGTTTGTAAAGCCAGTAAAATAATATTTTAATTTCACTGAATTATGCACAAATTTACCACTAGAATTCTCCTCCTACCACAATAATACCACATTAAAGCAGACTTCTACCCTACTTATCCTTGTATTGTTCCTCCCCCTCCCTTTTACAGAACTACAAATGTTGTAATATTTTCTGGAAAGTACAGTGCCTTCTTAACCACTTCGGGTCCGCGCCATTGACAGAACACGTCAACAGCGCGGACCTGAGGCGCCGGGGTCACGTCTTTGGACGTGATTTACTTGTAATTCCCTGACGCATCACCGAGGATTCGATGCGTGTACCCGGCGGCCGCGATGTCCGTCAGGTACACGCGATCGTCGGTGACAGAGCAGGGACGTGGAGCTCTGTGTGTAAACACAGAGCTCCACGTCCTGTCAGGGAGAGGTGACAGATGCTGTTTCTCTTGTACATAGGGAGACAGCATCGATCACCTCCCCCAGTCACCCCCCTCCCTCCACACAGTTAGAACACACCCAGGCAATACATTTAACCCCTTTCTCACCCCCTAGTGTTAACCCCTTCAATGCCAGTCACATTTATACAGTAATTAGTGCATATTTATAGCACTGGTCGCTGTATAAATGTGAATGGCGCCAAAAATGTGTCAAAAGTGTCTGATGTGTCCGCCGCAATATCGCAGTCAAAATAAAAATCGCAGATCGCCGCCATTACTAGTAAAAAAAAAATATTAAAAAAAAATCATAATTCTGTCCCCTATTTTGTAGGCGCTATAACTTTTGCGCAAAGCAGTCACTTATTGTGATTTTTTTTTTTACAAAAATACGTAGAAGAATACGTATCGGCCTTAACTGAGAAAAAAAAATATAAAAAAAAAAAAAAAAATGGGATATTTATTATAGCAACAAGTAAAAAAAATATATATATATATTTAAATTGACGCTCTTTTTTTGTTTATAACGCAAAAAATAAAAACCGCACGGGCGATCAAATACCACCAAAAGAAAGCTCTATTTGTGGGGGAAAAAAGGACGCCAATTTTGTTTGGGTGCCACGTCGCACGACCGCGCAATTGTCAGTTAAAGCGACGCAGTGCCGCAAGCTGAAATTTCGCATGGGCACGAAGGGGGTTTATGTGCCCAGTAAGCAAGTGGTTAAGCTGCAAGGCAGTACTTCTTGAATTTTCAAGTTTTCTTGTCAAAAATATTCTATTGAGTACTGTGACTGACTCGGACCCTCTTATGTCTAAAATCATCCTATGTCCACTAGGGGTATAGGATGATTGAGAAATGATATCTTGGACTACCTGAGATGGGACTATTATGTAATTATTATCCACAATATATTACAGGATATCTGTAAAGAACTATTTACTGGTTGTTGATTCTGAACTCAATGGGTTAATTGTAAAAGTGACTCAGCCATCTGTCTGTTCTCTGTGCTAATTGATCATGCTATTGTATGAAGATGTCCTGTGTTTACACTTATGATAATGTGTGTATTGTGAGTTACCAGACAGCCTAAAGGTCAGGTGTAGGAATTATCAGTTGTAGTTCATTAGCTCATGTAAATTATGTCAGAGCTGGAGCCAGAATGTCTACTAAAGATGTGTATTAGGGCTCATTAGGAACCATTGTCTGATGATGTGGGTGGAGTTGAGTCATTGTTCATTTGGTTACTGCAGTATTATTGTTGTGTATATAAGAGCCTGCTTTCTTAATAAAGATGGTCTTTTCTTTTGAACCTCAAACAGAGCTGTGTCTCGTTAATTAGGGAATTTGTATGGGTTGTATTTGATGGATTGTGGAGTGTCAATAGCTTCCTTGGGTTTCGGGAATGGAATATCCTAAGCGGCTTTAACCCCTGTCCCATTTGGGGTTCCGTTACTATTGGTGGCAAGCAGCGGGATAATTCCACAGCCTTTAAAGGACAGTTACAAGAGGACACTGGACAATAAAGTATGAAGCTAAAGCTCTCTTCCCTCAAGGACTTACTGGAGAACCGGGGCAGACCGGCCAACAACCGTAAGAAAAGAGACATTATCGCAGAACTCGTTGAAATGGATAGAGTTGAAAGACCTAACATAACGGAAAGGCCCAGCGTAACAGACACGACACCTGAAGAGGCAAGTTTTGATCGGGCTGTTAAACTAAGACTGGCACAGTATGGTCCTAACCCTCCAGCAGAAATCATAGACCTAGTTATAGCTGCTGTGGATGCAACTTGGCTACATCAAAGAGCAGAAGTCACAGCAGCACCAACTGAAGGGAGAGGAGAGGTACAGATACCAGTCGCCATGAAAGAGGAATTCAGAAGGAGGTTACAAGAGATGCAGATACAGCACAGAGGACCAGTATCAGAGGAGGTCCTGCTGGGATGGTCTGATTTGATCCGTTGCAAAATCTGGAAGAAAGCTAGCTCTCCAGCAGCAACACCAGGGAAAGGTCCTCCCCTCCATCCATGTAAGGTACTGGTCACAGTATGATGTACGAATGTCCTTATTGGGGGAACAACCAAAGCAGGAGTGGACAGCCGAGTTAAGCAGGCTGATCCGGGCAGAGATGTGGTTGGACGAGAGCTACAGAGCCCTCCGGTGGTATGTAGCCCAAGAGTGCCCGTGGTCAGCGGATGACAGCCCCACGGAAGGCTTTGACTATGATGGCCTGGGATTGTTGTATTGGAAGCTGTCCAGTGACCCTGACTTTGGGCGTGATTGGGAGTCGCGCTTGGAAGAAATAATGGAGCACAGAGAGTGAAAATTGAATGTCTCGGAAGGGCACTGGGCATAGGAAGATTTGGAGTTTCTGGCCGTTCAGGAATGGGAGCTGGAGATTGCCTACAGACAGCTGCTAGACTCTGCTCAGCAGCAGTGTGGGGCTCCCTTTGCCTGGGACTATCAGGAAATATCAGCTGACAACTCTGAATTCCTGGCTGATAAATCGGCAGTGGAAAATCTGAAGATTGCCATCCATAAAGACGAAGCGCACCCATGATTTTCCCCTGATTTTAAAGGGAAAAAAGTGCGCGGTATGCGCCAATAAATATGGTCATTGGTTTAGTTAAGAAATGCATTTGTCCGGAAATCCTAATTAATTAGGGTTGAATCTGTCATTGAAGGCTTATGGTGTCTGTCAAATGTTCTAAGGCCTCGTACACACGAGGGGATATGTCCGCTGAAAACGGTCCGATGGACCGTTTCAGCAGACATCTCCGCTCGTGTGTATGGGCTAGATTTGACAGATTTCTCCACCCGACAGATTTCAAAGCATACTTAGTACAGTACACTTACCAGCAGACATGTCGTCCCCCACCGCCGCCGCACCGCCGCCGAATGGATTCGGCGCATGCACGGAAGTGTTTAACTTCCTGGTGCGGTGACGTGGCGGTGACGTGGCGGTGACGTGGCGGCGTCAACGTCACCGCCACGTCACCGCGCCGTCCGGCGGCGGGGAATTTGATCCGATGGTGTGTACACGCCATCGGATCAAACTCCCGATCGGACATATCCGATGGAAATGGTCCGCGGACCGTTTTCATCGGATATGTCCGATCGTGTGTACGAGGCCTAAGAAGTTCATACAGAGCAGCTAAACTGTACAATGCTGCAATCATACATTTCCAGTCAAATGTTCCGCCTACAAGCTATAGAAAAATTCTAATGTTGTATGACACTAGTAATAATTATATTTATAAATTACTATTACTGTACTAGTCAACCAACACTTGAATTCTTCTATAGCCTATGGGCCGAGCGGTTGAACGGAAATGTACGATTGCGGTGTTGTACAGTTAAGCTGCTTGTCGAATCTTCTTAGAATTTTTTATAGACACCATAAACCTTCAATGACAGATTCATCGTTAGTATGTTTTTCGCTGCTTCGTCGAATCTTCGTCGTTCATGTCGAATGGTCTACCCAACACTGTCTCTATAATGTTGAATCGTTTACCTCTATGTCAAATCTTTCCTCTCTATGTAGAATAAGCTTGGACTAATAGAGTTAAGGTTAGACACATTTGACCACAGGTTCGATAGCCACAGATTGCTATTGTCAGCCTCATGTCAAATCTCCTATCTATATCAAACTGTTGTAGCAATGAAAATGAAAATAAAGCATTTTTTATGTCGGATATTTCGGATATCGGATTCTGCGCGTTAAGCCCCGTACACACGGCCGAGGTTCTCGGCAGAAACCAGCGAGAACCTCGCTGGGAGCCGCATTCTGCCGAGAACCTCGGCCGTGTGTACGCTCTCGGCGAGCCCCGCCCGTCGGGAAACCCGACGAGCAAATAGAGAACAGGATGGTTGCCTTTCCCGACGGGTGGGTCGCCGATTCTGGCAGCCGGCAGAGAACCTCGACGGGCGGAACGATGTGTTCCGCCCGTTGAGGTTCTCTGCCGTGTGTACGGGGCCTGAGTTTTCGTTTGTTAAAATGATAATGAAAATACCAGAAATTCGGACAAAAATGAGTTCGGACAAAAACAAATGCACATGTCTAAAACAGAGTAGAAAAGAGAAAAGTGGAGAGTAAATATTAAAGAGTGAAGAGTAAAGAGGGATCCATTGGGTTGATCCAAAAGTCACAGACAGACCTTGAATGATCAGTGTAATTCCAAATCATCTACCATGGCATTAAAACAGAGTCATTAAATGATGTCGGCAAGAAATATTTTATGCAAGGTTTCCACAATTTACAAATTGTAGGTATTTGGTTTTGTTCAATAGCCATCAATTTACCGTGTATCATGACATTATTCATTCTTTGTTTTGTCTAAGCCAATGCCAAAGACAGGGTTTTCCAAGCTTTCGCCACAGTTTGTTTTGCTGCTGTGAGCAAAAATATAAAAAGTTTTTGGGCATGAAAGTATAGAAAAAACACTGCGCTAAATAGGATGGGTGGAAATGCTGCTAGTACCAATAATATAGATACATATATTGGAAGATATTGGAAAAAAGGGTGAGGTACAGCGCAAAACCAATATATGTGAAAATTATGATGATGATATCAAAAATAAAATAAGTGAATGAATAGTGTTAAACCAATCATTGAGGCCAAGATTGGCTGTGTTGAATATAACAAAACTGATGAAAGTGATGTAGAAATATTAAACACGTAAATATTACTAATTAGTGTATACCATGAAGTGGTTAAAATGAAATATCTACAGATATTGCACATCTGTGAACAAAATAAAAAAACAATGACTAAAACTCAAAATGAAAAGTCCATAAAGTCCAGATATAAGCAAAATATTCGTAAAAAAGTGAGCTGTAAAAAGTCTTCCAATGGAGAGTATTCTAAAAATAGCACCACCTTCCACCAAAGGTACACCCGAGTGTCAGAAATGTAGTCTCCTTACCAGACGTGCTGACCACAAACAGCGGTCAGACTGAGCACGGGATAATTTAGAGTCATCCAAACGACTATGTGCTGGAGCTGCCTCAGATCGAATACAATCAGCCAGGGCAGATGGATGTCTCAAACACAAAAAGAGAGAAAGGGGCCCATAGTGCAGCTTTGCAATACAATTTTAATGAAAAAGAAATATATTGCACTTACAGGAATTCTATTTAAAACAGGCCCAATCGAATCCACCATGTGGGGTCTAAAAATGGGATCTCAGCGTCCTCTTTGATTCACTTTCCTGGGTCAGTTCGTTTGGAAGAGCGTTCTGATGTCATCACGCTCTTCCAAACGAACTGACCCAGGAAAGTGACTTTCACTTATTTTATTTTTGATATCATCATCATAATTTTCACATATACTGGTTTTGCGCTGTACCTCACTCTTTTTTCCAATAAATTGGGCATGAGTCAGACAGTCTGGTTTGAGGTTAAGTAATGGGATTAGGTAGGAGGGTTACGTTAAACATTTTGGAGGCATATGTAAACATTTCTTTCCAGAATGTCTGTATTATTGGACAGGACCACCCACAGTGCATGTATGTACCCTCTACTGCACAGCCCCAGAAACAATGATCAGAATAGTAATCAAGTACAATCGAGTTAATACTTTAAAGTTGGCTTCCCTAGCTAATACATTAGGGGAGTATGACTTCAATTTTTAACCATTCTGCATCATTCAGGGCATGTTCCAGGTCCTCCTCCCATTTCCGGACATAAGTAGGTTTATTCGTAACAGAATTTATTAGTAATTGAGAATAGAGGGAGGAAATTAGTCCCTTAGTGTGTGGGTCACTTTTGCAAGCGGATTCAAAACTAGTGTAGTGATTCAGTGGTACATCGGTGTTGGTATTAGGTGTGATTTTTTTTTTGGGGGGATATCGGAACAGTTCCGATTGTGGAATGCCATGTGCTTCGCATAGAGATTGAAAGGGAATAAAGGATGACGAGTGAACAAATTTGTGAAATCTCAGTATATCTAAAGATGACCATGCTTTAAAAGATAAAGGATAGATCCATGCAGGGTAAAATGTTTGGGTTTTTGAGGAAGGAGAGGATGGGGTTGTGTGGAGATAGGAATAGGTAATGTTTAGTTATAGGATTACCTAAACCAGGGCGGTTTTTTAAATTGAGCCATAATACATTGGAAATAGATAAGTGGTCACAATCATAAGCCTCTATAAATACCCATAAGGGAATTTCCTGTGTGGCATAATATGTAGGTATACTGGCTATGTGGGCTGCTCTATAAAATGTAGCAAAATTTGGTATTCCTAGACCGCCTAAATTTTTAGGTAAGTATAATGGGCCAGATTCTTGTAAATCTTAGTTTTTTCAGCATAGCATAGCGTATCCCATTTACGCTACGCCTTCGCAGCTTTTATGGGCAAGTGCTGTATTCTCAAAGCACTTGCTCCGTAATTTGCGGCGGCATAGCGTAAATGGGCCGGCGTAAGGCGGCGTAATTCAAAGTAGGAAGGAGGTGGGCGTGTTGTATTTAAATTAAGCATGCCCCGCGCCGAACAAACTGCTCATGCGCCGGCCGTAAATGTAGCCCACTGCGCATGCTCCATAGTAAGCCGCAAATACATTGATTTTGACGTCAACGTAATTAACGCAAAGCCCTATTCGCGACGAGTTACGTAAACGACGTAAACAACGAAAAAACACGACGCTGTCCTGACGTCCATACTTAACATTGCGTACGCCGGACCTACGCAAGCTTATCCCTCACATAGCAGGGGTAACCTTACGCTTACGCAAACTACGCAAACTACGACGACGGCGCGCAAATAAGTTTGGGAATCGGCGTATCAGGCTCATTTGCATATTTGACGCAGAAATCGACGGGAACGCCACCTAGCGGCCAAGCGTAACATTGCAACTTAGATCCGACAATGTAAGTGATTTACGCCAGTCGGATCTACGCCAAATCTATGCGTAACTGATTCTAAGAATCTGTCGCATAGATACTCAGGCGGAAAAACAGAGATACAACGGCGTGTATGGAGCTACGCCATCGTATCTCTTGCAAGAATCTGGCCCAATGTGTGTAGAGGTATACATGGTTTTGAAGATCTCCATATAAATGTAAATGCTATTTTCTGGACAATACAGTATATAGGTAATTGGAAGGAACTGCAATCGGTAATGCTCTAAATATGTATAATAGTTTGGGTAGAATCGTCATTTTGACAACATTTATTTTCCCCTTCCAGGAAATTGGGAGATGGGACCATTGCTCCATTAGCTTTTTGATGTGTTTTAGGATGTTAGGGTAATTAGCTGAGTATAAGTCTGATAGAGAGTCTGTAAGGTGAATCGCTAGATACGGGATTAACTCTACTGCCCACGTGAAGGTTAATGCTATTTTTGCGGAAGTAAATTATATTGCTGAAAGAGATATGTTTATTGCTATACATATTTTTATCTCTAATCCTGATATGACAGCAAATTTGTTAAAGGATCACTAAAGAAATTATTTTTTTTAGCTAAATAGCTTCCTTTACCTCTGTTCTCCACACTTCCTGCTTGTCTGTTTTCTTATAACCACCATATTGGGAGCTTTCTCACGATGGTTTAAGCTGTCATTACTGTGTGTCTAAAACTTCCCAGAACCAATCAGATTCATTTTAAAAACAAAACACTGCCCTGGATTTGTTTGTTTTTGTTCTGTGTGTCTATTTCTACTTCACAGAAACATGAAGCCAGTTCAAAAGTGAAACTAACCTGCAGGCACATTATATGATTGATTTTTATCTATTTTTAATCATTTTTAAAAGGAATCAGTTAACTTTTATGTCTCTATACCCTGTAAACAGTCATTTCAGCAAAAAAAAAAAAAAAATTCCTTTAGTGACCCTTTAAGAATGGGTATTAGATTTGAGCCTGAAACTTGGGGAGTTGATAGAAACAATAAAATATTGTCTGTGAATAAGCAGAGTTTATGATGGTATCCAGAAAGAAAAAACCACAAGGGAAACACTGCGCTTAATAAAAAATTACAGAATAATAAATTGACATGTACAAATGTGAGACTGTATAATAGCAGCCAGTATCAAAAATGTGTGATACAAAAATTAAAACATAGAAAAAAGAAAAAGATACGGCGCTGGATAAAAATGAAGACTGGATGGACAAACGTATAACTACAGCGTATTGAAACTGAATAACGCCATAGAATACCAACCAAGATGTATGAAAAAGGCTTATAAGCCAGGATATTCACACACTATAATATTACACCAGACTGTGAAAAAATATAACCAAGAATGTGTAGATAAAGATATAGTGAAAACATTCCCACACTGATCATATGCACCAATACTGTGTAAAAAACATGACAAAGAAGATCTTAATCCATTTAAATATCCACAAGGGAAATGATGATTGAATAATAGAGAGAGTCCCAGAAGTGAAGTTCTGCGGGTCATCAAAGGAGGTGGAAAATGGAAAGTATAAGTAGGCTTGATTCACCAGTAGAGACACCCAAAGTGAAGATGTAGTCTCCTTACCGACTATACTGACCACTATGCTGGTCACTCTGAGCCCGGGGGTTTAAGGTCTCCCTCCTGACCGTCTGTATATTGTCTAGATGGCTCTAGATTGACTCTCTCCATAAATGGAAAACATAAAAAGAAAAAAGAAAAAAGGACCATAGTCACGCTTGCGGCACCGACGACATCACGCTATTCCGAGAGGAAACCCTGAACGAACACGAGCAGGAGGGGACGCGCAGCCGCCGGCTTCATTACATTATACACCGCTGTCTGTTCACCTCGTAAATGTGAGTGCAAACAGTTTTTAGTACAATAAACCCTTTTGTATTCTCTGGTATCACGCTATGGTCCTTTTTTCTTTTTTCTTTTTATGTTTTCCATTTATGGAGAGAGTCAATCTAGAGCCATCTAGACAATATACAGACGGTCAGGAGGGAGACCTTAAACCCCCGGGCTCAGAGTGACCAGCATAGTGGTCAGTATAGTCGGTAAGGAGACTACATCTTCACTTTGGGTGTCTCTACTGGTGAATCAAGCCTACTTATACTTTCTATTTTCCACCTCCTTTGATGACCCGCAGAACTTCACTTCTGGGACTCTCTCTATTATTCAATCATCATTTCCCTTGTGGATATTTAAATGGATTAAGATCTTCTTTGTCATGTTTTTTACACAGTATTGGTGCATATGATTAGTGTGGGAATGTTTTCACTATATCTTTATCTACACATTCTTGGTTATATTTTTTCACAGTCTGGTGTAATATTATAGTGTGTGAATATCCTGGCTTATAAGCCTTTTTCATACATCTTGGTTGGTATTCTACGGCGTTATTCAGTTTCAATACGCTGTAGTTATACGTTTGTCCATCCAGTCTTCATTTTTATCCAGCGCCGTATCTTTTTCTTTTTTTTTATGATGGTATCCGCCTAGTTCTATTCCAGAGATAGCTAGGTCTTATCTGAGGTATTGAGCTAAAGGTTCTATTAAAAGGGCAAATGGTAAGGGGGAAAGTGGGCAGCCCTGAATTGTGCCTTTTTCTATATTAAAGTCTTCTGAATTGTACCCTGCATATTTTACATCAGCATGGGGTTTGTTATATTGAGCTTCTATACATCTAGTGAAGTGGGGGCGAAATTCCCATTTCTGGAGAGTGTAGTCTAAATAGGGCCAGGTTACTGAATCAAAGGCTTTTCTAATGTCGAGAGTTAGGAAGCATGCAGAAATGCATTGTTTTCTGGCTATATGCGCCAAAAGAACAGCTTAACGTACATTATCAGTTGCTTGCCTAGTAGGCATAAATCCTACTTGATCGTTATTAGGGTTTGAGCGAACCCGAACTGTAAAGTTCGGGTCCATACCGATCTTTTGGTTTTTTTTGGACCCGAACCCGAATAATTTTCTGAAAGTTCGGGTTCGGGTTTGGAGTTCGGCAATGTAATGGTGCACCATTTGTTTTACTCATGTGACCTAGAAGCCATCACAGCCATGCCTACTAATGATATGGCTGTGATTGGCCAGTGCAGCATGTGACCCAGCATGTGTCCCAGCCTCTATATAAGCTAGAGGCACACAGCGCAGCTCGTCACTCTGCACTCTGCTTTAGTTAGGTTAGGGAAAGGCTGCTGCTGCTCTCAGGGAGAGATTTAGATAAGAGTCAGACTGTCCTGCTTCAGAATCACCAGCCCTGCATTTGTTACTCTGAGATACTCTGCAAGATAGGTTAGGGAAAGGTTCCCGATTGAATTTGTAGGGAGAGATTTAGATAGGAGTCAGACTGTCTTGGGGCTCTGATGAAGAGGTCTCTGTAGCCTTGAAACGCGTCAGCCGACAATGACACACCTTTATTCCCCCCATTTGGAGCGTGGTTCGAGGGATATCTACTATTGTGTTGTCGACATTCCCATTATGCTGCTTCCTTTGTGAGTAGTTTTTTATTAAATGTTTTATTCATTAAATTGTTTACGGTAACACACTAGGCTGGTGCACCTTTTTTTTTTCTTCTCTTCCCTCCTTTCTGCTACTAGGATATTCCCCATCCATGAAAGGCAGCAAAGCCACTGTTACCGTTTTTGTCACTTTTTCCATGGAACATTGATTACTGGACAATACATTCATGCGCAGGAGATTTTGTGTTCTGTGTCTAAAGTTAGACTGTCTTGTCCTGCTTCAGAAACACCAGCACTGCATATGTCACTATGAGATACGCTGCAAGATAGATTAGGGGAAGGTTCCTGTTTGTGCTTGTAGGGAATAGAAATATATAGGAGTCTGTCCTGTTTCTAAAATCGAATTACACCAGCACTGCATCTGTTCCTGTGAGATACTCTGCAAGATACTTTAGGTCAGGGGTCTCCAAATTTTTTAAACAAAGGGCCAGTTTACTGTCCTTCAGATTTTAAAGGGGCAAGACTGTGGTCATTGGGAATAAAAAATTAATTAAAGTTATAGTGCCGGTAGTCAGTAGGTGGAATAGTGCCCCATAAAATGTATTAGTTATAGGAATAGTGCCCCATTGTTGGTGTCATAGTGAGGAAAAATATACCATCATTGGTGTCAGCGGGAGGAATAGTGTCCCATCATTGGTATCAGTGGGAGGAATAGTGTCCCATCATGTGTGTCAGTTGGATAAATAGTGTCTCATCATTTGTGTCAGTGGGGGAAATAGTGTCCCATCATTGTGTCAGTGGGAGAAATAGTTCCCAATCATTGGTATAAGTGGGAGGAATAGTGTCCCATCATTTGTGTCAGTGGGAGAATTAGTGCCCCATCATTGGTATCAGTGGGAGGAATAGTGTCCCATCATTGGTATCAGTGGGAGGAATAGTGTCCCATCATTTGTGTTAGTGGGAGAAATAGTGTCCCATCATTTGTGTCAGTGGGAGAAATAGTGTCCCATCATTTGTGTCAGTGGGAGAAATAGTCCCATTATTTGTGTCAGTGAGAGAAATAGTGTTCCATCATTTGTTTCAGTGGGAGAAATAGTGCCCCATCATTGGTATCAGTGGGAGGAATAGTGTCCCATCATTGGTATCAGTGAGAGGAATAGTGTCTCATCATTTGTGTCAGTGGGAGAAATAGTGCCCCATCATTGGTACCAGTGGGAGGAATAGTGTCCCATCATTGGTATCAGTGGGAGGAATATTGTCCCATCATTTGTGTCAGTGGGAGAAATAGTGCCCCATCATTTGTGTCAGTGGGAGAAATAGTATCCCATCATTTGTGTCAGTGGGAGAAATAGTGCCCCATCATTGGTACCAGTGGGAGGAATAGTGTCCCATCATTGGTATCAGTGGGAGGAATAGTGTCCCATCATTGGTATCAGTGGGAGAAATAGTATCCCATCATTTGTGTCAGTGGGAGAAATAGTATCCCATCATTTGTGTCAGTGGGAGAAATAGTGCCCCATCATTGGTATCAGTGGGAGGAATAGTGTCCCATCATTTGTGTCAGTGGGAGAAATAGTGCCCCATCATTGGTATCAGTGGGAGGAATAGTGTCCCATCATTTGTGTCAGTGGGAGAAATAGTGTCCCATCATTGGTATCAGTGGGAGGAATAGTGTGCCATCATTGGTATCAGTGGGAGGAATAGTGTCCCATCATTTGTGTCAGTGGGAGAAATAGTGTCCCATCATTGGTATCAGTGAAAGGAATAGTGTCCCATCATTGGTGTCAGTGGGAGGAATAGTACACCATCATTGGTATCAGTGGGAGGAAAAGTGCCTCATCGCCCATATCATTGGGAGGAATAGCACTTCATATCTGTAGGAGGAATTCCCAAGGGCTGGATAAAGGCATGCAAAGGTCCACATCCGGCCCTGGGGGCCGCAGTTTGGAGACCACTACTTTAGGGGAAGGTTCCTGCTTGTCAAGATTATTATTATTTTTTTATGTTATTTTAAGTTATTTCTCTATCCACATTTTTTTTATAGTACTTGTCATGCTCTTACCGACATTTTGCTGCCATTTGCAGCCCTCTAGCCCTTTCCCTTAGTCTCTTAGAGACATTTTAGTAGTCAAAAGTCCGGGTCCCGATTGACTTCAATGAGGTTCGGGTTCGGGGTCAAGTTCGGGTCTCGAACCCGAACTTTTTTCCGAAGTTAGGCCGAACCCGAACATCCAGGTGTCCGCTCAACTCTAATCGTTATGTATAATTTTGGCAATTATTAGACATAGGCGTTCTAATTTGTAACAAATGGATAATCGTACAAATGTGTTAGTATTCGTACATTCGGATCAATTCAAACATCCGAAAAGCTGAAGGTACTAAAATGTGAAAATTACAGAATTACGAATAAGCAAAATAACGAACAAGCGAAAATACGAACGTACGATTGAACAATCTTACTAAAATACGAAACAACAAAACAGCAAAAAACGAAAATGACATCTATAATGAACGATTTGCATTCCGTATTTTAATTTCTTTGTTCGTAATTTCGTATATTCATATTCTCATTTGTGTGTTTTGTAAATCCGTTTCTTTGTCTGTTCGTAAATTTGTGTACTCAAATCGTTCTTTGAATGGGCACTGAGCAGTGTAGTTAGTGAGTGATGTATCTTATTTAATATCTTATCCAATCAGCTTATCTATTTTGTGCTGAATAACATTGGACAGTGTAAAGCCTTGTACACATGATCGGACTTCAAACAAACTTTTCCGTGGATTTTTGCCCAAAGGAGTTGGCCAGACTTTTGTTGCTGAAAAGTTTGTCCATTTGCAGAGCGAACTTTTGTCCTATGAAAAGCGAAAAAGTTTGTCCGATGGAGCACACGGTCGGATTTTTTGGAAAACTTGCTCATTTTGAAATTTGTTGGCAAAAAGTCTGACCGTGTGTACGGGGCTTAAGAGAAAGTCTATCTTAATATGGATTAGCCACATGTTGAAAATTAAACTAAAATACGAGATTGCAAATGACCGGGCCGCAATGTATTTACGGAAGTACAAAATTACGAATCCATTAAACAAAATTATTATCTAACAAAATTACGAATCCATTAAACGAAAATTATTATCTAACAAAATTACGAATTTCTAATTAACGAAATTAAATTAGAAAGAATTACGAAATCATTCAGTTTCAACGAAAATAAAACTGTTACGAAAATACGAACGGATCCGAATAGGAAAACTTGTGTCTTATGAAATTATGAATCTTTATGAATCTACGGAACGAGACGAGACAAAATATGTGCACATCTCTACTGACAACAGCTGGGACATGGGAGCCCATGAGAGACTTCCTCTCCCCTACAGCTGCCCCTCACTAACACAGGGATTATGTGATGGAGAGAGATTCCCCTGTAAAAGAAAATTCCAAATTATGGGTTGTCCCCAGATCAGGAATTGAGGTTAAATCTTACAATGGGGACACTAGTTCTGATGACCCTGGGGATAGTCAAAAAATGCTCTCACTTTGAAAGGAGTTCTTCTTACTTCCTGATTTGGTGATGGGATTGGAAGTGAAAAGAAATCTCCACAATGGTACACAGATGGCAAAAAAATTACGCAGATTATAACCCTTATTTACGCTATCCAATCTGAAAAAAAAAAAATGCTTTATTTTTAATTTAAGGTAAGTAACTTCCCTAGCTTTCCTCAATTAAATATAATGGCTTACCAAGTTTGGGAAATGTTATGTTCTTGACAAAAAAATTCAACATACTGTATGTGGAAAGTGTTTATACTTTGCAAACTATCTACTGAACTGCTTTCTCTATATTTTATGTTATAGTTATATCAACACAGCCAGACCCCATTTGTCTTCAATGATCCTATATGGAGTATATATATATATATATATATATATATATATATATATATATATATATATATATATATATATATATATATATATATATATATATATATATATATATATATATATATCAGGTAAGGGGCTCCTTATACATCATCTCTAACTTAATCTAGGTGTAGGGTGACCAAAAATCTTTACTTAAAAAATACAATTTGATTACTAAGTTTATCCTTTCAGCTTTTATCTTGAATAAAGGTTAGGTGGATTGCTCTTTCTCTCTATGCCCCTTCTTCAGTTATAATCTAGAACAGGCATGAGGTATCTTAATTATTTGGCAAAGTATTTCTGAAAATGCTATATATTGGCCAAATCTCCTGTGTTATTAGTACAGCTAGACCTTAAAGGAGTTGTAAAGGAATTTTACATTTTTTTTTGCTGAAATTACTGTTTACAGGGTATAGAGACATAATAGTTAACTGATTCCTTTTAAAAATGATTAAAAATAGATTGAAATCAATCATATAATGTGCCTGCAGTTTAGTTTTTAAACTATTTTTTATGTTTCTGTAAAGTACAGAGACACACAGAACAAAAACAAACAAACACCGGGCAGTGTTTGTTTCTAAAATGAATCTGAGGTTCTGAGGAGTTTTAGACACTCTGGGCCAGATTCTCAAAAAATTGCGTATCTGACAGCGTAGCGTATCGTATCACATTTACACTACGTCTACGCAAATTACTGGAGCAAGTGCCGTATTCTCAAAGCACTTGCTCCGTAATTTTAATCGGCGTAGCGTAAATGCGGCGTCGTAAGGCCGCGTAATTCAAGTACTGAAGGAGGGGGCATGCTGTATTTAAATTAAGCGCGCCCCCGCGTCAAACGAAGTGCGCATTCGCCGGCCGGGAAAAAAGCCCAGTGCGCATGCTCCAGCTCACGTCGGAAAGCGTCGTTGAAACCGACGTCAAAACGACGTGATCGTCACTTACGCAATTCCCTATTCGCGAACGACTTAGTAAAATGACGGAAAAAGACGACGCTGACCCGACGCCATACTTAACATGGCAACGACGGCACTTCGGAAACATACCCCTCATACAGCAGGGGTAACCTTACGCGTACGCAACCTACATAAACTACGTCGCTGCGTCGCAAAAACGTTCGGGAATCTGCGTATTAGGCTCATTTGCATAGGCAAATGAGAAAACAACGTAAAGGCCACCTAGCGGCCGGCGTTGTCATTACATATAAGATCCGACGGTGTAATTGCTTTACATCTGTCAGATCTTTAGTGTATCTATGCGTAAGTGATTCTAAGAATCACTCACATAGATACCCATTGAAAAAAACTGCGATACAACGGTGTATCTGAGATACACCGTCGTATCTCAGCTGAGAATCTGGCCCATAGTAATCACATCTTCTTGATCATGGACCACAGTGAAAAGCTCCCATGAGTTTTTTCATAAGGAAACAGACAAGCAGGGAGTGTGGAGATCAGAGAAAGATTACAGCAACTTCAAAGCAAAAACGAACAATGAGGACATGAAACCAGGATTGCAGTAAGGTAAAGGAAGCTATTTAGCTAAAAAAAATCCTTTAGTGACCCTTTAAACCTTATAACTTAAGCCATAGAACAGGACTTCCAAAATTTGGTAAATGTTTTGCAAAGAATGTTCTGGTAACTGACAAGAGGATGGAGTATTTAACTCTCAGCGGTTTAAATTTGTTGTTTTTTTATTGTGGATTTAGTTTGTTAGCATAAAATCAGTTAAGAATTAGCACTGTTCATTTTATTATTCACAAATACCTTTTTTTTTTTTGCTTTTCTTGAGTTATGACAAAAAAACAAAGGAAGTAACCTTCAAAACTGGACAAAACTGCCAAAATGTATATTTCCATAAAAATGTGTAAATATTATCATTTAACCATTTGTGAATAGAGCATGCATCACTCTTCTGTTTTTTAACAGTCTTGTTACATTCTCTGAAAAGAAGCTGCTATGAAGGTGAAAAAAAACGCCCAAACAATTTGTAAAATATTACATTTATGAGGAAGGGGTTAAACTGCTAGGATTTTTACTTTAAATGAAGAGTGTCTTTAGAAAATCATTTCCAAAAGATCAAAGTTTTTTTTTTTTTTTTACCAACACCAACTGTTTTTGTGATTCGGACAGATACAGAGATCAGAGCATCAGTTGTCAAACTGGCAATAGGTTCTCGACAACTACATATGTGGGTATGTGTCAAGCAGGAAAGGATTTTAAGAGCTATGTGACATATTCTTGGTCCTTAAATGTTTGTAGTTTACAATGATAACATAAGGTAGGTGCTGATATTCCTGTGCTGAATCACTGACCTGGAACAAATATGGACCATATAAACAAGATATTAAACAATTTTGACTTTTACCTGACTGTGCTTATCTACATAATTAGTGATTTCAGCTATGTGGTTCAAAAAGTCATGAAACTAGTGGACTCAGCATAACAGTGATTAGCATTTTCAGAAGAACATCAACAATGGCAGCCCCAGAAACAACCAAACAGAAACACTGGGTGACGTCAGTGACCAAATACGATCATGACCATTTTTGGTCAGTTATGTCACCTATCGTCCCTGAATGTTTTTTTTACAAAAAAAAGCCAGATGGGGGTCTGTCATATGCGGCATGACTAACAGTGAAGAAACATTGTCATATAGTGGGTCATTGTAGCAGGGAGTCAGTATGTTTAACAAGGATTTAGGATGAGCTTAGAACTTTGGCTTTTCAGGCATTCAGACAAATGCAATGGGTGCTGGCACCTGCTGTGTCCCTAGCAACTGCCAACATCACTGCATATTTGGTCAATCATGTCACTACTATTAGCTGGGACCTCCCTGATGGTAAGATGTTTGTACCTAAGGTTCTGTCTGATGCCTATATTAGTACATTTTCTGGTGATCCACATATCAATAAAACCCACCCTATAGTGTCTTGGGACTTGTGGTGACTCTCCCTTAATAAGGATGTGGCTCTTTTTGTGAATTTGTTTACGTTTGTGTGTGTTCCAAGTCTCCTAGGATCAGGTTACCTGTTACCTCTATTCATTCCTACACACCTGTGGACTCACTTTGATTGGAATTTTTTTGTGGATCTCCCTCCATCTCAGGGCAATATTATTATTTAGGTTATTGTTGACAGGTTCGGTGAGGTGTCACATTTCCCTCTTCTCTTCAGGCTCCCAACTGCTCATCAGCCTGATTCACTTTTATCAAAGTTATGTTTTAGGATTTATGGCTTTACAATTAATATCACCTCTGATCATGGCACTTAGTTTGTTTTGAAAAAGCACTTTATTCTATTCTTGGTATTTGTCTTGCTTTTTCCTTTTCTGAACCCACCAACTAGTCTTTACAAAATTCTCAGCTGCTTTGTCTCTAATAGATAGACAGAATATGCCTATTTTTTTTTTTACCTTGGGCTAAGCTTGCATATACAAATCAGAGACACTTATTTTTCCTTTCCCTTCTGCATCTATAGAAAATACCCCAGACAATGTTCCTTCTCCAATCTGTCATTCACCATTCCACAGGTTGATTACACCAGCAGAATTTGAGACCACAAAATGGAGAATGACAGTCTGCAATGGCAACCGATGGAGGCAGATTGTTTTCGATATCCTGGCATTCCTCAGAACATGTCCCAAAGCTTCAAGATTTAGCATACTGTAGGCCTTGGTGTTTTTGGCTGCAGGCTGATAAGTGATCTGAAAGTTGAAGAACGTGTAGAATTGACCACTGGGTTTGACTGAAGTTGAGTATTTTGGCACTCTTCAAGTATTGGAGGTTTTGTGGTAGTAAATACAACAAATGGAAGGCATGAGCCCTCAAACTACTGATACCACTTTTCTAGGGTCCATTTGACAACCAGGAGTTTCTTTGTTACTGATATAGTTAACTACTGCAGGAGAAAAATGTATTCAAAAACACACACATGAGTGAAGAATATTGAAGAATTGAATAAGTCCCAGCTCCCAGCTCTAGTAAAACCAGGTTTTTGAGTACAACACCTATCATGCGCCCTGATCAACACCAGATCAGCAGTCAAGCACAAACAGGAAATCCACGACTTCATCACTAGATACAACACAGACTGTCTCTTTATCACGGAAAGCTGGCTAACACCTGACTGTAACACTATCCTAGCAGAATTAGTGCCTGAGAACTACTGCATCTTAACTGAGCACAGTCGGTCAAAGAGGAGGCGGCCTAGCAGTGATCTACAAATCTCACCTCACTTTCACCAAACCAACTCTACAGAGCTCATTGCCATTCATGAAAACACTCACACTTCAATTTCAAACAACACCCCAGGACACCATACACATACTATTATGATACAGAACACCGGAACCAAAGACACACCTTCTCACACCCTTCACCAAAAACCTCCTGCTACTCGGGGACTTCAACCTCTGGGATAACTCCTCCCAGGACCCCATCGCCACCACCTGCATCAACCAATTGGAAGCACTAGGTCTGCAGCAACTGATAAATGCTTCCATGCGCATATCGGGCCACACCCTCAACCTCATCTTCAAACAAAACATTGACATTAACACACTGGACAACACGCCACTGCCATATACTGACCACCACGCCATCGAATTCAAAATACTCTCAACAACAACACACTGGACAAGATCACAGAAGAATTTACACTCACAACTCTTCAAAACCACACAATCAAACAAAATAGCGATGCTAACTCAAAACTACTCAACTAAAGACACACTCAACTCTCTTAACACAGCACTATTACAGACACCAGACACAGTCGCACCAATACGCAGAGCACTCACCGAAAAAACTATTCAGGCTGGTTCAACGACTCTCTTACATTACTCAAACAAGAATGCAGAAGAGCTGAAGGAGCCTGGAGAAGGAATTCAACAATGGAAAACGTACAATTCAAACTAGTCGCCCAGACTATGAACCCCACCTGTCTAGAGCATCCAGCAAACAAAACAAAATAATTCTGCAATGAGCTATCTGATTTTTTTATTGACAAAATCACAAACATTCCTAAAATAATTCAGCAGAACATAGCAAGCAACCCCACTCGGCCAGAGCAATAAGACTAAGACCATATAGATATTCTACACTCACCGAGATTTACTCTGGTCCCAGTCACCATCGACACCACCAAAACCATCATCAGAAGCTCCGAGACAGCACATCGCCAAACGACATTATTCCCACAAAACTTCTGAAAGAATGAACCGCCATTTTGGCACCCACCATAACACACCTCATAAACCAATCATTCAAAGAAGGAGTCGTTCCGATCTCCCTCAAGCAAGGCATAATCAAACCCCTTCTAAAGAAGCCCAACCTCGACCCAAAAAATCCAAACTACCGCAGACCTGTCACAAGTCTTAACACCATCTCAAAGATTATCGAGAAAGCAGTAGTACAACAGCTACAACCCTATTTGGACACCCACAAACTCTTGGACCCACTACAATCTGGTTTCTATCCTGGCCACAGGAAAGAAACTGCACTTTTCAAAATCTGGGATGATGCCCTCAAAGCAGCAGATGAAGGAGAATCGTGTCTCCTGGTGCTGCTGGACCTCAGCGCAGCTTTCAACACAGTAGACTACAAAACCCTGCTCACTCATCTCGTAGAAGTAGCCAGAGTCACAGACTCAGATCTACTCTGGTTTGCATCCTTCCTAGAGGACCGATCCCAGAAAGTGAAACTAGGAGCTTTCACTTTAGAAGCATGTAAAATTACACGCATGGTTCTTCAAGGATCACCCCTATTTCCAGTGCTCTTCAACATCTACGTCCATCCACGCCTCGAAATCATCAGCAACCAGGACCTGCTCTATCACTCCTACGCTGATGACACCTAACTTTACCTACGCATCACCAATACCACACACTGGAAAAATACCTCTCATTGATCCAAAACAAACTGAAACAAAAATCCTAGCACAACGTTCACACCACCGACCATCCTTGGAAAAAAACGTCATCCCCATCACTAAAGCCAAAAGCCTTGGAGTCATCTTTGACTCAGACATAACAATGGATGCACAAATAGGATCAGTAGTCAGCGGAACTCATCACCTTTTTCGCCTGTTGCGTAGACTTCATCCCGGAGGAGACACAGCAGCACTAGTTGGAACAATCAGCATTTCCCAACTCGACTATGCAAACTCCCTCTACCTAGGACTTTCCAACTATCAAATTTCAAGTCTACAAGTTGTTCAGAACACAGCAGTCAGACTGGTAAATGGGAAAAAAAAATGGTAATCAATCACCCCATCCCTGAGGACCCTCTATTGGCTAGCCGTGAAGGATCGGGTTACATTTAAGAACCTTTGCCTCACTCACAAATGCACACAAGGAAAAGCCCTGCAATACCTCTGGAAAAAGCTCCCTCATCAGCTCCGAGCATCCTCCTCCTTGATGGCCTTCTGTAAGGGCTTGAAAACATTTCTTTTTTCACAAGCCTACAGATAGTGACTCGGCCTTCCAAGCCCTTAGCAGGACGCTGCCTTAATTCCAGGCTACGGTCCATGGTTAGGGAGGTGTGATATTTTTTTTGTGCCTGGATACCCCACCTTCTTTTTATATCTGTGTTTATTTCTTGTCTGCTCCCCGCTTTTACTTAAGATGTCCTCGTTTCTTTTTTTTGCTCCTGGGAACTGCAACTAACCAGAACCGCTTCAAATCAAAGGGTGAACGAAGATTCGCAGTCCAAGGACCCAGGCTTTGGAACGCTCTACCTGCGGACATCTGCTTGGAAGAAAACTTTTACATATCTGGAATGTGAGCCCGACATGCAAAGGAAGGCCTCTCGTACAACTCTGGCTCACGGACTACTGGCAGTGATACAGCAGCCACAGGAGCACGGTGGGGTATGATTGCCTGTAAACAGTTCAATAGTCCCTGTAGCAGCGGTGGTCAGCAGGCAGATAGTAGATGAGCTGACATGATTCTTGACTGGTGGCAGGCTGGGATAAACCGCGGAGCAGTACCAGATGCAGGCTGGCAGGGCTGGGAGCTGTAGCAGGCTGGATGAGTGAGATTCAGGGTCAGACAGGCCGGGTTGGTAATAATCAGGCAGATCAGGCATAGACGTTAGGCAGAAGAAAGGTCAGGTCACAAGCCGAGTAGTACTGGAAGATCATCAGACAGAATCAGCAGGCAGGATCAGAGTCTAAGGGAAGCCGGGATTAGAACAGGCAGCAGGCATTCACAGGTAACAACAAGTTGGATCAGAATCAGAGGTCACACAGAAAACAGGAAATGACACAGAAGCTGCAGACCAAACAGCAAGAAACCTCTGTAGGAGCCTTGCTTAAATAGACTGTCTGACTTCAGTATTAGTGACAGGTGTGTGTCTTAAAGTGCGCTTAAAGTGCGCTTGCATGAAAAGCCTGTCTTCCCTGACAAAAACTATCTGGCCTTCAGGAAGAAGCTCTTCTGAAGACACAGGCAGACACTGGCAATTTAGTTTGTGTTTGTAGCTTTATACAAGTTACCCTTCATTCATTCATTCACCACTTTTTTTGTTTGCCCTGTCTTTCTAAAATAGCAGATAGCACAGAAAATTAATGGCCCAAACATATAAAAACCAAGCCGAGATTATGCAACATCATTTAAATAATTATGTTCATAACACCTAGTTCTCCCATTTTGATTGTCAGATTTGAAAATAACACCCATCATTCATCATTACAATTTGCAGTTAGATATACTATATCATTTTTTCTCTACATTTAGATCTTTATTCGTCGGCATATTTTTGCAACATCTTCTCCCATTTCATCTGTCAGTAGTGACTGACTTTTTTCTGCCCAAACTGACCCATTATTTTGAAACTTACACTTTCCCCTATAAGAGAATTTAACCCATCCTAGTTTAAAGGGGTTGTAAAGGTTTGGTTATTATTTTAAGAAACAAACATGTCATACTTACCTCTACTCTGCAATTAGTTTTGCACAGAGTGGCCCCGATCGTCCTCTTCTGGGGTCCCACGGCGGCTGTCTCGGCTCCTCCCCTCAAGAGCTAACCCCCTCTGTCGGCGGCCATAGCTGCTGAGTATATGACTTGGCCCTGTCCTCTGACATGCCACGTCATTGGATTTGATTGACAGCAGGGCGAGCCAATGGCTGCAGTGCTATCAATCTATCCAATGAAGAGCCGAGAAAAGCTGAGAAGCCGGGGAAATGATTGAGCATGTTCACGACGTGGGACTTTCCAGGGCTCAGGTAAGTAAAACGAGGGGCCGGTAATCGTCGGATGTTTTTTCACCTTAATGCATAGAATGTCTTAAGGTGAAAAAACATGAACCTTTACAACCCCTTTATGTACTGCTTCAATCTTCTCATAAACCTTGACCTTAGCACAACATAATTCCCTTCCATTTAGGTGCAAACCATCTTTATTGCATAGGTTGCACCTCAACAAAAAGTTACCTCAGTGCTCTAGAAATCAGAATCTTTTTTTTCTTTCACTAAGATCTATTTTTGTGTTGCACATGACACAGGAAATTTCCCACATTTTATAACGTTGGACTTTTAAACATATAGCCTAGTTATTTAAATCAACTCATAATAATTCTCCACTTTCAATGTACTGTATTCTATGCATGAAAGCTGGGTTATGTCTATCCACCAAGTCATATACCAATCCCTGGCACAAGGGAGATTTGGTTAAGTGAAAAATTTGTGACAAATCATTCTATCATATTTATGATTATAGAATTCCTTATAGCTGTCATCTGTTTAAGTCTTCCTACATTATCCTTCTTATCACTAGATGGAATGCTCTCCCAGATGTTAGGAGAACCAATAACATCTATGGTCTGCATCTTCTAAGTTTACCCCCTGTAGCAGAGCGTCCCAGAGAGAGCCTGGGAAAGTCCAGTTCGGGGTTTATACCTCTCCCAGGCTCCTCTCTTACACGTTCAGGGATCTCTGATCCCTGATCCAGGTCAGGTGTTGGCCCTCTCCCCCAGGCCAATTTAAGCTCACCTGAGCTAACAGCCATTGCTCTGTCCTGGGAAACAGATAGTGTGGATCTGTAGGAGCAAGGAGGTTGTTAAAAGACTGGTGAGCAGTTTGTGTTTTGAGCTAACAAGCGGTAGGCTTGTTTAGCTTAGTAGTTAGGGCCTACATATCGTGTAGTTAGAGCCGAGACACGGCTAGGTGTTTGTTTAAACTATTTTTGTTTGTTTTGTTTTCTGCACACTGTACAGCACCTGTAAATAGACTTTGTATAGCACTAATAAAAATCCCACTGTTGTTCACTTATCCTATGGACTTTGGTATCTGTGCCTGCTCATCCCAGGGAGCTTTTGTACCCGCTACCTATCCCCAGCTTACATATGGTGGAGGCTGCGATCAGCAGTAGTAAGTTACTATTTTAAAAGGCCAGTACCTAAAGTGACAACATGGAGGAAATCCTCAAACAAATGATGTTATCCAATGCTGCACAACAGCAAACTAACGCTGCATTGCAGCAAGCCAATGCTATCGCACAGGAGCAAACCAAGGCGCTGTACAAACAGATTAGTGCTGTACAGGAGCAATCGAAGAGGCTGTTTGAACAGCTTGCCACTGCTGCAGAAGTGGATAGGAAAACCCTGACTAAGGTTGCAGAGACGCTAGCACAGTGGGCACCTGCGGAAATTAAGGATATGGGAGACAAGCCTTCAGCCATCCATGTGGCTCGCTTTCTGTCTAAAATGACTACGGATGATGATCCAGAGGCCTTCCTGTTAACGTTTGAACGGACCACTGAGAGGGAATGTTGGCCTAAAACCAAGTGGTCATGGACCAATTCCTGAGGTCACTCCCAATTCCCCTGCAGAAGTGGGTGAGTCAAGGGGACCCCAAGTCGGCAGATAACCTGGTGGAACTCGTCGAAAGGTACTTTGCTGCAGAGAACCTGGTCACCACCCCAACAACCGCACGGACTTTCCACCCAAAGCCACGGTCTCCCCAGGCAACCGGTAAGACTGTTCCAGGGGAAGTGGGTGGTAAGCATGGCAAGGAAATAGGGGGGAGGATTTTTGGTGCCAGGACTGAAGTTTGGCGTCCCAAGCAAGGGAAACCACTGCCTGTCAGCAAACCAACTTGGGGAAACATCAGGTGTTTTCGTTGCCAAGAGCTGGGACATATTGCAGCAAACTGTCCATTGACTGATGAATCAATGCAGTGTGATCTGTCTATTAGAAGGCAGTCTATGTTTGCTGCTGTTTCATGCGCTGCAGCGCCAAATGTGGGGAAACACATGTGTCACATGACTGTTAATGATAAGCCTATTACGGCCTTACTGGACTCTGGAAGTCTGGTTACTTTGGTTACAGCTGAGATGGTTGAAACTGTGAATTTTCATGCTAAAAAAGTTGCTGTGATCTGTGTACATGGGGATACCCGGGAGTATCCTATAGCCACAGTTCAGTTTAAAACTGGCTTAGGTACGGTGTCCCATGCGGTCGGACTTGTGCCCCACTTGGTGCATGAGGCCATCATTGGTAGGGACTTCCCTAAGTTTTGGGAACTGTGGGATCGTCCCGACCCGGTCGCAGTACCTGACTCAGTCGCAGAGCCAGAGCTCCTGGCTACTTCCGATATTGTGGGTTCAGGGGACTCATCTCAGGGCTCTCCGAGTTTTCCTTTCTCGGTTATGGCAGGAGAGCTGGAGGAGCCTGAGGGAGTCCCCACAACCAGTAGAGCCGGACAGCCGTCTGCCGACTCGGAGCCTATGTTGGAGTTTACTGACCTTAATGTGCACAAGGAAAATTTTGGTACTGAGCAGAGAAAAGACCCTACCCTTGCCAGGGCCTGGGAAAATGTAATGGTGATTAATGATGTACCTGTTGAACCAGGGGATAGGCCCTGTTTTCCTTATTTCAGCAGCAATGATGATTTACTGTATCGTGTATGTAAAAAGAATGATGAAGTTACTGAACAGTTGGTGGTCCCCAAGCCTTACAGAAGGGTGGTGTTGGAACTTGCCCATGGGCACTTGCTAGGAGGCCATTTAGGGGTTGAGAAAACCACTGAAAGAGTGTTGCGCAGTTTTTACTGGCCTGGGATACAGAAAAATATTGAGAATTATTGTCAATCCTGTCCTGTGTGTCAGATGTCAACCCCCCAGACCCACTTCCGAAGTCCTTTAGTGCCCTTGCCCATTATTGAAGTGCCCTTCGAGAGGATTGCCATGGACCTTGTGGGTCCCCTCCCCAAATCCGCCCGTGGTCATCAGCATATCCTCGTGATTATGGATTACGCTACCCGTTACCCTGAGGCCCTTACGCGCCGCATCTGCTAAAAATATTGCCAAAGAGCTGTTTATGGTGTTCAGTCGGGTGGGCATCCCTAAAGAAATCCTGACAGACCAGGGTACCCCATTTATGTCACGGATAACTAGGGAGCTGTGCAAGTTATTTAAGGTGACGCAGTTGCGAACCTCTGTGTATCATCCGCAAACGGATGGCTTGGTGGAACGTTTCAATAAGACGTTAAAGGGCATGTTAAAAAAGGTTGTTGACAAAGATGGGAAAGACTGGGACTTCCTGATACCGTACCTAATGTTTGCTATCAGGGAGGTTCCCCAGTCCTCTACAGGGTACTCTCCATTTGAGTTGCTTTATGGGAGACACCCTCGGGGACTCTTGGACATAGCCAAGGAAACTTGGGAGGGGGAACAGACACCCCACAAAAGTGTAATTGAGCATATCGCTCAAATGCAGGACAGGATTGCAGCCGTAATACCAGTGGTAAAAGAACATTTACTACAGGCTCAAGCAGCCCAACAGAGAATATACAACCGGGGGGCCCAACTCCGTGTTTTCTCACCGGGTGACAGGGTCCTCGTTTTAGTTCCCACTGTTGAGAGCAAGTTCCTGGCTAAATGGCAGGGCCCCTTTGAAGTAGGGCTGTGCAAATTAACTTGTAATTAATCGATTAATCTTTAATTTTTTTTGATCGATCAAAATATTTTTGATCGATTAAAATTCTTTTGATTGGTACTCGCCTCTCCGACGGCTTCTGGGCCTTCGGGGAGTTCCGTCGGAGATCCAGTAACGTCACGGACACCGTCGGGGCTTGCAGTGTCCATCTGAAGGGCTCCTTTGCTGTGCCTTCATATCTGCATGCCGGCGGGACCTTATTATCTGCCATACGCAAGGGCTGTTACACTTTCCTCTATCACTTCCCTCTATCAACCATGGGATTTTACAATCATCCACTGGGAGTTGTGATAGTTCCCTTCATGGGACAGCTACATGCCGACGGACTGATGTTAACCTCTCCTCATCTGGATTCAGCAGTGATATCGTTTTACACATTTTTATACCAGTATTATACTTGACTACATGTTTTTATGACTGCTTTTGGTACCATTTGGTATTACTCGCACCATTTTCACAGTTTATGTAGCTACATCGATTTTATCTCCAGTGCAATATTTATTTTGTTACCTACTTGAAGATTATAAAAGTTTTAATGCTATTCCCATTGAGCGCTGCCTTTGTGTGTTTTTTGTATCCTATCTATTTTTCCAGTGGTTGGGAGCTGCTCTGGGAATCAGCCGGCAAGGAGATCAGCTAAAAGTAGTTGGATCTGTATGTGCGTTATAATTAATCGAAATTAGTCGATTAATCGATTAAAATAAAAAACGATTAATCAAACACAAAAATTTTGATCAGTAACAGCCCTACTTTGAAGTAATTGAAAGAGTTGGGGAAGTCAATTACAAGGTGTATCAACCAGGTAAAAGGAAGCCCGAACAGATTTACCACGTGAACCTGTTAAAGCCCTGGAAGGATAGACTGGCGTTAACTGCGAGGTCCCTACCAGTAACGCCTAAGGTTACTGAATCCCCTCTGATCCCTGAGGTCACGATTCCAGACACCCTGTCATATTCCCAAAAACAGGAAGCTAGAAAGTTCCTAATAAGAAATAGAGAGAAATTTTCAGAGTTGCCTGGCACGACTTCAGCATGATATTGTTACTGAACCTGGGGTCCGTGTCAAGCTCAAACCATACCGAATTCCTGAAGCGAGGAGAAAGGACATCAGTGATGAAGTTAGAAGGATGTTGGAACTAGATGTCATTGAGGAATCCAATAGTGACTGGTCTAGCCCTATCGTGTTGGTCCCAAAACCGGATGGCACTTGGAGGTTTTGTAACGACTTCAGAAAGCTCAATGCAGTAACAAAGTTTGACACGTACCCGATGCCCAGGGTAGATGAACTTATAGACCGACTGGGCAAGGCCCGTTATCTGACCACTTTGGACTTGACCAAAGGATATTGGCAAATACCCCTGACAAATAGTGCCAAAGAAAAGACTGCGTTTGTGACCCCGGAGGGGTCATTCCAGTATAAGAAAATGCCTTTTGGGTTGCAAAATGCCCCTGCAACCTTTCAGAGGGCCATGGACAGGACCCTAAGACCGCACCAGCAGTATGCTGCAGCTTATTTAGATGACATAGTGGTGCATAGCACTGACTGGGAGTCTCACTTGCCCCGTATCCAAGCTGTCCTTGATTCCCTCTTCAAGGAAGGTTTTACGGCAAATCCGAAAAAATGTGCCATTGGTTTGGAGGAAGCCAAGTATTTGGGCTACACTATTGGCCGTGGAGTTATTAAACCCCAAGTGAATAAAGTAGAAGCCATCCAGGAGTGGCCACGTCCTGCAAACAAGAAGCAGGTCAGGGCCTTTCTTGGCATTGCGGGATATTATACAAGGTTTATTCCAAATTTTGCCACTATAGCTGCCCCACTGACAGACCTGACGAAAGGGAAAGACTCCGTAATGATAAAATGGTCCCCAGTAGCAGAAGAATCTTTCCAAGTCCTGAAGAAGTCTCTTTGTGCACAGCCAGTGCTATACTCCCCCGATTTCTCCAAAGATTTTTTGGTTCAGACAGATGCCTCTGATGTAGGTATCGGGGCAGTATTATCACAGGTAGACAATGGGGAAGAACACCCTGTGGTCTACCTAAGCAGAAAGCTCAATGATCATGAGAAAAAATATGCAGTCATTGAAAAGGAATGTTTAGCCATAAAGTGGGCCGTGGACGTGCTCAGGTACTACCTGTTAGGGCGCCAGTTTGAGTTAATAACTGACCATGCTCCCCTGAAATGGATGGCCCAAAAGAAGGAGACTAATAGGCGGGTGAACCGGTGGTTTTTGGCCCTCCAGGATTATTTCTTTCGGTAAAACACAGGCCAGGTGTTGAGATGGGGAATGTAGATGCCCTGTCCCATGTTCACTCCTGTTGGGCTACAGGTGTTCCAACCCTGGGGTTGAAACAAGAGGGGAGGGTGTGTAGCAGAGCGTCCCAGAGAGAGCCTGGGAAAGTCCAGTTCGGGGTTTATACCTGTCCCAGGCTCCTCTCTTACACGTTCAGGGATCTCTGATCCCTGATCCAGGTCAGGTGTTGGCCCTCTCCCCCAGGCCAATTTAAGCTCATCTGAGCTAACAGCCATTGCTCTGTCCTGGGAAACAGATAGTGTGGATCTGTAGGAGCAAGGAGGTTGTTAAAAGACTGGTGAGCAGTTTGTGTTTTGAGCTAACAAGCGGTAGGCTTGTTTAGCTTAGTAGTTAGGGCCTACATATCGTGTAGTTAGAGCCGAGACACGGCTAGGTGTTTGTTTAAACTATTTTTGTTTGTTTTGTTTTCTGCACACTGTACAGCACCTGTAAATAGACTTTGTATAGCACTAATAAAAATCCCACTGTTGTTCACTTATCCTATGGACTTTGGTATCTGTGCCTGCTCATCCCAGGGAGCTTTTGTACCCGCTACCTATCCCCAGCTTACACCCCATACAGTACCTGTTCAGTCAGCTTGGCACATTTGTTTAGGTGCGCATGACCTGAGCACCTAAACAACCTTCATTTTTCAGACATTTCTATTAACTACAGCAACTCAACTGACTACCTTCCACATGCACTCATTAACTGTCTGTTCAGTGAGCATTAGATTCTTGTCAAGGTTAGCAATTTCTTTCTGTATCACATTTTGTTTTTTCTGATCTTTATTCAATCTTCTAAAGGGTTGACTTAGGCCGCGTACACGCGATCAGTCCTTTCGATGAGAACGGTCCGAAGGACCGTTTTCATCGGTTAACCGATGAAGCTGACTGATGGTCTGATGTGCCTACACACCATCGGTTAAAAAAATGATCGTGTTAGAACGTGGTGACGTTTAGGTGTTTTAACTACTTAAGACCTGGACCTTTAGGCAGCTAAATGACCCGGACAGGTTTTGCGATTCGGCACTGCATCGCTTTAACAGACAATTGCGCGGTCGTGCGACGTGGCTCCCAAACAAAACTGGCAGAGGTGATCAAATACCACCAAAAGAAAGGATGCCAAAATAAAGTTTTTGGCATCCTTTCTTTTGGTGGTATTTGATCACCTCTGCGGTTTTTATTTTTTGCGCTATAAACAAAAATAGAGCGACAATTTTGAAAAAATTCAATATTTTTAACTTTTTGCTATAATAAATATCCCCCAAAAATATATAATTTTTTTTCCTCAGTTTAGGCCGATACATATTCTTCTACCTATTTTTGTTAAAAATAATAATAAGCGTTTATCGGTTGGTTTTGGCAAAATTGATTGCGTTTACAAAATAGGGGATAGTTTTATTGCATTTTTATAATTTTTTGTAATACTAATGGCGGCGATCATCGATTTTTTTTCGTGACTGCGACATTATGGAGGACACTTCGGACAATTTTGACACATTTTTGGTACCATTGTCATTTTCACAGCAAACAATGCATTTAAAAATGCATTGTTTACTGTGAAAATGACAATTGCAGTTTGGGAGTTAACCACAAGGGGCGCTGAAGGGGTTATGTATGACCTAATATGTGTTTCTAACTGTAGGGGAGTGTGGCTGTACAGTAGGTGTGACATCATCGATTGTGTATCCCTATAAAAGGGATCACACGATCACACGATCGATCACCGCGCCACAGTGAAAATCGGGGAAGCTGTGTTTACCCACAGCTCTCCCTGTTCTTTAGCACTGGGGACCAATCGCGGGACTCCAGTGGCGATCGGGTCCGCGGGTCCCGTGGTCCCGGTCACAGAGCTTCGGACCCACGGCTGGGCACTAGCAGAGGAGGTACCTGTATGTGAATGTGCCCTGCCGTGCCATTCTGACGACGTAAATGTGCAGGAGGCGGTCCTTGAGCGGTTAACACAACGACGTGCTAAAAAAAACGAAGTTCAATGCTTTCAAGCATGCGTCGACTTGATTCTGAGCATGCGCGGCCTTTTAAACTATGCTTTTGCATACTAACGATCGTTTTTGACCCAGGTGTCCATCGGTAAAATTTTAACACAAGTTCTCTTTTTTTTGACCGAAGGATAACTGACCGATGGGGCCCACACACGATCGGTTTGGACCGATGAAACGGTCCTTCAGTCTGTTTTCATTGGTTTTGACCGATTGTGTGTACGTGGCCTAACTTATATCTTCCATAGAAGCACTCATTCTGGAGCTGTTGCTTGATTTATACATACATGTGTCATGCTGTGCATTGTTGCACCAGTGTATGTAATAGTATGTTAAGTAAAAGTTAACAGTGCACTTACTAGGAAAGTGTTTGTTTAAAATCCCTGGGTTTTTATAGGAAAATTAACATATTACATAAAAGTTTTAAACATCTTTTGTTTTCAATTCTTGTGTTTTTTTAGCTCCACTTAGTTAATACACTTTGTTCACAAGCCACTGTGGCTTGAAGCATTTTGTTTGGAAAGGATCCCAGTAAAGCATCTAAATTAAAATGGAGCATAAGTATGTACTTAGAATTTGCATAAAGTTTTTATAGTACTCATTTGAAGTACTATCGACTGCTGGGGGTTTGTTGGCTTGTAGATAATTGATAACCTTTATAATCTCAGTTGTTGAAAATTGGGTGTTCATTTGTTGAATTACGCTTGTAGATCAATAGAATTGAAACATTTGTTGTCAGATTCGGTAGGTGGTTGAGAAGTTCTCATATAATTGTTAAAATTATAAAACAAACTACAGTAAATGTGTTTGCAATCTTTAATTGGGCAATACCTTTTATACTGGGAAATACACTTTTCTTTAAATATATTTTATTCACTTTGAAAATTACAAAAACAACAACAACATACAAACAACGACAAAAATATACACATATAAATAACAAAATAAGCACATAAGAACAAAAGGTTCATTAATTAGTAAATAATATGTGAGAAATAAAAATGTGTACTAATAAATCTAATGTGATGGCTTTCAATTCCAGCACCACATGGAGCAGTGGTGAGGCAGTGGAGCTCCTGCTGAGCCCCATAGAAAACCTACACAGGAGCACCCCCACACGTAACTGACAGCTTTGAGTGCCTGCACTGATCACTTTGTGTAGCGATCTTGGCCCCACTCCAATTCCCTGCCTCAACAGTCCTGTGACATGGAACAGTGCTCAGATAACATCATAGCAGGTTCTGCTACCGTTACAGGGGGCGGCGGTGCTCTCCCCTATCCCCCAGATTTTTATACCTCTGAGACAGACACATCATATGCCCACATAGCCGAGACAGTGGCTGTACTTCTTTCACACACTATTTCTGCTGCTATGGGCTCTGACTCAAGGTATTGAGCAGAGGATCTCCACCTTATAGGATGTAGTACAAGAAGCGACAAAAACTCTCCACCTACATGAAAAAGTAGGGTGCTCTCTCCACGATAAATTAGAGGACTTTACAATTGATCCTGGTGGAACAATCTCCACATTATTGGAGTGACGGAATCTTATAAAACAAGTTCACTTATGAGCCTATGTTCTATCATTATTATCAATGCCCTGGGGATGGACAGTTGCTTCATGGTTGACTTAGCCCTCCAGACATGAATAGGAAAGTCCAAAAAAAATGTTATTATGTGGATTATCAGTCAATTCTGCAATGTTATCGGCACCATAATACTCTTTATATCAAATTTTGAAAATGACTCTCTGGAAGTGTCTCGCAGATGTAAAGTTTTTGCTCTATTCTGTTCCCTAATCTGGCCACCCTACAACTTACGACTCCAGATTTACTTTCGCTCACCACCAATTTCTGCATTCTAGCCATCTCAGTCTCTCTCTCATATAGTCCAATGCAGTTTGTGCAAAGAAGGATCTAAAAAGGTTAGATATGAATTGCACATCAACCAGGACACAGTCAATGTACATACAGGACAATAACAAATAGAAAAATCTGAAAGAATATAGAAGAAATTAACAATTTATCACAACAGAATGAGCAAAAATAAAACCCTGCATCAAGACTGCAGTATTATGTACTGTACATATCACCTTGGGGGCCGGAGAAAGAAACACAAACTGAAAAAATATCTTAGTTAAAATATGAAGAGTCCTGTGAGCCTCTACTAATCCAAACTGCCTTAATTATCAAAAATCAGCTGCAAGCATTAAACATATATCATATATCATGCAAATGTGAATAAATAAATATATACGCTTTACAAATTGATATACTATACCAGTGTAAAAAGAAACATAAAAACCTCCAATAGTCAAAAAAAAAAACAGTTTCCTAATAGTGGAAAGTGACAATAGTGCAATAAATGAACACATATATTACATATAAAAAATACATATAAAAGATATGTATATAAAAGCGTAAACAATGATGATAATTAATAAAGTGCTACTGTGTAAAGAAGTGCAATTCCCACTTTTATGATTCTGTATAGATTATCAGTGACCCACTGATGCATAAAAAGGTGCTCCTGTGCATAGCATCCAGTATTGTATGGTTTTTCTTATTCCTTCACATCCTTCATAGTTTATCAATATTGCATTGCTGGGTTTTTCAAAGAAGTATGTTTTTTTTTGAGTCCTGACAGTCTTTGACCATGCAAAGCTCTCACAGGCCCAGATATAGACCATAGCATTCCTTCTGAGAGACTGCCTCAAGAAAGAGCGGTATGGGAGGCTTCTCTGTGAGAGCTACGGCCTTGTGGAATAGTATCCCCGCTTCTTTTCGGTCACTCCCATCCATTATGGCCTTCCGCAAAAGGGTAAAAACATGGCTCTTTGAGAAAAAGCATGCCAAGGTGTGCTAGTCCATCTTGCTGTCTGCCTGCTGATCTATTTCTTAGTTTACTCCCACCTTTCTTACTTCCTTTTTTCTTTCACCCCTTTCTTACTTTCTTCTATTTCTTTCACCCCTGGTTTGATTTACTTATTTCCAGTTATGCTTCCTGCACTTAGGCACTGCCCTGACGGGTCAGTATTTGGCGCAATATTAAATCAATCAATCAATCAATGGGAAGAGAGATGGTCTTACAAATTCCAGGATGACCAGCAAATTTGGCATTGGTTAGCTGTTGAAGTACCTTGAGTAAGAACTGAGGAGGTATGAACAATCTGTTAATTGGGGCATTGCGATGAGCAGAAAGGTCAGACGAGAGTGTGGCAAGGATATGCGCAAAATGCAGAATAGGATTCTCATCTCAGAGGTTCAGAGCTTTGGGAAAGAGCACCTCCTTTAAAATTCTAGGAACCTGGTGGATAAGTCATGATGAAATTGAACCTAGCGAAAAAGAGTCATCACCAAGCCTGTATGATTTCAGATATATAATCCATTTAAAATGCTTACGTTTTTTTGATCCATATAGATGATAAGTGGACATAGGGCCCCCTCTAACTAATTATGCCCTTCTTCTAAAACCCATTTCACAGCCAGTAGCTCTCAGTTGCCAATGCTGTAGTTGCAGGAAGAGAATTTGTAAAAAAAAAAGAACGCACAAGGATGCAGCGCAACCATTGGATAGTATGTTGTGACCAAACAGCTCCTGCCCCAATATCAGAAGGATTGATGAATACAAAGAAAAATGGATAGCCGCACTCCAAAACCTGATGGGTGGTCTTTTATTCAATAGACAGCATGTACAAAAATAAGGTCACAGCAGTGGAAACAAGGAACAGCCGACGCGTTTTGCACTGGATCAGTGCTTATTCATGGCTAGCACCCTCGGTATCCTGCACCACCTGTAACCATTTAGTGATCCCACCTGGAGCGGTGACTCCTTTCTCTCTATCAGAAGGATTGACCTCAAACACAAATGGCAAGACAGAGTCTAGAGAGGATAAAAGCCTCTAAAATGCTAGGCATTGCCCCCTTGAGGACTAAGTTGTATGTCCCTCTGAGATTGAAATTTCTCAGTGATTAAAGGTGTAACGGTCAGCACCGTTTACGATTTTCAATCAACCCAAGACAGCTTATATGACAGTCCCACAATCCATGTAGACCCGATCCATTTCATTTCCCAGAATAATGAGACTCAGCTCTTTTCTCTAGTTTCAAAATGTATGAATGAACAAATGCTTTAATGGTTAGCTCTCTTATATTAAATACAGACATGTTACAGTTAATCAAAGGAACAAAATACCTCTCCACGCCTCTAACATCACACAATGGGGCTAACACCTTCAGATGGGCTGATTATTCCCCCAGACGTCCTGACTCCGACAATAAGTGATTCACCTGCAGAATACACATTCCTATGTCAGACTTTCGGGCACCGAATTACAGGAGTTAATTACTACAGCTGACAAGACACATTCCACACCTATTATCAATAGAATTCACACAAAAAAGTATTAGCATCACACAATGAAAGGTCTTTCAGAAGCAGACTCAATTAGCATCTCAACAGCCTAGGTTAAGCATTGAAGGAGTCATTATTGACTGGTTGTGGGTCAGCATTAAATCACCTGTAATATGTCCAGATCTCTTGCAATAAATTAATTATTAGTAATGTCCCACCTCATGTACATTATGATATCATTTCTCAGTTACCCTATGCCCCTATTGGACATAGGGTGACCCTAGACATAAGAGTCTTTGGTGACGCTGGCACAGGAGCACCCCGCATCCCTCAAAAGTCTGTGGGGGTCACGGGCCATTCCGTTACAAAAATATAACTTTATTACAAAAATAGTTAAGAAAAAACATCCATAAAACCATGAAGGAAATGCTTAATTGGATGATACAAGCCATATAGTCAAAACTGCAACAGTATTTTATTGCTAAATATTGTTAGAGGTCAACACGTTTCACAAAAAAAATGCTTTCTCAAGGCTTTATTGTCTTAATAGCAAAGTGCATTGGCCTATCCTAGAAAGAAAAGCACTTCAATCAATATTAGATAAATAGTAGGGCATCATCATTACATCAACATACCATAAATATAGAGAGATTAGGACCACATAACATATCAACAAAACCATAACAAATAAGGATATGACATATAACAGTTCATTTGTTGAAAAGATGGGGGTAATGAAGAACCCTTCACCGAATTCAATGTGCATGGAAAAGCACACCACACCCAAGTGTTTCCAATCTTCTTACCGGAAAAAAAAACAGACGGTTTAATCATACATCACAGGGGACCAAATAAGGATCAAGGTGTCACACTCCAAGCACTGTAGAACGATCGTAGGAATTCCAAATTCACCAATCTCATGTAATCATCAAAACTCCCAGAAAGAATTGAAATATGATATGCATTCGCCAACAAGATGTTACCCAATTGAAGGAAAGTGCAATAACAGTGAAGCTCGTAAAGTAAAAAACACAATATTTTATTACAGTCTACTTAAAGTTACATGGTGTAAAAACAGAGATTATGATGCATAAAATGATGCGGCTCTCAGCGTGCTTGCATCGGCCGGCTGGCTTTTCCATGTGGTGTGCATTTCCATGCACATTGAAGTAGGTAAAGGGTTCTTCATTATCCCTATCTTTTCAACAACTGAATTGTTATATGAATAACGACAAATTGAAGCGATACATTTTGAACTTTTATTTTATTGTTTGATGAATCAGCAAACTGTGCTGGTTGCTTCTCCTCTCAAATTTTAGCTAGCGTAGATACCTGTTCACCCTGTTTTACCAAGGATATGGCATAGCAAATGATTGCCAAAACCTGGCTTTAAGAGTTACACAATGAACAGGACGCGCCAGGGGTGCCCCTTGTCGCCCCTCCTGTTCGCACTGACCCTCGAACCCTTTCTACGTCGGATCCGACTTAATCCAGCCATATCCGGGGTTAGACTAGGAGATGGAGAATATAAGGTCTCCACATATGCTGACGACCTCCGGTTCTCACTGACAGACCCTTAAACGTCCCTCCCCAGTCTGCTGCGGGAATTTGAGTCCTACGGACGGATATCCAACTTAAAAATTAACATGGGCAAGTCGTGGCGATGGGGGTGGGGGTCCCGGATGCAGCCCTGAGACGACTTCGAGTGGGCTTGGGTTTACAATGGACGGACACGGCCCTGAACTACCTGGGTACCCGTATACCCCCGTCACCCTCCCAACTTTACAAGCTAAACTTCCCGCCACTACTAAAAGCAGTCCAGAAACTGCTGGACCGCTGGACCACTAGTCTCCATTCCTGGTTCGGTAGGTGCAACATACTAAAAATGTCCATCTTACCCAAGTTCACATACCTCCTCCAGGCTATCCCCATACACATACCTGCAGACTACTTTCGGCAAACACAAACTATGTTTAAGCACTTTCTCTTGGCTGGGAAACACCCCAGATTACATCAGTCAGTCAGTTTTATCACTACCGAAATGTTACAGAGGCTTGGCCATGCCTAATGTGCCTACATACTATCACGCGGCTCATCTAAACCGTCTCATCGATTGGTGTCGACACGGGAGTACGAAGCTATGGCCACGTTTGGAGCAGGCTCAGAGAAAGATCCCACTGCAGAGGGCCCCATGGTGCTCTATAGCGCTGCCCAAACCCATTAGGTCCCATCCACTAATAGGCACCACGATCAAAATATGCGCCAGGCTTCTGAATCAAACAGGTTCCCCACCGGAGCAATCGCCCCCAATACTGGGAAACCCATGATTTGAACCGAGCTTACGAGACGCAACATTTCGAGCACTGAGAGATTCTGGCACCTTCCAGGCCTCTCATTTTAGCACGGCGCGACGTTGGTGTACGCTCATGGAATTATTAAACAGAGAAGGTAGATACCAACTGGACTTCCTGAAAGCCAACCAATTGAGTCACTTCCTGCACACATTGGCACCACCCCCCGCGGGAAGCCCGGCTCTCTCACCCCTAGAGGAGTTGTGCTCGGGCACAGAAGTGCTGACACACGCACTCTCCATTCTATATAACACGCTGATCACACCGGAAGAGGGTTACCAAATCCCCTGCATTGTCAAGTGGGAACACAAACTGAATTGTACAATCTCCCACAAACAGAGACAACAAATTCTAACATTCACACACAAATCCTCTATTTGTACGAAAATCCAAGAGACGAGCTACAAAATTCTGACCCGATGGTACCGCACCCCAGCTCTCCTGCACAAGATGTTCAGGATGACGCCAGATGTTTGTTGGCGCTGTCAGAGTGAAACGGGGACAATGCTTCATATTTTTTGGTCCTGTCCAAAATTGAAACCCTTCTGGACGGAGGTGAGGAGGATCTTACAAAACTTTACGGAAAGACAGATCCCGGACAACCCGGCGTACTTCCTGCTACACGCTAATGACATCCCACACGCACATATAAAAAATCGATCATCCGACACCTTCTAGACGCAGCCAAGGTCTGCATCCCCATTTGCTGGAAGTCACCAGACCCACCAACTGTAGCGATGTGGCTACGGAAGGTGGACGACATTAGCAGACTGGAAGACCTGATTCTTACAAACAAGGACAGACAGGAAACATATACGCAGACCTGGCAATTATGGGGTATCTTTACCTACTCTGAAGAGGGACAAGCACTTAGGAATCCTACCTGAACACACAGACGGAACCCCCCCTCCCCCCCTCTCAGTGCGAAACCTAAGCCTGTTGGCCGGAGATCAGTCGACAGACATGTCAACTATATCGATCCATGCTTGCGAGCCTCCCCTTCCCCCTTCTCTCTCTTCTATCAATTATTTGGTCATTTCCCGGGGACCCCCCCCAGGGGGACCACTTCCCTCCACTATACCGTGTCAGACTCGGGAACTCTCACTCTTTAACACTTTCTACCCTTTCTATCTTGCTACTCCTTAGGAAACGGAAAATAGTAACATGTCCGCAGGTCCATGTCCCATGATACATCTTTGGGGTTGATGTTGCTTGATAATATCCACCGAACGAAACCCAACACATGATCTCGATAAGGTCGGTACGAGACCATCCATTCATCGCTCATATGAGCTGACACCCTGGTTCAGATGGCCAGACTGCCCGTCAAACACCGCTACTGAACTTGCCACACCTATATATGTTTCTATGAAGTATATTTTCCTGTAGATGTCATTACGTTTTTCACAATGTTGTGATTCATGTGGATGTGTTTCACAAGGATAGCCAAAAAGAAGACATTCATTTCTCCCGAGTGCTAATTAGTATATAAGTGCATATGCACAATCTGGGCTGACAAAGTATGGCAAACCATCTGCGGATAATAGCAAGCATATGTAAGATATTATCACAGTCTGAGTAAAACAATTAGCAGGTTGAAGGGATTTGCTATAGTAACCAAGTAAGATTGCACTTACCAGCAAGTCTTTAGCAGCTGCCTACCACCATCCTCAAACACACCACTTTGAGCTTCCCCATTTATAGCGAGTTTTGGTGCTAAAATGAGCTCCAAACACTGCGCCCTCCCTAATTGCTATCAATAATATTTGCTAATAATATGTGTGTCCTTGTGCGACGCATCTTGCAGCCTAATGTTATCTCAGTTGTCTGTGTATCTGTGTATGAGAGGGCATATACCTCTCAGTGAAAGTAGCCACCCTAGTAGCATAGCAAGTGGACAGTCACTAGCCAGTTCGATCGCGTGCGTAACTATTGTCAGCTCGCGCATGCAAGGTACATCACCAATCACGCAAGCGGGAACCAAAACCACCCATGTCATATTCAGAGCCTGGTATATTGCATTAATGCGGATGTCCGCCGAGAAAAAAATATTAAAAGCCAGCAGCTACAAATACTGCAGCTGCTGACTTTTAATATGAGCACACTTACCTGTCCTGGAGTCCAGCGCCGTCCGCAGCAGACAGCGAGCGATCACCTGTCACTCTGCTGCTCCCACGCCATTCTTGGTGAGGGAAACAGGAAGTGAAGCGCTCCGGCTTCACTGCCTGGTTACGTAGGGTGCATGCGCAAGTTGCGCTGCGCCGTGCTGCCTGGTTCCTGCTGTGTTCTGGGAGCTGTGTGTTTTTCAGAACACAACGGGGGGGTGGATCTGACGTTCTGCCCACAGTCTACCCGCAGACTGTGTGGACAATAGTGGGTGCAAATACCTGTCTTTAGACAGGTAACTGCACCCCCCTCCCCCCTGAAAGGTGTCAAATGTGACACCGCAGGGGGGGGGTGTTCCGATTAGCGGAAGTGACCATGTAATAAGGATCCTCATAACATAAGTGGGCTTCCCATGTTACCAACCATCCTAACACTACCTCCATGGCCAGGCAAGGAGTAGCAACAATATGCACTCCTGCCCCCAGATATGTTCCATACATGGGAGCCTAATATAATTCACAAGATTTCTTATGACAAGAAGCCACAGTGCACTCAGCACCATTAGCACATCGCCATTACAGTCAAAACCTTGGGTAATACGATATGTATTACCCAAGGTTTTGACTGTAATGGCCACCCAAGAGGCCAACCAAGAGGAACAGCACATCAAATTGTGTGCCCCACTGATAATATATGTACTTTCAAAAATACATATATTAACCATGTAAAAACAACACAACAATAACAATAAAGAACAAAAAACTAGACAATTCACAACATTTTTAGACTATATTACACATTTTTGGCATATCAAAAAACAACCCTGATCAAAGCTGGCAAACAATGTACATCTAAACTGGAAAACAATGTACATCTAAACTGGAAAACAATGTACACCAGGGACGTGCTGGCATACTCTGCTTGTAGCAGACTGAGAGGTTGAGCTCACGGTGCCTCACTCCTCAGTTCTTGTTAGAGGCGCTGAGCTCAATGGACAGCTTGGAGTCTTGGACCAATGGTAAAGTATCATTAGAGCCAGCTGTCCAATAAAAATGCTGCAGTGTAGACACGCCTTTCACTGCAGTGTCATAGAAGGGGCATGTGTCTAAAAGACAAATGCTCCCTTCCAGCCCAGCCCTCTTAACTACAAGGAAAAAACATGGATTAATGGGTAAAAGATTTACCCACAATCCCATGTGTTTCTCACACAGTTAAGAAGGAGAATGAGAATCTGCTGCTGTTGAAAAGGTATTGATATAATCAAGAAAAATCATATATTATTGTAAGTTAAAAATGTATTATCTATCTATTTACTGTGAAATTACTGGTTTAAAGCTATAACTTCAGTTCTAAGGTGGGTGTGTCACCATGCAAGTCAGCTGCCACTGCTAGTAATTGAGTAATCCTTGCGAGGGAATGGATCGGGAGCGCCAGGCTGCACGTGGAAAAGCAAGTGTGCTGATGTGCCGGTGTGCATAGTATAGCACTGACATTAATCACTCGAGGGGTTTTAGCATAGCACGGCCGATGTCTTTGCTGTAACGGAAGGTTGCCAGATGATTGCATTATTGGTGAGGGTCTGTTGTTTATTACTTTACCTCCTCTGTCTCAATTCATTTCCCTGTATGGACTGTCCAGACCATTTGTCCCTCCTCTCACCCCCCTCCATCTTTAACATGCAGGATGTCCCAGGGAGCAACTAAGCACTGAGCACTACTGAATTGCTGAGCCGAGCAGAACACCGCTGTGACCCTACACCCTACATCAAGACACTACAGGAAAGGACAGACAGGGAGTGACAAAGAGAGTCCATAGAGAATACAGAGACATGCCGTGACATTCCTACCTACCTATCTACCTACCTGCTGATGCTTCAACCTCCAACCAACCTTCAATCTACCTGCTCGCCTATTCCTTAGCATTCGCAGCATTGATAGAAGCAGCCTCTCGGAACCTTTCGGAGTGGGGTAAGTCATCGATTCTCTCACTAAGGCTAAGCAGCCATCCCTGCCATCCTTGGATGAGCGAGAGCCTAGTTGGGACAAGGCAACCCACAGCAATTCCTATAAGTCTATAACTTTCTATAATCTTATAATTGGTATGTATGATTGCCCGAGGAGCTAACTCCTCGGCTAGCTAGCTAGTGTGTACTGCAGGTACTTTAGGTACTGGATGGAGCAGATGTACCAGATGACCAGATGAAGTCATTTAATAAAAACGTAAAAAAAAAAAAACTGAAAAAAAAACTGAATAATTTAATAATTGAACCCCAGAAGAATAATTGATGAAAAATTGATTAGCATGAGCCTTGAGGATATATAAGGATTTTTTTCTGTTTTCTTGATTCTGTCAAGTTACTATAGAATTGGTGTAGAGGTTACCAATATCATTGATATTATTGTCATTATTACAGACATTATTATTTTTCTTTTCTATGGACACTATTTTTCGACATTTAATTTTCTTTTTGGCCATAGCTACTAGTTTTTTTTTTTTTTTGCCACTTCAGACTCCACCAAAACACGAGACTTGCTCATGGTCTATTTGCTTATATTGTCTCTTTAATTTGTGGTTTTCTTTTACACATTCATTTGTTTTATTTTATCAAAATTACAAACATATTGGGCTTTATAGTTCCAGTATGGACCCACCAAAACATATCCATATATAAAAATTTTTAGAAAATCCCCACTAAGACCCTCCCTCCCCTCCCTCCGTGGAATAGAACTACCCATGGGTCTTTTTTTATCTCCCTCTTGGTGATTTATTTTATCAGGTCCAGGATTCTCTCCCAATATTTTTTAATCTTGGTGCAGCCTCACCACAAGTGGGCCATTATTCCCCTTGTTGTACACCCTCTCCAGCATTCTGCCGACGGTCCCTCTCTAAATGTACTTATTTTATAAGGTGTTGCATACCACCCTGTAATACACTTATAATTCATCTCTGGGTCACGTGATGAGGACGTGAGGGGCGTGAGGGAAGGAGGCGTCGGAGCGCTCCATGGCTGCCAGCGCAAACAAGGCTCCTCTACTACCAACGCCGGTCTACGATCTGGCCGAGCAGCGGAAGGTACACAGCGTGAGAGGCTGAGGTACACGACCAGGTAGGAGAACCACCTAGCATTTAGGAAAAAGGTCAAGACTTTTCTCTTTTGATATCAAAGGAGACAGGAACAACAAGCGCCCAGAGGCGATTCAGTTCGCATGTGCCGCGCTATACAAGTTTTCATTCATTCAACCTCGCTCGCATCCCGACAGACCAGAGACGGACCAGGGAACATCGAGGCAGCGCCGTAGAAGCCCGAGCAGCCGCGGGACATCAGCGCGCCCACACTGCTCTAAGCGAGCGTACACTCAGCTGCAGTCGGGCGGGCGGACCCAGCATCAGTGGAGGATCAGAGGAAGGATATCGGGACGCGCTGGAAAGCGTGTGACTTGCTGACGAGCAGCAGACACGCGGGACGCCAAGGGTCCGGTGAGGCGCTCAGTGGAGCCGAATCTGGTCGGATTCCCCCCTCTCCCGACCCCCCCCCCCACTCTATCTATGCTGCCTTTTTAACTCTCCCTCCCTATACTAGTGCCTGCCTAAACTACAAATAATACTGAAGTATAATCTGTATGACGGACATAGAGCCAATATAAACCATAAGGATAACTCATAAGGATGGCGATATAACATGACAGATTGCATCTCTGGGAAGGAAGCCTATTAGGAGCTAACTGTGGTTAACTGTGACTAACTGTGGCTGTGGCTGTAGAACTGTGTCTGTGGAAACCGTGTCTGTAGAACCGTGTCTGTAGAACTATATCTGTGGAACAGTATCTGCAGAAATGTGCATGTAAAACTGCACATGCAGAACCCATGCTGATGAGTTCTGGGTAATAAGCACAAAAGCGAAAAAAAATAAAGTAGACTGTTTTCATACCCTTTATATTCTATGCTCCAGGTATGTGTACATACCGTCAAATAATGAAAAATACCCTCTAGCGGATTGATACATAACCATCTAAACAGCTACTAATACCAGATCCTTGATCCTTGATGCACATAACATTAATGTATACAGGACCGGACCACAGAATTTGTACTACAGAATAAACCGAATGAATGGCTGGCGGATAAATAGGAGATATCAACCTTGTATGCGGGAGATTGGGGGTGCCTCATAAAAAAAAAGAGAAGAAAAAAAAGGGGCAAGTCCAGGGGATATTATATAATCAGTTACAGCCTACTGAGTAGAAGACCCCTTTTTTTTTTCTTTTTTTTTTGCTTGGTGTTTTTCTGTTGTTTTTTTTTTTTGGGGGGGGTGAAAGCACCCAAGTATACTACATCATAGGATATAGAAGAGCCTAGGTGATAGAGGGAGTTTGAATGCCCATTCCCAGTATAGCAAGAATTAGGAGCCCTAAGCACAAATAACACCGACTAAAAGCTGAGAAGATCATTACCAACAGTAGGAGATAAGTCATCCAATTAATTACCCAGACTTCAGCAAAATCCATATCCTGCCTTGACACCATCAGTATCAGTACAATACTGAAACTGAGTGTCACTCTCGGAACCCGCAAGGTTGGAAACTCCCCTATGGCCTAGACACCAAGACAAAAAGCGCCGAATCACATCAATATTTTCAAGCTGGGGAAGAGAATTAGACCAATAAACAAGATGAGCAGGTCTATGAGAGGCGTTGCCCCAAAAGTGCCTAAAAACAACGCTGGAACTAGCTCAATACAGCAATATATGGTTCACGAGGGGAATCCCAAAAGCCCTGGATCAGTAAAGAAAACGGATAAGAAGAAGAATGAGGTGAAAACAGGGGGAGCCCCCCCGGACCATGCTAAGGGAGAGACGACCCTAGAAAGCGAATACGATCACAGCAGATTAGAGGAATCAGGACTAGATACACAACCACCCTCCAAGGCAGAAATGAACGAGATGCTGATGAGGATGGAAAACGCTATAAAAACCGAAATCAATAAGATCAGAACAGACCTTGGAGGACTACTAGAAAGGGTTGAGGAGGCTGAAAAAAAAATGGAAGAACAAGATCAGGAATTGGATAAATTAAAAATACAAGTACAAGGGTTAACAGATAGTCACAGAACGTTGGCCTATCGGCTAGAAGATCAAGAGAACCGCAACAGGCGACAGAATTTAAGAATTCGTGCATTAGTGGAAGAGGAAGGAGAAGACCTAAGAGAGATTATGAACATACTATATACTATTTAACCCTTTATTGGATAAAGCGGATGAATCAAAGCCCCTCAAAATTGAACGGGTACACCGAGTGGGAAACCCCAAGTGGATAGAGAGTAAGGGTCCAAGAGACATAATTGTTCGGTTTAGAAATTACATAGATAAAGCTGAAATCTGGGGAAGGCTGAGGGGGAAACCCCCCATCAGATACAAAGAAAATGAGATACAAATCTTCTCCGACTTATCAAAAGAAACATTAATAAGGAGAAGACATATGAAACCTCTATTAGAGCTGATGTGCAAGCAAAACATAAAATATCAGTGGGGTTTCCCCGCGTGCCTTATCGGGTCAAAGGGGGGTGTGAGCGCTCGCCTAAGATATCCAGAAGAATTAGAGAAATTCTGTCAAAAAATGGACATAATAGTTCCTGACCTGCCAGACTGGGTGACATAGATAACTAGGATAGTTTCAACGAGAGATGGGGGGGTGGGGGGGGGTGGTCGGGAAGAAAGCAGATTGGCAGTCGAGGGGCACTCTTTAAATGCCACCTTCGGGAGAGGATCTGATGGTGAAGGAGGGGAGGAAACCAATGGCGGCTCTCAGGCCTAATCCAGGCCAAGGGAAGGGAAGGAGGGAGGGAGGCAGGGAATGGGGTGAAGGGGGGGGGGGATAGGGGGGGGGGGGGGGATAGGGGGGGGGAGGGGAGGAAAGGGAACAGGGCACCATCTCTGGGATTCCACATAAATTAGACCCTTACACAGTCAGATGACAGAGATTAAATTTATCTCATATAATGTAAAAGGCTTAAATTTCCCAGCCAAGAGACATAAAATCCTCAGGGAATTGAAACATTACAAGGCCGATGTGATATTCCTACTGGAGACTCATTTAACACTAGAATCGAACATATGGGGTGAAGGGGGGGGAAGGATAGGGGGGGGAGGGGAGGAAAGGGAACAGGGCACCATCTCTGGGATTCCACATAAATTAGACCCTTACACAGTCAGATGACAGAGATTAAATTTATCTCATATAATGTAAAAGACTTAAATTTCCCAGCCAAGAGACATAAAATCCTCAGGGAATTGAAACATTACAAGGCCGATGTGATATTCCTACTGGAGACTCATTTAACACTAGGATCGAACATAAGACTGTACTCCCATGGGCACCCCACGTGGTACTATGGAGACACGATAACAAAGCGAGCCCGAGGAGTCGCAATAGGATTTTTCAAGAAATACGCGTTTTGTTTTAGAGGATCGAATGACAGACCCCGAAGGAAGGTTGCTTTTCCTGAAAGGAAAATTGGGAGGAGTTGAATATACATTAGCCAATATATATGCCCCTAATGATAATCCTGTGAAGTATGTAAATAAAACTTTAATAAAACTTAAAAATTTTGAGGCAGGACATGTAGTGTTAATGGGTGACTTGAACTTATGCATGGACCCTGACCTCGATAGTACGTCCCGGGCACAGGGGGCTAGGAATAACCAGCTGAAAATACTAAGACAAAGAATGTTCAACCATCAGTTGATGGACATATGGCGAATCCAACACCCCAAAAGTCGGGATTTCACATTCTATTCCCCTGTGCACGGGACGTACTCGAGAATAGACTATACCCTCGTCGACCATAGACTACTCGAGAGGGTAATCGAAACAGGTATAGAGGCTATAACGATTTCCGATCATGCTCCCATAACTTTAAAAATCAGCCTACCCACCTTGAAATCAAACTTACCTGAGTGGAGATTAGATGAAAGCCTACTAGAGGATGAGGAGATAGTAGGAAGAGTACAGAAGGAATTGGAAAACTATTTTCGTGAAAACGACACGGAGGGGATTTCTAGGGCCTCACTGTGGGATGCCCACAAGGCATACATAAGAGGAATATTTATTATGGAGGGGGCTAGGAAAAAGAAAGAAAAAACAAAGAAATTAAAATCAGTGAGGAAAGAAATCCTTGAGCTAGAACAAGATCACAAAACAAAGGGCCAGAAAATAGAAATATTACACAAACTAACCCTAAAAAGAGATGAGTATAGAACGCTTATAGAACAAGAAACTAAGAACATTCTTAATAACATCGAGAGAGAGCGATACATATGGGGGAATAAACCTAGTAAAACCCTAGCTAGAATGGTGCAAAAAAAGAAAAAAAGAAATTTTATTGAAAAAATTAGAAAAAAGAACGGAGACTTGGTACATGCAACAAACGAAATCGCAGAAGAATTTAGAAGCTATTATGAGAACTTATACACGGTCAAACAAAAGGATTGGGACCTAGGAGAGAAAGAGACCAAAATAAGGGAATACCTAAAAAAAGCCAAACTTCCTAAAATAGGGAAAGACGTCGCTCAAAATCTGGATGGACCGATTACTGAGGAGGAAATAAGGGGGGCCATAAAAAACTCGGCCAAAGGGAAAAGTCCCGGACCCGACGGTTTTACGACAAGGTACCTACAAAAGTTTGGAACAATCCTAATACCAAGACTATGTCATTACTATAATGGCTTAGGGGCAGACTACGACCTAAGTAACGAAGCCGCAACAGCAAACATCACAGTTATAGGAAAGGAAGGGAAAGATAACACGATCTGCTCAGGCTTTAGACCGATCTCCCTATTAAATACAGATACAAAACTGTTCGCTAAAATTTTGGCAGAACGCATGAAGGGAATGATGACTGCCATGGTACATCCGGACCAGGTAGGCTTTATACCTGGGAGGGAGAGCAAGGATAATGGAGTCAGAGCACTCCTTATCCTCCAGCAGATTAAAGAAAATAGGTCCCCCAGTCTATTCCTGTCAGTCGACGCCGAAAAAGCGTTTGACAGGGTAGACTGGGGGTTCATGATGCATACACTAGAAAATATAGGCATAGGAGGGAGGATGATGGGGAAGATTAAAACATTATATCACCATCCATATGCAAGGGTCAAAATTAATGGATCCCTGTCAGCATCTTTCGAGATGAAGAACGGGACCAGGCAGGGTTGCCCCTTGTCTCCCCTCCTCTTTGTCCTATCCTTAGAACCTCTTCTTGCAATGGTCCGAAATAATCCTAACATCGAGGGAGTAAAAGTAGGAGAAGATGAGCACAAATTATCCGCGTTTGCCGATGATATATTATTTTTTGTAAGCAACCCGAAGTCTACGTTACCCATTCTAATGGCCAATATCAAACAGTATAGCGAGATCTCCAATTTTAAGATGAATATATCTAAGACAGAAATACTAAATATAAATATAAATGAGGAGGAGGAACGATCACTTAGAAAGGAGTATATGTTTGCTTGGCCAAAAGAGATTAAGTATCTAGGGATAAAGCTAGCTAACTCTCTAAAGAAACTGTATAGGCTAAATGATATCCCCCTGCTAGATGAAATAAAATGTGAAATTAAAAAAATTAATAATCAACCAATCTCTTGGTTTGGAAGAATAAATGTAGTAAAAATGATGTTAGTCCCGAAAATCCTATATAAATTTCAAATGGTCCCAGTCGCCTTGCCACAATCGTATTTCACCATACTGAATTCCTTGTTAATGAATTATATATGGAATAAAAAAAAACATAGGATTTTCTTCCGCGTGCTAAAACAGAGTAAAAAACAGGGAGGCCTGGCGGTGCCGGATATAAGAAAGTACTATAACGCTACGGCCATTTGTTGGGTAATTGAGTGGGCCAAAGAAAGTCAGGACAAAAGATGGGTCAGTATAGAAAGCGCACTTGCTAGAGCACAGTTAGGAAGAATAATTTGGAATCCACCACAATTTAGAACCTTACATACAGCTACACATGTAATCACACGCACGACACTACGGATATGGGACAGGGTTCACAAACACTTAAGATTGGAATACAATTCCCCACTTATAGATTTAAAAGATAACACATTTTTTGCACCAGGGACAAAAGGGGTGGGGGGAAATTGGATTAAAAAAAGAACCCAGGTAAGAGATTTGATACACAAGGGAAAATTAATGGAATTTCACGACATTAGGTCAAAGACAGAATTCACAGGGATAGATGAGTGGCGATACCTACAGCTCTCCTCCTTCATCAGGAGGATACCGGGACCGTTACGTGATTATAAGGAATATACTACACTAGAAAAACTATGTATAATCAAAAGTTCAAGGGGGAATATCTCCAAAATTTACAAATTCCTGATGGGGGCGGAAGAGCTTGGGATACCCCCGTACATTCACAAATGGGGAAGGGAATTGGAAATAGAAAGGGGAAAAACCACAGTAGATAGAATCATCAATCTGACCCATTCCTCAGCAATCGACATAAGAACGGCTGAGATGAATTTTAAGTGCATCACTGGCTGGTACAACACCCCAGACAAAATTAGTATAGAGAAGGACAGTCGGCAAACTGCTGGAGGGGATGTCCAACCAGTGGTTCCATGGCCCATATATGGTGGAAATGTCCTAAGATTAAAAGTTATTGGAAGAAAATTTTGATACTGATTAAAGACATAACCAAAAAAGAGATAGAAGAAGATCCATGGGTGGTCCTTTTCCACGGGGGAATGGAAAATATAAAAGAATACAAAGGATCTTTGATACCGCACCTCCTGAACGCAGCCAAACGGCTGATTCCCAAAAAATGGAGGGAATTTGAAAGCCCACAGGTTTGGGAATGGATCGACTCTGTGGAGGAAACATATAGGAGGGAAGAGCTGAAATATAGGTGGGAAGAAGACAATAAAAACACCCAGGAAAAATGGGCAGCCTGGAAAGAATTTAAAAAAACTTGGAGTTTTGCCGAAAATCTACGAGTGATATGAGGTTGGCAAGGAGGTAATAGGACCTAAAACCAGTTAGATACCAAGCTAGAAGGGGGAGTGGAATCCCGAGATGGTGGGGGGGGGGGGCAGATGGGGGAAAATCCCACTTTTTCTCTTTTTTGGTTTAATATTTAATTACGCCTTTCTTATAAGAAAATAAAGGTAAACTTATATATGAAAAAAAAAAAAAAAAAGATAGAAAAATGAAAATAGCAAATAAGAAACCACAAATGATGCGAAGACCATGGAGGAACCCATGGAGAAAAGCGAAGGGCGGAAATCCCGTGAGCTGGACCAACGAGGTGGTCCCCGGGTCGTGACTGATGTGGGAGAGAAAAAAAAATAAAAAATTCATCTCTGCGGTCCTAATATCTATGGCAGAGGAGTGGGTCAAATTTATAATTTTTTCTATAGTGATTTTTCCCCTTTGTGTTCCCAACTCCTTTTCCCATTTTTGGATGAATGGGGGCAGCTCGTCTACCTTCAGGAGCAATTTATAAAGTTTTGATATGACACCTTTTGAGCTATCTACTGTACACAATGGTGTAAGCTCCTTGTGTGGAAAAGTGTAGCGCTAATAATGACACAAATAATGATAATACAATAAAGATTAAATCATGCAACACCACATGTGAATGAATGGTATACAAAAGTCCATAAATGTTTTGAATGAATCGGTGAGTCGGTTTCTTTGAGTAAAACAGATACACAAAATCCAGTGCATAAAGAAGTGAAAAATCCACCACCGCTTATGACAAGGGGCTTACCGGACCGATTGGACCTAGACAGGCATATACCCACTAGGCCAATCATGCTTTGTTAAAGTTGATATACTGAAGCGGGTACACCATACACGTCATGCGATTCGGTATCAATGAAGGCAAACCTCAGACAGATGATTCAAAAATACTTCCCAGCAAGCAGCAACTCTCAACAGATCACTCAGAGGGCATATCAGTACTCCAACCGATAAGCATGAAAAAGAGAAGGCAAGGCGTACATAGCGTAATTCCGTAATAAAAATCGATATTTATTATAAAGAGAAAAACTCACATTTTGCAATGGTCAATAGAGCTTAAAGAAAAAGGGTAGCAGGAACAACAGTAGTCCATCCCGACATGTTTCGTTACAAAAATGATGTTCTTTTTGTAACGAAACATGTCGGGATGGACTACTGTTGTTCCTGCTACCCTTTTTCTATAAGCTCTATTGACCATTGCAAAATGTGAGTTTTTCTCTTTATAATAAATATCGATTTTTATTACGGAATTACGCTATGTACGCCTTGCCTTCTCTTTTTCATGCTTATCGGTTGGAGTACTGATATGCCCTCTGAGTGATCTGTTGAGAGTTGCTGCTTGCTGGGAAGTATTTTTGAATCATCTGTCTGAGGTTTGCCTTCATTGATACCGAATCGCATGACGTGTATGGTGTACCCGCTTCAGTATATCAACTTTAACAAAGCTTGATTGGCCTAGTGGGTATATGCCTGTCTAGGTCCAATCGGTCCGGTAAGCCCCTTGTCATAAGCGGTGGTGGATTTTTCACTTCTTTATGCACTGGATTTTGTGTATCTGTTTTACTCAAAGAAACCGACTCACCGATTCATTCAAAACATTTATGGACTTTTGTATACCATTCATTCACATGTGGTGTTGCATGATTTAATCTTTATTGTATTATCATTATTTGTGTCATTATTAGCGCTACACTTTTCCACACATTTTCTATTAGCAATTTTTTGATCTCTCTTGCTGTGTTAGCGGCTTTTTGTATTTTAAGATAGCGCAGTATTTTTTCTTTTTCGGTGTAAGCTCCTTCCCTGACCTTAATGGCTGGGGTAAGTTCTGCACAAAGTGGCAAAGCTGGCGATACTAGTTATTTATATAGTTATATGGTAAGTAGTTACTAGTCATTAATTTATTTATTGTTTGCCGCCCATTGGTCCAACCCCTTATAGCCCTTAGAGACTCTAGTAACAATCCAGTCAATCTCAGTTAATTTCATTTTATCCCAGTCTGCCCTTCTTCAGAAGAGTTCAGTCTAGGTCCAGGACCAGAATCAAATTTGAGCCTTCTGAAATCGACATTGACAGTCTCGATGAAGATAATACACCTAGTCCACTCATCATTAAGGCCAAAGTCAATTTTTTTCTCAACGCATTCCAAAGGCCCATATTTGGAAACCTTCTACAGAGTGGTCTATGCTGACCTTGTTAAACTCTGTAATTTCACCTCCACATCCAAACATAACTGTGGCAAACCTAGCCACTTCTGGAACGCTGGACGTTACATGTCAAAAGGTTGTCTGTATTATAGGCTATGTATTCTGCTGGGTCTTATGTGGGCATAGTAATTGGTATGTTGGCAGCCGTAAGCCACTAGCATTCAAGTACTTTGTTTTATGTTGCCCAATCGGTGTTCGGCAGTTTTAAACCAAACTCCCACAACACATAACCCCAGACCCCAGCTATCAACCGACTTTTCCCTCGTGCAGCAATGCCTGATGGGAGAATTATCCAAAATGTTAAGTTCCCCATCTGGTCCTCCCTGTATTACCCCTGTTAAATCTATTTGGCTGTTTGGAAACCCCTTGCATGGGGAATTCTATAAATATGGAAGCCTGTGAATAAAAAGTCTGTTGACTCTCAGAGCTGTGTTTCATCCGGTTACTGGGGGGGATTTGGGACATTGCCTTACTTTTCAATGCTGACTGTGGATTTACCCTGGCTACCAGCGGAGATCGTGGAGTTTAATATTGTACTCTGCTACAATTGGTGGCAAGCGATGGGATCCAACCTTACAGCCGATAAGCGCAATTCGTGCAATGTGAACTACCGATGTAAATGGAGACGGATTATTCTACGCTAAAGCGGCAGACATTAAAGGAACTGCTAGAAGCCAGGGGTAATGTAGCCAGCAACAAATCCAAAGCTGTACTAACTGCCGAGCTGATGGAGGGAGACAGAGCCCGTAGCACTACACCACCAGCAGCCATGGAAGAAACCCTCTACCAGAGAGAAATGAGGACCAGGCTGGAATTTTTGCCACAGCCTATATCAGATGCCATGCTGCATATGGTAATGGCGAATGTGCAGGAGTACGTGATGGCACACAGTCCGCAGTATACACTACTGCGTCACTCTACAACGAGGTAAAACCCAAAATTCCCTATCATGCCTTTAAAATGTTTTGCGAGGAGAAGGATGAGATTGATGGGTATTTACAGGATTTTGAGAGACTGTGTGATTTACATGACTTGGAACGGACAGTATGGGTCCCATTGCTAGCAGGCAAGCTGGCAGGTCGGGCAGCAGAAGCATATCGCGCTGTACCCAGTGAGGACAGCAAGGATTATGATAAAGTGAAGAAAGCGATATTAGAGAGATACGCCATTACTCCGGAGGCATATCGGCGCAAGTTTAGAAACCTGCGCAAACCAGAGAAGGACTCACATGTTGAATGGGCACACAAGCTGGACCAAGCTTCCCAAGGGTGGATACAAGCCAGCCAAGCCACTACTATGGAGGAATTGCGACAGTTAATGCTGTTGGAGCAATTCTTCAACGTTTTGTCCCCAGAGGCACAAGAATGGGTGCGAGACAGGAAACCTCTCACCCTAACCAAAGCGGCTCAATTAGCGGATCAGCATTTTGATGCGAGGAGACATCATGGGCCCCTAACCAAGAGTTATCCTCGACCCACGGGACCACCCAGTACTCTACCACCCCCGCTCTCACAGCCTCCCCTTTTCGTCAATCCCAAGGGACTTTACCACCACCCTCCAGATATAACAGACGTGCCAACATCCAATGCCACACCTGCAAACAGTGGGGACATATGGCACGCGAGTGCACCCAAAACCGGGGCAGACCCGCCTGGAACCAAGGCCGGCCGAACCCGGCACCAAGGGCTGCTGCCCATCATTATCAACGGGAGCCGGCCACTCAAGAGATGTTGAGCATTCCAGCGGAAAAACCCCTGGGAATCTTGCATGAGGTGATAACAGTCCGAGCCATGGATAACCGGCAGCATCATCGACAGTCAGTGACCTTGGAGGGGAAAGAAGTCCAGGGGCTTCGGGATTCAGGAGCTACTTTAACCTTGATAGCACCCCATTTGGTCCCTGACTCGGCACACACTGGCGGATCCGTGGCAGTACGAGTGGCAGGGGGAGCAGTGTACCGACTACCCATTGCCAAAGTACATTTGGATTGGGGTGTGGGAGGGGGGACGGTAGAAGTGGGCCTCATGCAAAATTTACCAGCAGATGTTGTGCTGGGAAATGATTTGGGCCAGATGACCTCTGCTTTTGTACCCCAGGCCCCATACCAGGAAGCCCATCCAGTGACCACACGGCAACAGGCTCGCACCATGGTTCCACTGACACACTCTGAGGCTCCGGTAAGAGACCATGACCCCCACACGACACGTATGTCCTGGGATACCCCGACTAAGTTTGAGTCCGAGGTGAGGTCAGACCCCACGCTACAGGTATACAGGGACAGGGTACACGCTGACCAGGCTGGGCTAGAGGGGGAGCGGTACACCTGGGAGAAAGGGCTACTTTACCGCATTGCTAAAAGAGGAGTGGGAGGGTCGACCACAGTAACGACTAAACAGTTAGTGGTTCCACAGAAGTATAGGCAAGAACTGATTCGGATTGCCCACGACATTCCCCTGTCTGGGCATCTGGGAATGACATGTACCCGATACAGGTTGACCCACGCTTTCTGCTGGCCAGGGATCTCCAAGGATGTGAGGCAATACTGCACCTCCTGTGACATTTGCCAGCGAGTAGGCAAGCGAGGTGACCGCCACAAAGCCAAGTTATGTCCTCTTCCCATTATTGAAGAACCCTTCAGTAGGGTGGCCGTATATATATTGGGGCCCTTACCAAAACCCAGTCCCTCCGGGAAAAGATATATTTTAACTGTAGTGGACTATGCCACCCGGTACCCCGAGGCTATAGCCCTCACCAACATTATTGCCGAAACTGTGGCAGAGGCCTTAATGAAAATATTTTCCAGGGTGGGGTTTCCCCAAGAAATAATATCCGATAGAGGCACCCAGTTCACCGCCGAGGTAACCCAACAACTATGGAAGATATGTGGCATTAAGCCAATAGTAAATTTGGCGTACCACCCCCAGTCCAATGGTCTATGCGAAAGGTTTAATGGTACGCTAAAGCAGATGCTCCGTACATTTGGAGAGGCTCATAAAGACTGGGAGCGATTTCTACCCCATCTGCTCTTCGCTTATAGAGAGGAACCCCAAGAGTCAACAGGGTTTTCCCCCTTTGAATTACTTTTTGGGAGAAGGGTGCGAGGGCCACTAGACCTAATTAGAGAGCATTGGGAGGGGGAGAGTAGCCCAGACGGAACCCTTATTGTATCCTACGTACTGGAGTTCAGGGACCGTCTGGAGGCGCTAACCCAGGCTGTGCGCACCAACCTCCGGGCGGCCCAACAACGTCAGCGCCGCTGGTACGATAGGGGAGCCAGAGACCGCAGCTTTCAGGTGGGACAAAAGGTTTTGATTTTAAAACCGGTCCGCACAGACAAGCTGCAGGCAGTCTGGCAAGGCCCTTACCAGGTGGTGGAACAGAGATGTGACACCACCTATGTGATTGGCCCCTGCTCAGGGGTAGGGGAGAGACGCATGCTCCATGTGAATATGCTCAAACCATACCATGAGAGGATAGAGGACGAAAACCCAAGTGCTAGCATTTCTAGGTACCGCAGGGTACTATAGAAAATTCGTACCCAATTATAGTGCCCTGGCAAAAACCCTTAACTGACTTGACACGCAAGAACCTGCCCCGACAGGTTGTCTGGGCCCCAGAGTGTGATCAGTACTTGCTGCTCCTGATCCAACTAAAAGATTTCTTGTCCACAAGGATGCTTCAATGTTTGGATTGGGAGCAGTGCTGAGCCAAGTGGGAGCCGATGGCGGAGAACACCCCGTAGCTTACCTGAGCCGAAAGTTATTGCCACGAGAAGTAAGCTACGCCGCCATTGAGAAGGAATGCCTGGCCGTGGTGTGGGCCCTCAAAAAGTTGCAGCCGTATTTGTATGGACAAACTTTTTCGCTACTCACAGATCACAACCCGTTGGTGTGGCTAAACCGTGTGGCGGGAGACAATGCCCGGATGCTGCGCTGGAGTTTGGCGCTGCAGCCGTTTGACTTTACAATCCACTACCAACCAGGGAAGCAAAACGGTAACGCCGACGGGTTATCTAGACAAACTGAACTTGAAAAGTGATCTGTGAGTACTTCCCCGGACATCCCCAAGCTGATCCGTTGGGATCAGACTGTGTATGCCGGTTTGGTTCTGGGGGAACATTGTGGCAAACCTAGCCACTTCTGAAACGCTGGACGTTACATGTCAAAAGGTTGTCTGTATTATAGGCTATGTATTCTGCTGGGTCTTATGTTGGCATAGTAATTGGTATGCTGGCAGCCGTAAGCCACTAGCATTCAAGTACTTCGTTTTATGTTGCCGAATCGGTGTTCGGCAGTTTTAAACCGAACTCCCACAACACATAACCCCAGCTATCAACCGACTTTTCCCTCGTGCAGCATGGCCTGATGGGAGAATTATCCAAAATGTTAAGTTCCCCATCTGGTCCTCCCTGTATTACCCCTGTTAAATCTATTTGGCTGTTTGGAAACCCCTTGCATGGGGAATTCTATAAATATGGAAGCCTGTGAATAAAAAGTCTGTTGACTCTCAGAGCTGTGTTTCGTCCGGTTACTGGGGGGAATTTGGGACATTGCCTTACTTTTCAATGCTGACTGTGGATTTACCCTGGCTACCAGCGGAGATCGTGGAGTTTAATATTGTACTCCGCTACAATAACAATCTTTCACCTTATGAAATCAAAGCACTCGGTCTTCTTATACATGCGGATAACCTAGTGATTAAATCTGCTGATAAAGAAGGAGGGATTGAACTCCAAAACAAGATAGACTATCTAGAGGAAGCCCACTGACTCCTTTCTGATGAAGCCACCTACATAAAGCTCAAAAAGGACCCTACGGCAAATTTCGCCAGAGAAGCAGACTTTTTGATCTCCAATGCACGTCAGGAAGGTATCATTACCAAAATAGAAAGTTATTTTTTACAAAAAACTTTTTATCAAATACAGTATTTTTACAACTTAACCAAGATTCATAAAAGTTTAAAGCATTCCCCAGGTAGGCCAATTGTAGCGGCTATTGACAGCATCACCACCGGTTTCAGTCTCTACAATTTTTATAACCAATAGTACTTCAGCTGCAATCCTACATCCGTGATGGTATACATTTACTTGAACTCCCGTCCCCCTACAGTTGGGAGCCAACTTACGTTTGGCTCTCATTTGACGTTTGTTCACTCTACACCTCTATCTGACACACATTTGGATTAATGGCATTGGAACAATTCCTGCTCATGAACCCACTGATCAACTCCGACCAGGCTGACTTTATTGTACAGGCCACCAAATTCTGCCTGACACACAATTATTTCACCTTTGATGGAGAGTATTATAAACAACAACAAGGTACTGCGATGGTGGCTAACATTTCCCCCTTATACGTAAACTTGGCCATGGACTTCTGGGAAATTAACCATATTCATAAAAACAATCCATTTGCAGCAAATATTGTTTTCTTCGGGAGGTACATAGATGACCTTATTATCATCTGGGATGTTGCCTCTGCTCTCATTACTCATTTGTTCAATACTGCAATAACAATACCTATGGGTTGTCTTTCACATTTGTCACTAACCCTTCCACTATGGACTTTCTAGATCTAGAATTGGTACATGATGTTCACAACATTTATGCCAAAAATTATAGTAAACCAACGGCAGGTAATTCCTATCTACATTTTAAGAATTGGCATTATCCTAAATGGATAAAAAATATTCCCAAAGGCCAATGTTGCCTTCTTAGGCAGAACTGCACTAAGGACTCTGACTGTTGAGCTCAGTACCCATCTAAAAAGAAAATTTCTCAGCAAACAATACCCTGAGGGCCTGATTGCTGAAACTTATGAGTTCTACCTTTCAATGTTAAACCACCGAAATTCATTCTAAACATAGAAACATGGAAAAAATTGTATCCAAACATTGGGATATTCTTCAGCAGGATCCCCATCTAAAAACAATGGTTCCAGCTCCTCCCAGAGTTACCTATGGGAGGACCCCCAATCTGAGAAACAAAATTGCGGAGAGTAAATTAAAATCCAACGTAGTCCTATCGCCTGTACCTATTCTGATACCCATAGTAGGCATGTATCAATGCAGAAAAGCACTATGCAAGACATGCAAATTTGACAAGCATAGCCAAAAATCATTCAGCACAAAAAGTAAATCTTACCCGCTAAAAGAGTTCTACAATTGTTCATCAGACTACAGTGTTTATGGCCTTAGTTGTTCATGTGGCCTACTTTATGTAGGCCGAACAATTTGGACATTGAGAACTAGGTTTGGTGAACACAGAAGATACATAGAGGGTGGTACAGACCCTCATAGTGTTCCCAGACACTTTGCAATGGCTCACCAGAAATACACAATAGGACTCAAAGTGTGGGTCATTGAGCAGATTCCCAGAACCCCCCCTACAGCCAAGAGATTTAAAAAAAAACTGTGCTAGAGAGACCTATTGGATCTATAGTTTAGATGCACTTTCTCCTGGTGGTATCAATGGGAGCATAGAAATTAGGGATGAGCTCCGTTTTCGATCCAAACGTATGTTCAACTCGAACATTGTCTGTTCATACGTTCGATGAAATTCGAACAAAATGGGTCGGTCGCGCCAAATTCAAGTGACGCGCAACGGACCATAATTCACTGCGGCATTGCGCACTGATGATTGGCCAAACATGCACTATGACCCTGCATGCTTGGCCAATCACAGCGCGCAAAAAAAGGAGAGCCATAATTGGCCAAAGCCAGGGTGGCTTTGGACAATTATGGCTCAGGGCTTTAGCACACGCCCCACACTATATAAGGCCGTCTGCTGGGCGGCCTTGTGTAGTGTGTTCCAGCACTGAACATAGATCATTCAGAGAGACAGAGAGATAGTCTTTTTATATAGCTAGATAGAGCAGGCAGGCTAGTCAGTTTAGCTTAATTTACAGTGTGTAGAGGATGTATATACACCCCTAGGAGTTGTACATATATTTATACACTGTATAGCTTAGTTAGATCAGTTCTTCCTAATTTACTGGCAGGCAGGTGATTGTGCTATTTAAAGACGTTATCACAGGTATAGACACCCAGCAGTTACAATATTTAAAGGAATTTTTCTTTTTTTCTTTTTATTTAAGCATCATTAAAATCACTGCTCCTGAAGCAGTGATTTTAATTATGCTTAAATAAAAAAGAAAAAGAAAAAGAAAAATTCCTTTAAATATTGTACCTGCTGGGTGTCTATAGTTTGCCTGTGAAAACGTCTTTGAGAACCCGAGGTCTTGCCCGAGGGAACATGTATAAATGGAAAAAAAGTTTAAAAAAAGTTTTCACAGGCAAACTATAGAACACCCAGCAGGTACAATATTTAAAGGAATGTTTTTTTTTTTTTTAATTTAAGCAGCATTAAAATCACTGCTCCTAGAGGGGGTGTTCGGGTCATCCCTAATAGAAATATCTGCCATCCTCTAATATGACCACTAATATTATCACCCATTTAGTTATTCTTTCCAATTAAAGTTAAGAATCTAATGAATAGTATGGCCAATTGTTTACATGTATATTCCATAGGTTGTTCCCTCTCTCTCTCACTTGGGGGTGGCGGGTACCAGTAAGTATAGCCATGAGACCTGCATATGAATAACAGTTTGATACGTGGTTTGCCATTCCTCCTGTGCCTGTTACCTTCCTTGTTACCTCCTCCTTTGCCTCCCCTATATGGTACATTTGTTTTCTCTACCATCAAGGTACATTTGTACCGAGGAATGTTTGTGTGACCGTTATACATGTGCATACACATGAATAACCAAATTTTATTCATAATTTATCTGTAGTTTATCATTTTCCTACATCTATTGATTATTTTTTTATCCCTTAACATGCTACCAGATAGCATAATAGGGGATGTAGAAACTAGAGCTATGTGATAGCTTTATTTAATTACATTACTGATGATCAGTTATTCACACATTAATTAATTAATTAATCCATTTTTTAACTTAATAATTTTTCCATTAACTGTAGGATTTTCCTAGTGATCATTTATTAAATCTAATTTATTTAATCTTAGGTTATCGCCTCCTTTAGTCGATTGACCCAATTAATTGCCGCCTGACCTTTTAAAATTATAATATATTTTGCCTTTTCTTGTTTATGCCGGTCCGATCGATGGATTCTATCAACATCCCTATCATTATCTTCCAATTATCTATTTGTATACCCACACTTATTATTATTCTTATTATTATATATTATATATTCCACTATTCCCTCTATAGGATTGCTATTATCTTTATTATATTAAATATTGTTTCCTCAGTGCCATATATGTGTACAGTTTGTATATTGTGTATCCTTTGCCATACTGTCTAATCTCTGCATATAGCTGTTATGCCTCCCATCAGCCTATTCCATTCCCACGCCCCCGTTCAGTGCTAATTGTTCACCGTGCATTCTACACAGTGTTCCATTTATCCACCAATTATCTCGTAGTTCTCTGCCTCGGCCACTCCACCTGCACACGTTATATGGTAAGGTTCCTAACTCCATCCACTAGCTTGAACAAGAAGCACGGCTGTCACATCATCTCAGCCTGTACGCTCATGAAACGCATTGTTTACCAGTGACATCATCCCCCTTCACCTGCACAAGGCCTTTCTCTGAATCCATTTCCACTACAGCCGGCTGTTCCACCTTACAAGCTGTTTCTTGGATCGAGCAGCACTAGCGCCCCAGCAAGCAGGAACGGTTTGGCGAATCTGATGACCACCCCCATGTTTGGGACCATTTTTAATCAATGCTTACTGATTACTTCCAAAATGTGAGTTGCTTGTACACATACATTATGATTAAATTGTTTTACTTCTACAACCAGAGGTGCCTCTTAACTTGTTTAATCTGTACATCAGACATCTTTGATATGCTGTGTACCATTTATTGTTTGTAGAAATTTCCATGATGATGTAGTCTTCCACCAGAGCTCATATTTTAACATTCATGTGTTATTTTGCTATGTCATTGATCTTTCAATAAAGAATCTTCTTTTTGAATCAACCATTCTATTCAATATTATCAATTTGCTGCGGAAAAGCCCCACTGGGGGAATTTTCCCATATCAGTTTCAGTACATCATTCTCAATGTGTGTTGTTCCCTTGTAGTTTCCACCATATACTTGTGTGGCAACACAGGAGCATGGTTGGGAGACAGGGACAGGGGGGTGTCCTCCTATGACAGAAAGTGCTTGAGCAAGAAACTTCATGGCAGGAATACCAGTTATTAATTTATTAAAAGATGAGGATTGGTTTAAAAATATTTATAGAAAATGAAAATAACTTAAAATTAAACTAATGCTTTTATGAGATTTTAAAGATTTAGCTTACATATATTTTAAGTGACAAACTTTCCACAATTATAAAGCTTTATAATTTCCAGTCTCAAAGTTTACAGTTTTGAATCTAGGTAATGAATCCTTAAAAAGCTTTCTACTGAAACAAATTGAATTACTGAAATCATCTTGTCTAAATTTCCATATGATAGAGCACTGTAATATTTTAGTACTCACCTGAGAGTAAATGTTTTTGTTGTTGATAGTTATTTTCAAGAGAACATCTGTTCTCTTTTGCTTTTTCTTCCTCACTCTTTCTATATACTATATATATCATTCAGAATTCTAAATGTCAAAGAACTATGATTTTTTTAAATGAAACTGTTACAACATTGTCATCCTACCTTACGTAACAAAGCCCATACCCACAAAAGGTATACTGTAAGCTGCTGTTGATAGCCTACTAGCAGAGCTATTAGATAACGTGAGTCACTCACCAGTATACTGTCTGGTGTCCTGAAAAAAGAAAAAAAAAATATGAGAATTGTTACGAATAGAAATGATGTTCCCTGTTAAGACTACCATGGTGTAATAACCTTAGCCTTTTATTCAACCATACTTATTTTATAACTACAAATTGAAGATCAAACTATGATTGTTCAAGTTATCCCTAGATATTAAGTATTGCGGTGCAAAGATAATTTGGAATGGGCACTGCTAGAGTAGCACCTATTACATCAATTTAATTGTGCACCTCACTATTATATGTAACGGATGGTTGCTACTAGTTACTAACATCCACCATATCACCCTGCTGCCAGACTTCCATACATCACTCTCAGAGACAATGAACAGTCATTTGGGTTGTTTTGTTTTTGTTTGTTTGGGGAATATAACTTGGTTGGAGGAAAAGGATTATGGGATGCCCATAGAACATCGCATCATATTTTAAGAATTAGTTGAATGAATTGAGCATTTAAATAACTAATAGACACTAATAACCACAGTCACTTCCCTGCATAACTTCTGCAGACCATTGCTCCTCCTCTGCATAAACTTCTGCAGACTGTCACTCCCAGGTTTCCTCTCCTCCTGCACAGAACTTCACTGTGAACTATTAGGGCCAGATTCAGGTAGAGTTACTCTGGAGTATCAGTGATACTCCAGCCTAACTCTCACTTTGAGCCGGCGTTTCTGTTTTCTGTAGTCAGAAAACAAGAAACGCTGGGTTGGAGTTCCTATACGAGCGGCGTAATTGTATTACGCCGTCGTATCGTAACTGCAATTTTAAAAATGGCGCTGGGGGCGTTCCCGCTGATTAACGCAGAGAATATGTTAATCAGCGAGAATCGGCAATTCACGATCGTATTCGGGCGCGACGCAGTGACTTTCCGACGTTTCCGTAAGAGATTGGCGGCGTAAAGATAAAGCAGCCCCCTAGTGGAGTATCCCATGTTAAGTATGGCCGTCGTCATCTCGTCGAAAAAAAAAATTCGAGTCGTTTGCGTAAAACGTCCGTGAATGGGGATTGACGTCATTGACGTTCCCTGAAAGAATTTGGAGCATGCGCACTGATAGTCGACGCATGCGCAGTACGTTCGCCGCGGGATCGCGCCTAGTTATAATAATACACGCCCCCTACCCGCCCAATTTGAATTCCGCCGGCTCATTTTCGCTACGCCGCCGCAACTTTAGGAGCAAGTGCTGTGTGAATAACAGTACTTGCTCCTAAAGTTTCGGTGGAGTAACGTAAATGAGAAACGTTACTCCAACTTAAAGATTCGCCCATCTACCTGAATTTGGCCCTTAGTCTTTCCGCCACATAAACTTCACTGTACATAAAGGAATTCTCTAAATAGTCCCATATGCTTGCTGATTTGCTAACCTGTTAATAGGCCAGGGCCCTGCAGTAACCCTTCTTGCAGCCTAGTTGATTAGCAGCTTGTATTAGTTGGTGGAATAATGATCCCAGCTAGTCCAACTCGCAAATCCTGTGCCCACAGGCCACATCGATTTGACACAAACTCCACAGTCTCTTCTCTGGCCTTGCACCCAGCTCCCCTGGCATGCCTCCTCCAGATATCAACTGTGTCACACTCGCCGACCTTCTCCGTCCCTGATTCCATGATGAATAACTTAACTGGACATGCGTTCCAATCACTTCTCCAGCCCCTCTGTTACATGACACCTCTTCGATGACCGGTGTAAGGACAAGGCTCCCTCCCAGCTCTCTGGGGCTCCTCCGCTGAGGCATTCCCCATCTTTCCAGATAGGGATGGGCCTTCTGCTTTAATTGTTATGTCTCCCAGCCGACAGCTCCCCTCTGGTGGGCTGGACCTGAGCTTAAGTAGGAGGCCTTCCCCCTGCCAATTCCAGTTAAGGATTGGTCCTGACATGAGCTCCCTGTCACTCCAGCTCTCAGGCCTGCCCCTCTTCCAAAACATTCTTCCTGGAAGCTGGGGAGGCACCCAAGAACTGAAGCACAGGTTGTCACTCCCACTGCTGCACTAACCCCTCCTCGCCCCCAGAACAAAACAAGCAGGCCTAGCATGCAGCATAGGCCTTCCTAAATTTACCTGCCTGGCAGCTTACCACACAACAATCCTCACCTCTAGCACCTATGGTAGAGGGTGCTACATATATAAACATTAAATAAGCTAGACTGAGCAAAGACATATCAGTTTATGTGTTTCCCCATGCCCTAGGGCAGCTAACTACACCTTATACAGAATTCAGAAACACACACACTTATTGATTATCATTATTATTATACAGATCGTGTAAGAGATAAAGTCGAGGGTGACCAGGCTCGCAGTTGGGGATTCTTACGCTTGTCTTAAAAAATGCATGATTGGGCCCAAAAAACTGAAGTCTGACATCACTCTGAATAGCCAGGACAAACTGATGTTCTCGAAAGCTTTTTCTGCATCTAGTGACACTGTGGCGATGTCATGGTCGGGGTATGATCTAGCATACTCCAGTGCCATCAATACTTTATGTATGTTTAGGGTGGCTGATCATCCTGGGACAAAGCCAGAAATGAGCCAAACCGGATGCAATTATTTTGGATAAGATTTAAATGTGCACATTGATTAGGGAGATTGGGCAGTAGGAGCCTAGAGTAAGGGATTTTTTCTTTTTTTTAGAGATTAACTTGATGTATACCTGTGTTCCTGTAGGGAGATAAGGGCCATCATCCCACATAGCCACATAGACATGTTTCAGGGTGTCAGGGAGAAAGGCTTTTGTTAATTTATTTGTTAATTACATTTTTATGCAGCTGTGTAGCCATCTGGGGCTTTGACAGATGTCAGAGATTTGATTGTCAGTTGGATGTCGATAATGGTGATGGGAGCATTAAGTGGCTCCAGGTGAGCATCCTGAGGCTTAGGTAAATGTTTCTTGGTTAATAGGGCTTCGGCAGTTGTTTGGTCATTCGGGTCAGCGGAGTACAAAGTTGTGTAGTTGTCTGCAAGCAGTTTCGGTAGGTGAGGTAACTAGGAAGCCGGCCATATTTTTTAGGGCAGAGATATGGGTAGGTTGTCTGGGTCCCGAGCATACAAACAAACAATGTGTAGCGCTTGATGAAAAAATTGTGATGGTTAATAAACACAAAAATGACCAACGGTAGTATTCAAAAGAAGTGACTATGGTTGTAAAAGTTTATAATAAGTCCAAACAAGTCTAATAAAGACGTGACTGGGTGTAGATTGATCCTGAAGATCTGCCACTGGTGATAATAGTAAAAGGCTTACCAGATGAAGATGACCTAACTAAGTTTACACCTATTAGGTCCAATACGCTTTAGTGTGACACCAGGGATGGCTTCTAGGTGGACTCCAATGTTGAGGTAGAGTAGATACGTCAGACCAGATAGGAGGCCAGATAAGATGATAACCACATCCAGAAAAGTCATCCAGTGAAGACAGATGACTCAGGAGGCCTCCTTGTTTGTTTGTTTTTTAGTTTGTGCTAAATTGGTCATATTTAGTTGTGTCAGCTGCTCTGTTTCCATTCACGCTAAAGTAGCGCGGTGTGTGTATATACCACGGTATGTACAACAATTTGCCATGGGTCCCGAACATAGCTTAGCCATAAATTTGCCCGCCTTGTTACCAAACCTATGAAAATGTAAAATAGAGTAGGACATTTTAGCCATTTCTTGTTGTTCGGCACATAAGTCGAAATTGCATTTGGCTTTTCTCCATGAATGTATGTTGTCGGCGTGCAGTTAAATGTTAGAAGTTGGGGGCGTGGCCAAGACAGGCATGTGAGAGAATGCATCTCTTGCAGCTCCCGGCAGTGATCCGATACCGATCCTCCCCCAGCCGTTTTTCCGGTTCGGTACCACCATTTGCTGGCAGCCAGCAACCCCGGGACCACAGCAGTACCACCACCGACTCTCTGTACCAAAGGGATGACCCGCAAAGGACAGGCAGAGATCGCGGGGCCGGAGATCCAAGATGGTGCTGCCGTGGCTGCGATGAAAGGGACTCCTCAAGGCACAGACAAGCAGGGGCCTAATCAAAGTAAGCTGCCCAAGCCCTCTGGCAAAGATCCCCCTAGAGACTATGGCCTGGATTCACAAAGCACTTACGCCGACGTAAATCACTTTACACCGACTTATTGCAAATGTGCGCCCGGCGTATGTGTGCGCCAGACCCACAAAACCAACACACGTCTAAAAACAGGCCATCCTACCCCGACGTATCTTGCTTACGCCAGCGTAGCGTGGGCGCAAATATGGTTTGGACGCATGTTGCTTCTCCCATTGATTAGGCATTCAAATATGCAAATTAGGTAAATACGGCGATTCACGAACGTACGTGCACCAGACGCGGGCTATGCACGGTGCCCGTAAGTGTATGTCCGGCGTAAAGTTATTCCCCATAAAGGAGGTGTAACTCAGCAACAGACGTGCACAGGTCAGCTGAAGAGCAGCTGCAGCAGCACCGTTACGGACGAGCTGAGCAACCACACTTGCAGGACAACACATCTGTATGCCAACATTCCAGGGGCAGCCATGGTTATAGCACTACTGCGTCCCCAGGCACGGAGGAGGGCACAGGAGAGGATATACCGAACGCGCATGAACGTCTTTGGCATGGGGGAGTCGGAGGTGTACCGCATGTTCAGATTCAGCCCTGATGCCATCCTGGAATTAGCCACAGCCCTGCATGATGAAATCACCAGCCAGACGGGACGCTCACATACAGTGGTCAAGGTACTGGCAACACTCCATTTCCTTGCCAGTGGATCATTCCAACGTACAAGTGGAGTTGTGTCTGGGATGTCACAATCCACCATGAGCAGATGCGTGCACCAGGTTGTCCCCGCAATCCTCACATGCATGTCCCACCACATCATTAAACCGACCCATGAGCACCTGCGGCAGAAGGCAATGCAGGATTTCTACAGAATTGCCAGATTCCCATGCACCGCCGGGGCCATTGATTGCACACATGTGGCACTACGGCCCCCCTGTGCCACAGAGCACATATATCACAATTGTAAGCAGTGCATTCCATCAACATACAGGTGATAGCCGATGCCCAATGCCTTCTATATGGCATGTCCGTGCCAAACACCCCGGGGCCAGCCACGAGAGCTACATATACTGTCAAAGCAACATCCCAACAGATTTCGAACAGAACATGTACAGGGACAGCTGGCTGCTTGGTGAGTGACATGGGAGTCAGGCATAACTGTCTGACCCCATGATGCAGACATCACAAGTGGCACATGCACGGCTAACATCCTCCTTCCTTTTCCCATGTGACTCGGCATATGCACTTGAGCCCCATCTCCTGACTCCATGCTGGAATCCCCAAACCAGAGGAAAGAGAAGATACAATGCTGCACACATACGCACCCGTGCAGTGATGGAGCGCACATTTGGCATCCTGAAGTCGCATTTCCGATGCCTGGATAAGTCCGGGGGGGCCCTGTCGTATTCCCCAAACTTTGTGTGTCAGATCATCGGTGCATGTTGTGTGCTGCACAACTACGCCATGAGAAAGGGCCTGGAGATTGACATATGTGATGACCTGACCCCTGAGCCACACAGCCCCCCCTGCCTGAGGCTACCCAGTCTGCTGAAGGAACAGCAATCAGGAGTTGCCTTGTGGAAAATATCTTTGCAAGTTAAACATACACATTCAACATGGCACACGGACAATGCACGCATGCACACCACTGTGGTCCCTAGCTCACACACACCACATCCACCTCACATTGGTTTAGCCCAAGTCCACCGCGCGGCACTTGGGAGCAGCAATGCAACGCCATAGCCCCAATGATGTTGCTGTCAATTCATACCACATTCACACGGTTGTGGGGATAACCTCTCCCCAATGATCCAAGGTGACACACCTTGCTGACAGGAATGTCACACACACATACACACACTCACACACCAGTCACATTGTAGCCTGCACTCCTGACCGTGTGCAGTGACTAAAAAAAAGAAAATAGGGATCATGCCATTGTCCGACATGGCATGCCCTTACAGGAGGACCGCACATCCATCTGTGCACGTCACACAAAACAAAAATAAAGCTCATACTTTGAGCTTCAAACGTCCAGAGGAGAGTCATTTGCCCTCTCGTGGAACAGGCCTCGTGCCAAGGGTTCGGCTCCTCAATAGTTGTGGCGACGACTGGGGTGGGGGGGCGTGGCACATCACAAGGAGATTCATCCCCTGGGCTGTCGCTCCTGGAGCTGATGGCAGTTGTTGCCTGCATCCCCTCCAAGGCAACGGCAATGTGTGTTAGCATGCTATTGCTCTCTGCCTGAATCCACAGCTGCCTGGCGTTGGTCTGGTGCTGTAGGCACCTGGTCTGCCGACCCTCCGTTGGATGGCGGCAGTGTTGGCCTGCACAATCTCCCCCAGGCTCTTCACCTTCGCCAGGATCCCTGTTGCTGTGGCCTGCAGCTCCACAATAGCCACGGTGTGCCGGTCCTGGGTGGCCTGAACGTCCCCAGATCCCTGGTCCACAGATGTAGAGGGAGCCTGTTGCGTGAGGCATTGCTGCATAGCGGCTGCAGTGCCCTCCACAGCCACTGTGCATTCAGCCTGGGTCTTGGCCGAGGACCCAACAAAAGAGGCCAGGCTGTCAGCCACACGATGCAGGTCACAGGCGATATCTGCCATGTGGCGCGTCTGGCGGGCCTGTTCCCTCTTAAGCCCTTCTTGCACAGAGCCTTCCTAGGAGATGTAGCCGATTGTGTCCGTGTGGACGGGGTAGCCCTTGAGGGGGTTCCCCTGGACGGGGTAGCCCTTGAGGGGGTCAGGGGGGCCACCGTCTTGGAGGGACTGGGAAAGATGGAATCCTCTTTAAGATAAACACACTCCTCCTGATTGATGTCCACCTGCTCCTCCTCAACGACCTCCAGACCAGATGTTACGGGGCTTTCCAGGGGGTCAGACACAGGAAGAGGATGTTCCCTGGATGGCGTGGGTCATCCAGCAGCAGAGGATGGCCCAGCTCCCTCCAGCACATCTGTGGATGACACAAAGCATTCACATGTTGGTGGACCCACACACTTGTCACATGTTCCCTTGCACCCCCTCACATGCTACACACCAAATTGGGGATAAAACACACTTACCTCTCGTCACGTCTTTCCACGCTGCGTCGGCGTGGCGTACAGGGGTTAGGCTACGGCGGCGTAATGTGCACCTGCTGTCTGTGAATCCGGGCCCTGATGTACTATGCCCAAAATAATCTGGGGCTGTGGGGAAGGAGTTGCCATCCCGAACGGGGGACCCAAAACCCAAACAGCCTGACATGCAGGCAGACACTGTCCCGGATCACTGGGGAGAGGAGGAGGAGGAGGGAGACCAGGCAGACCCCATGTTGGAGGATAAATAGGCCGCAGGCACGCAGGCTGTAGCTGCAGCACAACCCACCCTAGCAGACATCCTTAAGGCTGTGAATAAGTGCACGGCCTATGTGGACACATTAAAAGAACAGTTTGGTCTGCTAAGGCAAGATATGCAAAAGATCCGCAAATGCACTACGGCCGTGGAAAGCAGAGTCAGTGAGGTGGAGGATCAAATGCAGCCCATGGCCCAGGACACTAGAGCTGCTTTGCAGATGGCTAGGGATGGTGCTGAAGATATGGAGAACCATCTCAGACGGAACAACGTATGCATTGTGGGGCTCCAGGAACGTGTGGATAAAGATCCTACTACTTTTGAGGAAAATTGGCTGAATGAAGTCTTTGGCAAAAATGCATTCTCACCATTTTTTGCGGTGGAATGAGCGCACAGAGTGCCTTTCCGTCCGCCTCCGCAGGGGGGCCCCCCAGATTCATCCTTGCATGGCTACTACATTTCCGAGACAGAGAGGCGATGTCACGCCAGGCTCGGGAATGAGCGAATGTCCAGCACAATAGCATTAGGGTGTCATTTTATCCGGATTTCTCAGCAGAGGTCCAAAGGCGCAGAGCTAAATTTATTGATGTGAAACACCGATTGCGTTTTCTGCAACTCCCCTATGCAATGCTTTATCCTGCAAAGCTCCGTGTAGTGGTGCGGGGCCAGGCCCAGTTTTTTGAGTCTGCCAGAGAGGCCATGAACTGGCTGGATCGCAACGAGCAATCGCTACAACGCAGAGTGCAAGAGGAGGGAGACTGAGGCTGAGGTTACCTTTGGGCCCATGTTTTATACGGTTGGAAGTCATTTTACTTCTGTCTCTGTTTGTTAGGGGGGAGCCCCTACATTACTGTTTGATGTTCTCTGGCTGGGGGACAAAATATATGGCTACACGGCGAACGGAGAACTTTTTCTAGCAAGAAGGTCAATATGGTGATGCTGAACTTGAACAAAGTGTGGCGACGATGGGTCGCAATAAAAGTTGCAACCGCCCTGTTGGTGGATTGTGGTGTTCCAGGACCCATTAGGTCCATATGTTTTACTAATCATTCTTTTTGCAGCAGTCTTACATTGGAAGAGATACACCGCAACAGACTTGGGCTACAAGTCTGTTGCAGCAGTCTCAAACTATTTTTGCCCACAATTATCCGATCACTTAGCTTTAATGGTGGATACTCATGGCTAAGGTTCCTATAGTGTCATGGAATATGAGGGGTATGCACTCCCCCCTAAAACGTACAATGCTTTTTATGTGTCTGAACAAATTTCTCCCAGGTGTGATTTGTTTTCAGGATGCCCACCTAACGGCGGAGACCGTGTGTTTTCTAAGGTATTCATGGGTGGGTAAGACTTACCACTCTACACACACCTCCTTCTCTAGGGGGGGTGAGTGTATGGGTTCATGCTGCCCTGGATTTTCAGGAATTTGGAAGTGTTACAGACTCAGAGGGGCGTTATGTATTTATTCATTGTAGGTTTGGTACATTAATATGTGTATTGGCATGTATATATATCCCCCCGCCGTTCAAGGTGGCGGTGCTCAGGCTCCTCCTTGCTTTTTTGGATGGTAGGCCGGATGTGCCGCTGCTCGTGTTCGGCGATTTCAACTGTGGCTCGGACCAGGTGGCTGATAGACACCCGGGCCCTAGACCCTCTGCCCTCGCCAGGAGTACTCCCCTGGTGCAGTTGTTGCAAGAGGTGGGCTGGGTGGATGTCTGGTGACACCTCAATTTACCTGTTACTCGAAGACTCATGGATGTCTGTCGAGAATAGATCTGGGGTGGGGAACCTGAGCATGCTCCCGTTTATTGCAGATATATCCCATAGACCCAGTAGTTTGTCGGATTACTTTGCTTTGGTGGTACAACTACTAGTGGCCCTGCCGTCTAAATTAACTAGGGCACCCGGGAAATTTAATGCATTCTGGCTGAAGCTATTCAAATCCCATGAGGAGATAGTGGGGAGCGTGCAGGGTTCTTTGCTGCTGGGGAGGGGATGGATGTTGGTGGGTTGCACTGGGATGCCTTTAAGGTGCATTTCCGAGGCCTCCTGATAGGAGAAATTAATAAGGTCAAGAAGGCTTCTTCTGCACTCCTGATTGAAGTGGAAGCTAGGGTTCAGGACATGGAGCAGGCCTACATTGTGGACCTTTCTCATCTGTCCAGGGAGGCATGGCAGGCTGCTCAGTCTACCTATCAGCAGCTGCTCTCTTCCTCAGCTGAGAAGAAGAAGATGTTCTTTGCAAAACAGGCGTTTTTGAGGAGGGTGAGAAAACGGGACGAATTTTGGTGCGGATTGCGAATTCCCATCAACGCTCGCCTGCTATAGGAGCCATTAGTTCCAGGATGGGGGGCTTGGTTTCCCAACCAGAACAGATTATGCAGGAGTTAGCATGTTTTTTTGAAACCCTGTACAGTCCTGGTACGGCGTTCGGCGTACACCCAGGAGGATCTGGAGCTATACCTAGCCCAGCTGGTCTTCCCTGAGTAATCTGAGAGTCAGCGAGCCCAGCTGGAGGAACCGCTCACTGTTGAGGAATTGGTGGAGGCTGTTAGTGCATTCCCTAATTCTAAGGCCTCGGGAGAGGATGGGTTGCCCATGGAGGTGTATAAACAGTACTCTGAGGAGTTGCTGCCGCAACTGCTGAAGGTCTTTAATGGTGCCAGGGAGATAGGGAACATAGTACTACTGCTTAAACCAGGCAAGGGGACGGTGGATCCAGGGGCATATCGCCCCATTTCTTTATTACAAAGCGACGTGAAAATACTGGCCAAGGTGCTTGCCATTCGGCTGAATGGAGTGATAACTTCTATTGTGCATGAGGACCAGGCTGGGTTCATGCCCAATACATCTACGGCTGTTAATTTGCGGTGGCTGTTCCTTAACCACTTGCCGACCGCGCTATAGCAAAAATACTGCTACAGCGCGATCGAGTTACTGTGACACAACGTCCCTGGGACGTCGTCCTTCACTTCCGCGATTGCGCGTCCGTTGGGACGCGCTCGCGGAAGTGTCCGTGTTTGCCAGGTCTAGAAGACCCGGCGCATCATGGATCACGGTAAATTGGCGAATAAATTGTCGAATGATGGCGCGATAACTTGTAAACAAACCGGCGTCATTTGATGACGCCGGTTCCTCCCTCTCCTCTCTGTACCATTCGGTACAGTGTGCGAGGAGAGGGGGGGGAGCGGGGTGTCAGCAGCAGCGCTGTGGCTGGATCTTTGACAAATGCAGTCACAGATCCAGCCATCCATCCCAGCTCAGCCATCCCTGCTACCCCAATACTGTGCAATACCCCAGTACTCAGCAATACCCCAATACTCAGCAATACCCTGCCCAATACTCTGCAATACCCCAATACTCTGCAATACCCCACTACTCTGCAATACCCCAATACTCTGCAATACCCCGATACTCTGCAATACCCCGATACTCTGCAATACCCCAATACTCTGCAATACCCTGCGCGATACTCTGCAATACCCTGCGCGATACTCTGCAATACCCTGCGCGATACTCTGCAATACCCCGCGCGATACTCTGCAATACCCCAATACTCTGCAATACCCCGCACGATACTCTGCAATACCCCAATACTCTGCAATACCCCAATACCCTGCGCGATACTTTGCAATACCCCAATACTCTGCAATACCCTGCGCGATACTCTGCAATACCCCAATAGCCTGCGCGATACCCTGCAATACCCCAATACTCTGCAATACCCCAGTACTCTGCAATACGTCCCCCCTCCGGTGCTTTTACAGACTCACCGCTACGATCGAAGCCAGGATATATTTTTCCCAGCCTAGAGGTGAGATGTGAGGTCTTATTGACCCCATATCTCACTATAAAGAGGACCTGTCATGCTATATTCCTATTACAAGGGATGTTTACATTCCTTATAATAGGAATAAAAGTGATAAAAAAAATTTGGAGAAAAAAGTGTCAAAATCAAGTAAATAAAGTAAAATGAACAATAATTTTTATTTATTTTTTTAAAGCACCCTGTCCCCGTGTTCTCGCATGCAGAAGCGAACGCATACGTAAGTCCCGCCCACATATGAAAAACGGTGTTCAAGCTACACATGTGAGGTATCTCTACGAACGTTAGAGCGAGAGCAATAATTTTGGCCCTAGACCTCCTCCGTAACTAAAAACATGTAACCAGTAAAAGTAATTAAAGCGTCGCCTATGGGGATTTTTAAGTAGCGAAGTTTGGCGCCATTCCACGAGTGTGCGCAATTTTTTGAAGTGTGACATGTTGGGTATCTATTTACTCGGCGTAACTTCATCTTTCACATTATGAAAAAAATTGGGCTAACTTTACTGTTTTGTTTTGTTTTAAGCACAAATGTCTGCGAAAATACCATGCGAGATAAAAAGTTGTAACGGCCGCCATTGTATTCTCTAGGGCAGAGGTAGCAAACACAAGGCCCGTGGGCCGAATGCGGCCCTCCGAGCCATTTCATGCGGCCCTCGCACCTCTCCAGTCTTCCTCCAAACCCTTACTTTATGCTTTCAAGCAATGCATCCAGCTTCTTCCCAGCAGCAGCATAAGGAAAGGGGATGCACTGTGATGTAAGGGAGAGTGGGGGACTCAACTTCTGATGGTGGGGTGGCTCTTTACATCTAATGTAAGGGGAGGGAATGAGCTGGACATCTAATCTTACAGATACAACCGGCCCTTTTGAGGGCAACCATAATTCTGATGCGGCCCACGATGAAATTGAGTTTGACACCCCTGCTCTAGGGTCTTTGCTAAAAAAGCATATATAATGTTTTGGGGTTCTATGTAATTTTCTAGCAAATAAATGATGATTTTTACATGTAGGAGAGAAATGTCAGAATTGGCCTGGGTGTTGCAGAACGCCTGAATGTGCTCCCTGCATGTTGGGCCTCTGTATGTGGCCACGCTGTGTAAAAGTCTGACACATGATGTGGCAACCCTGGGTAGTTTTCAAATATTCCTCTGCATATTCTGAAAATTTGACGCTGACGCCTACTTAGGATACTCATAAGAAGTGTCCTGGGTCTGGACACGTGCTCACTATATTGACTGTCACCATGTTTCTCTAATCTCTCTCTTTTCTAGTTCTTCTTTTCTTTTCTTTTCTCTGGTTCTGATTCTTGAAATATAACAATGGCTGCTTGGTAGAAATAGCTGGCTACGGCCATTCTGTAACTGTGCCCTAATGAGCTACTAAGGAAAGGTTTGGGCCGTTGGACTATTATCTTGAATGGTTAAATAAAGGTTGGTTTACCCTTAGGCAAGTTTCATTGTTTGGTAAGCAAAGATGTGCCCGGACTGTTGCCATTCAGCATAGGTCGTCTTTTTTTGTCTGTTTTATTGCCTTCCTTGCCATGTTCCTTACCATGTTACCGCTCTGCGAGCAGCTGTACTTCTGTCTGATTTAGCTTGTCATGCTTTGTTTGACACAATAAACTTGGAATGATAAAAAAAAAAGTCTCACACATGGGGTATCGCCATACTCGGGAGGAATAGCAGAATGTGTTTTGGGGTGTAATTTGTGGTATGCATATGCTGTGTGTGAGAAATAACCTGCTAATATGACAGAAACAAGTTTTTTTTTTTTTTACAGAATTTTCAGTCGTTTTTCTTTTATAGCGCAAAAAATAAAAAACCCAGAAGTGATCAAATACCACCAAAAGAAAGCTCTATTTGTGTGAAAAAAGGACAAAAATTTCAAATGGGTACAATGTTGTATGACTGAGTAATTGTAATTGTAATTGTCATTCAAATTGTGAGAGCACCGAAAGCTGAAAATTGGTCTGGTTAGGAAGGGGGTTTAAGTGCCCAGTGGTCAAGTGGTTAATATATGGAGGCGAGGGCAGATAATGTGGACAGCAGGGCGCTGCTGTCCTTGGACGCCACAAAAGTGTTCGACAGCATAGATTGGAACTATCTCTGGACGGTGCTGCAGAAGTTCGGATTTGGCCCAATCTATATATCCTGGGTGAGGCTGTTATACAGTCAGCCGCAGGCTGCAATTAGGACCTTTGGTTCCTTGTCTGGGAGATTTGCGTTGAGGAGGGGGACCCGGAAGGGATGTCCCTTGTCTCCCCTCCTCTTTGCTCTGGCTATAGAGCCATTGGCCATTGATATTAGAGCGAATGCCCGCATTACTGGTTTCTGCTATGGTGACATGCAGGAAAAAGTTAAGCTTTATGCCGATGACACTCTTCTTCTGCTGGTGGACACAGAGTCCTCCCTCAGGAAAGCAGTGTTGACCATCACTAAATTTGGCGGATTTTCCGGGTTTCTTATAAACTGGTCCAAATCGGCATTGCTGCTGTTAGACGGGGATGACACACAGGCGATTACCTGCTCGTGCCCCATTCCTATTACTTCATCTTTTAAATACATGGGAGTTCTGATCACAGTTAGGCCTCAGGACTTTATCCATCTTAATATCTCCCTCTTGCTGCTACGGTTCAGGGACAAGATCAAAACCTGGAAGGCTCTCCTCCTGTCTGTAGCAGGCAGGTTGAATCTAAAAAAAATGAAACTTATGCCACAATTACTATACTTTCTTCACAACACCCCTATGGTTATACCCCTCAAGATTTTCCGCATGGTGAACAGTATCTTTCGCAGCCTTATATGGAAGGATAGGCCCCCTAGGATTAAGATGGAGCATTTACAACGGCCCAAGGACAGTGGGGGCTTGGCATTGCCAAACCCTTGGCTTTACTACTTAGCAGCCCAGTTGCAGCATTTAATTGGTATGTTTCCACTGGCGATGGAGGTGGCGATGGAGGTCCAATCCTTGGCTCAGAGTGTTTTGATTCACACTGTAGGCAGAAGCCCGATTCCTGTGGCGTTGGAGGTGCAGGCCTTTGCTAAACCACATAAAAAGTATCCTACTTATAGGCCTTGTACACACGAGGGGATATTTCCGCTGAACATGGTCCGACGGACCATTTCAGCCGAAAAATCCCCTCGTCTGTATGGGCAAACGGACGCTTTTTGCCGGATTCATCCGGCGGAAAAATTTCAAAGCATGCTTTGAAATAATTCCGCCGGATAGCTGGCCGTCAGATATGTCCGCTGGTTAGTACGGCAAACCAGCGGACATATCTTGCCGCACATGCGTCGTATCCTGTGAATGGATCCGACGCATGCGCGCGGAAGTGTTTACTTCCTGGTGCGGTGACGTGGCGGCGTCAACGTCACCGCCGCGTCACCGCGCTGTCCGCCGGCGGGGAATTTGATCCGATGGTGTGTACAGCCATCGGATCAAAACACCCCGGCGTAAATATACGCTGTAAACGGTCCGGGGACCGTTCACAGCGGATATATTCAGCCGTGTGTACAAGGCCATAGCCTAATTCAGAAGGTATGGAACAAAGTTAAATATATTCAGAATGCGGGTGGATATACTGAATATAGTCCTATATGGCAGAACGGCACGTATTCTGAGTTGGCCAAATTACAGTCGGGGGCTAGATGGAGGAAGTATGGGATTACACATCTTAAACACATATTCCGCCATGGAGTGCTACACTTGTTTATCGACTTGAGGCAGGCATTCGGTCTTCCGCAGTCGATGTACTTCTCTTACTTACAACTGCTTCATGCTGTGGTGACACAGGGTCACTCCTCGGAGTGGCATCTGTCGCCTACCCCTGTGTTTGATCACTTGGGGGATAATGGGACATTGAAGGGCTTTATCTCCCAGTGTTACGCCATTCTGTTACAGTCTGTGATGAAACAGCATACCCTGAAGATACGGGAGAGGTGGGAGGAGGACGTTGGCCAATTAGATGGAGAAATGTGGGAAGAGATTTTCCAGGCAGTAGGTAGGTACTCACTGAATGTTTCCCAAAGGCTCACCCAGCTGTATATATTGTTGCGAACTTACTATACCCCTCACAAACTACATCGGATGAACTCACAGCTCGACCCTACATGTACGCGGTGCAAAGGAGATCATGGGGATCTGGTCCATATGCTGTGGAGATGTCCCAAGCTCCACATGTACTGGGCGGGTGTGGTGACTAGGATTAACTCAGTGTTTGATGTGTCTCTCCCACAGGACCCGAGGGCTTGTCTCTTGGGTGCTCTGGAGGAGTACGAATGGGAGGAGGATATGAGGAAAGCCATACATAGAGTCCTGTTCCAGGCAAGGAACCTTATTATGGTACACTGGAAGGATGAGGCTCCCCTGACCCTAACAGAATGGATTGCCAATATTGGGACAGTATTGAGAATGGAGAAACTGGTATACCAACTTAGGGGTAGTGCTTATAAGTTCGAGAAGATATGGGCAAGGTGGCTAGATGTGCCGGGGTTGGCCCTGGTTGACTTAGTGCCTGATAGACTGTTGGGCATTAATGTCAGGTAAAAGATGGTGTTTATGTTCATTTGTGTGGGATAATATGGGGGTGGGATAGCCCTGAGTTTGGACTTACTTGAACTTGTATGTATACATTGTTGGTTTTTGCTTTTTGCGTACACACGCAGTTTCAGCGGACATGTCCGGTTGTGTGTGCGGCCTAGTGGACAGGTTTCCAGCGGACAAAAGTTTCTAAGCATGCTTAGAAACTTGTCCGCTGGAAACCTGTCTGTTGGACATGTCTGCAGGTTAGTACGCCTAACCAGTGGACCGAAATCCCCCGCATGCGTTGAATTGATTTGACGCATGCGTGGAAGCATTGTACCTTCCTTGTTGGCGCACGTCGAGGCGTCAACGTCACCGCCACGTCACCGCGTTGTCTGTCCGCGGGGATTTTGGTCTGATGGTGTGCACACATCAGACCAAAATATCCCAGGAGACATGTCCGATGAAAACGGTCCGTTTCCATCGGACATGTCTCCTCGTGTGTACGCGGCCTTAGAGGGAATGTGTATGTCGTGTATCTCTGAAAACGAAATAAGATTTTGTTGGATAAAAAAAAAACATGTTTTGCATGTTTTTTAAATTGGGTGGTATAGGAAATGATTACCCCATTAGGGAGGCTTTGCCAGCTTCCCAGAAAAGATTTGGCTCAGTAAGGTGTGCTCCATTAGTAGAGGCATATTCTGCCCATGCTTCATAAAGCATGTGCCAAAAGTCCTCATTGTCAGCTAGGTAGGAAGGAAAGTGCCATATGGGCGAGGGAGAAGAGGGTTGGACATTGGTCATGCATATTGCGATGGGGCTGTGGTTCGAGATTCTGATGTTGCTGATTTCTGAGTTACACAGTGTCAGTAGCAATGCGTGAGAAGCAAAAAAAAGAGGTTGATACGTGAAAAGGAGTTGTGGGGGGGGTGGCTTGTGGATATTCTCGGTCTGTCGGGTGAGTTAAATGCCATATATCTACAAAGCGCATGGAGGCAATGGACTGTGCTAGGAGGGTCGAGGCAGAAATTGGCGGGGTAGAGTTATTTGGCTGGTATGGAAGAATGTATTGAGTTTGGAGTTAGCAATCGAGCCTCCCTGCAGGCATTGCATCATCAATCTGAGAGTTACCAAAGTATTGTAGGTTTCCTGAGGGTATAGGTACAAAACAGGTAAGTATGAACATCACATAATCATAACTAAAATAATAAAAGAACAACAAAACAGGACTCAGGAAAAAAAACACAGAATGGACAGCAAATACTTTACTTTTTCCACATGAGGTTTGACCACATAGCAGAACTCCCACCAGTTGCTTGTTCCTCTCCTAAGGATGAAGTACAAGCTTCAGGGGGAGAGGAAAGTAAGTAGAGGGGGATAGCTATGGGAGTAGGGGTTATGTCGGGATCCAGTCAGAGCTAGAGTCGAGGGATAGGTTCTAGAGACCTGACGCCGATCAGGCTGGTGGGTAAATTGACTGCATTTGTATGGCGGCTTAGTTGGGCTGCGCTTTTGTTTGTGGGGTGCGGAGGGAGAAGTAGTCGGTGTCGAGGAGGAACCTTCTGCAGAGTTGATATGTTCCATTTCTGTTTCAGAGGCATTAAGATATTGTTCCGCTTCTTCTGGTAGGGTAAAAGTGAGGTGTTCTCCTGCGTGCGTTTGGATACAAAGGATTGTGAGGTAGGCCAGTGAGAATCTCACTTCGTTGTAATATAGCATTGAGCAGATTGGGGAGAATGCCTTACGTTGTTTAGTCACTTCCATCGAGTATTCTGCAAAGAGCAGCAGTTTTGCGCCATCAACAGACAGGGAATGTGTATGGCGAAATTTCTGCATAATGGCATTTTTGTCTGCATAATTAAGATATTTGATGATGACATGTCGAGATTTGGCACAACTTTCTGTGTACTGACCAATGCGATGGGCGCATTTAATAGTGCAGGGTATGTGGAGCCCCAGTTGCTTAGGAATGATTTTAGCACAGATATTTGTGAGCTGGGTGTTGGCTATTGATTCTGGCAGTCTAATTATGTGGAAATTGTTTCCCCTCAAGCGTTTTTTTAAATCGTCAAGTATGCCTAGTCCTCTATGGCATCATCCTCTAGTGCAGATATTCTGTCCTCCACATGAGAAATCCTCTGTGCCTATTCTTGCACTTTCAAGTGGCGCTGCTCTAGCCCCCTGTGCACAGCAGCGTCTAAAGTGGGAGTTAGTGTGGGGCCCAGCAGGGTGACTACCGCTTGTGCTATGCCTGCTGGAGATGCAGGATCCGTGGCCCTTGCTCCTGGCAGTGTGGGAGACTGCAATGCTTCTGCAGGGCATGGTGCAGCCGCCATTTTGGCTTCACCTGCGGGGGGTACCGGGGAGGACACTGCTCGAGCATACGATTACTCCACAAAGCAGTTCATGTGATCCCTCAGTGTAGTGGGGATGGATGGGGGTCTCCCTGATGCTCTAACTGGCTTATTTAGCGGGATTTGTGGGGAGTGCAATGGGAGCGATGTATAGCTTACCTCTGTCTCATGTGGCACCAGAACCAGAAGTCAAAATATATTTTTAATAGCTATGGAATTCTTGATGCATACACTATATTTGTCAGCATGTTTATGTTCTTAGATGCATCATAAATGATGGTATTTTAAATCGCAATTAATAATTACAGCAGCACAGTAGCTTGGTGGCCTTTTGCCCTGTGCTTGTATGGATTTCTTCTAGGTTCTTGTTTTTCTTCCCACACTGCAAAGAGATACTGTACTAGTTAAAATACCTGTGTAAGTATGCATGTGAGATACGGACCTTTGATTCTAAGCTGGGACTGGTGTAAATATAAAGCCGTGCTATATTCATGCCTATAATAAATACAACAATAATATTGACATACCTGATGGCAATACTATTTTGCATTGTCAACCATTTATGGAAATACATGGATTGATTTACTAAAACTGGAGATTTAAAAATCTGGTGTTGCTCTGCTTAAAAAATCAGCTTCCAGGTTTCTTTGAATGAATGAATGAATGAATGAGGAACTTATATAGCGCAGCACATGCGAAGTAAATCACCTCTGGGCGCTTGTTGTTCCTGTCTCCTTTGAGATCAAAAGAGATGAGTCTTAATCTTTCTCCTGAAAATCTTTATTGAAAAAGCTAGATGCTTGTTCAATAAGTTAGAAGCTAATTGGCTATCATGCAGAGCTGCACCAGATTTTTCCTTCTCCAGTTTTAGCAAATTAGCCCCACTATTTTTTAAAGCCAAAATCAGATTTCAAAAAGATACAATTTGAATATCCAACTACAATATCTAGAACATATTATTGCGTATAACGCTTGTCTAAATTGCTTTTATACTGATTCTATATCTAAATTATGTTGATGCCATTTTGGAGTTTTTCCCTCCTTTTTATTGTATCTGGAAATGACTGTAACATATTTATTGTACAACTTAAATGTATAACATCAGCAGGTGCACAAAGAGAGAACATTAAAAATCTTTCTTGCTCTATATATAAATATATGATGATGTGTGGTATTATTAAGAGTGACCCAAACAAGAGAATGCATATAATACAATAGGAACAGATTATTCTTTTTTGTATAAAAGTTTAAATTGATGTTAAATGTCCATCCTTTTTTTCTTATGAAACTTTCTTTAACAAATGCACTTTAATATTGGATGTACATGCATTACCAATTTTCTAAAGAAATAGCACAGTAGAAGATGTTTTTCTTTCAGGCTCTTTCTGTGATTGAAACACCATAGTTATTTGAACATAGTATTTGGGGAGGGGAGGAAGGCAGGGACATAAAGACTGCAATAGACAGCTAACAAAAGCCAACTGTTCAATCAACTTTTTTTGAAAGACCCAGATGGAAAATTGTCAGATGAACAGCACTTGCATCCGATCAGTTTCATGCTTTGTTCAGGTATTCTGACAGTCTGAGTGCCGCTTGTCAGAGTACAATAACTGGCAGGGAGATTTGTCCATCTGCATTGTTTAGCAAGGATGGTGGAATCGGTTATGCCACGTACACACAACCGTTTTTCATGACGTGAAAAATGCAATTTTTTTAAATGGTCATTAAAAAATGATCGTGTGTAGGCTCCAGAGCATTTTTCTCAACGTGAGAAATGGCCATTAACAATTTAGAACATGCTCTAAATTTTCTCATTGTTTTTCACGTTATGAAAAACAGTCATGTGTAGGCTTTTATGACGTGAAAAAAACGTGCATGCTGAGAAGAAAGTTATGAGACAGGAGCACTCGTTCTGGTAAAACTAGCGTTTGTAATGGAGATAGAACATTCGTCACGCTGTAAAAGACTGAAAAGCACAAAGGGCCAGATTCAGATAGAATTGCCTATCTTTAGGCGGGCATAGCGTATCTCAGATACACTACGCCGATGTAACTCAGAGAGGCAACTACAGTATTCATAAAGAACTTGCACCTAACTTTGCGCCGGCGTAACTTAATTCCTTCGGCGTAAGCCGGTGCAACTGCAAGTGGGTGTGTCGTTATGCAAATTAATGGTCTAGTGATTTACGCCCGGCGTATTTTGGACGGAGTATGCTCAGTACGTTTGTTCCCTTGTGAGCATGCTCACAACTATGCCGGCCCAACTTACAGAGATACGCCGGTCCAACTTATGCCCAGCCGATGCAAAAGTACATCCAGTTTTATTCCCCCACCAGGGAAGGTACTTTTGCTGTGAGATGGCTGCTCCCGTTCCCCACAGGCAGAGGAGGAAAAAAACCTTTAACACCCAGGAGATGTCAGCCCACATAACAGCAATGGAGACTTATGACCAGGGCCGCCATCAGGGGGGTACAGGCAGTACACCTGTAAGGGGCCCGGGGGTCCCCAGGGGCCCGGATGGGAACCCCCCTTTTTTATTTTATTTTTATAAAAAATATTTTTTTTAAATATATTTTTATTTATATTTTTTTGATGGACAAGAAGGCCTGGCTTGCAGTCTCTGATCTAATTTATTTCTAAGGTGTTCTATCGAGTTAAGGTCATGCCAGTCAAGTTCCTCCACCCCAAACTTGCTCATCCGTGTCTTTATGGACCTTGCACTGGTGAGCAGTCATGTTGGAACAGGAAGGGGCCATCCCCAAACAGTTTCTACAAAGTTGGGAGCATGAAATTGTCCAAAATGTCTTGGTATGCTGACGCCTTAAGAGTTCCCTTCAATGGAAATAAGGGGCCAAGTCCAACCCCTGAAAACAACCCCACACCATAACCCCCCTTTTATCAAATGATTTGGATCAGTCCACAAAGCAAGGACCATAAAGACATAAATGAGCGAGTTTGGGGTGGAGGAACTGGACTGGCCTGCACAGAGTCCTGACCTCAACCCAATAGAACACCTTTGGAATGAATTAGAGCGGAGACTGTGAGCCGGGCCTTCTTGTCCAACATCAGTTCCAGACCTCACAAATACACTTCTGGAAGAATAGTCAAACATTCCCATGGACACAGTCCTAAACCTTGTGGGAGGTTGCCATCTGGGGCCCTGGTGGCCTCCGGACCCCTAAAAAAAAAAAAGAAAAAAAGGTTTCTTTTTTTTTTAAGGGGGTTCCCATCTGGGCCCCTGGGGACCCCCAGGCCCCTTACAGGTGTACTGCATGTACCCCCCTGATGGCGGCCCTGGTGGCGGGGGACCCATTAGTAGTGCTAGGACCACGGTTGCCATGTGTTGTCCTGCAAGTGTGGTTGCTCAGCTCGTCTGTAACGGTGCTGCTGAAGCTGCTCTCCAGCTGACTTGAGCAAGTCTGGTGCAAAGTTACCCCTGCTTTATGAGGGGTAACTTTAGGCCGGCCAAACAGCTTAGGCCCACCGCGTGTAGCCTGTGCCAAACGGCCTATGTTCGGGAATCGGTGTATCTCCCTCATTTGCATATTTGCATAGGAAATCAATGGGTTTGCCAGATGCGTCCGGCATAAATGTGCACCTAGGATGTGCAGGCGTAGGCAAGTTACGCCGGTCGGGAATAGCCTATTTTGGTGCGTATCTAGTTCTGTGGGTACAGTGCATATATATTCCGACGCAAATTTAGACTTAGGCGGCACATCTCGAGATACTCCGGCATAAGTCCTATCTGAATCTGGCTCACAGTCTGCAAAGCGCAAATCGTCTCTCACCAAACTTTTACTAACACAAAATCAGCAAAAGCAGCCTAAAATGTTGGCGCCATCTGAATGGAACTTCCCCTTTATAGTGCCGTCGTACATGTTGTACGTCACCGCTAGGGATGAGCCGAACACCCCCGTGTTCGGTTGGCACCAAAACCTTCGAACGGACCTCACGTTCGCGCAAACGTATCGAACCCCATTGACGTCTATGGGACTCGAATGTTCGGATTCAAAAGTCATCATTTGAAAGCCCAATATACAAGTTATTGTCGGAAAATGGGTTTGGGGACCCGGGTCTTGTATCAATGGAAAAAAAAGTTTTAAAAACTGTAGTTTTTTCTGGAGCAGCAATTTTAATGATGCTTAACCACTTCAGGTCTGCGCTATTGTCAAAAGACGTCTGCAGCGCGGACCTGAGGTGCCGGTATCACGTCTTTGGACGTCAAGTTGTGTGCATTACCCGCGCGTCCCACTGGGTGTCTCGCAGCGGGTAAACACTGTCCCGGCGCATCGCTGAAGAGCCGATGCGTGTACCTGGTGGCCGCGATGTCTGCCGGGTACATGCGATTGGCGGGAACACAGCAGGGACGTGGAGCTCTGTGTGTAAACACAGAGCTCCATGTGCTGTCAGAGGAGAGGAGACCGATCTGAGTCCCTTGTAATAGGGACACAGCATCGGTCACCTCCCCCAGTCACCCCCCTCCCCCCACACAGTTAGAACACACCCAGGATACACATTTAACCCCTTCCTCACCCCCCAGTGTTAACCCCTTCCCTGCCAGTCACATTTATACAGTAATTAGTGCATTTTTATAGTACTGATCGCTGTATAAATGTGAATGGTTCCAAATTTGTGTCAAAAATGTCCGATATGTCCGCCGCAATATCATAGTCCCAATAAAAATCGCAGATCGCCGCCATTACTAGTAAAAACAAATCATAAACAAAAATCATAATTCTGTTCCCCATTTTGTAGGCGGTATAACTTTTGCGCAAACCAGTCGCTTATTGCGATTTTTTATTATTTTATATTTTTACAAAAATACGTTGAAAAATACGTACCGGCCTTAACTGAGAAAAAACATTTTTTTTTTTTAAATTGGATATTTATTATAGCAACAAGGAAAAAATATGGGCCAGATTCAGGTAGATGGGCGCTTCTTTACTTTGGAGTAACGTTTCTCATTTACGTTACTCCGCCGACACTTTCGGCGCAAGTACTGTTATTCACATAGCACTTGCGCGTAAACTTGCGCCAGAGTAACGATAATGCGCTGGCGTAACCCGACGCAAGTGGAAGTGGGTGTGATCATATGTAAATGATGGGCGGAGCCCAGCGCAGAGGCTTACGTTCAGCGCATCATCCACGAAGCATGCGCAGTAAGTGTGGCTTCACTCGCCCCCTTGTGCGCATGCTCACAACTTCCGTCGGCACAACTTCACAGGAAACGTCAGCGCAATGCGTTCCGTTGGGCGTTTAAATGCGCCCGTAGATGCGCCATTCCGGCACTAAAGTATATCCTGTTCCCCCTCCCCGCAGTGAAGTTACTTTTGTTCTGAGATGGCTGCTCCCGTTCCCCGCAAACACACAGGAGAAAGCTGAACTCTAAAGGCCAGGAGCTGTCAGCCGTCATCTCGGCTATGGAGACCTATGATGTCTTCCTCCATGGCTGTAAAAGTTGACAGACAAGCATGGACAGAGGTGTTGTCCTGCAAGTGGGGGTGCTCAGCTAGCTCTTATCGTCGGTAACGCTGCTGTAGCTGCTCTCCTGCTGACCTGTGGCCGTCTGGAGTAAAGATAAAGCAGCTATTTGTAGAAATAACTTTGCGCCGGACGGACGAGATACGCGCGGCGCATGTAGCCAGCGTATGGTGCTAATCTGTTCGCGAATCAGGAAATCTCCCTCATTTGCATATTTGCAGGGGAAATCAATAGGCGCGACTGATGCGCCAAGCGAAATTATGCGCTGACGAGACTCTGGCGTCGGAAAGTTAAGCCGATCGGAAATGGCCCGTTTTCTGTCGCATCTAGTTTGGTGGGTACGGCCACATAGAAACGAAATATATCGAAATACTCCAGCGCAACTCTACCTGAATCTGGCCCTATATATATATTTTTTAAATTGTCGCTCTTTTTTTGTTTATAGCGCAAAAAATAAACACCGCAGAGGTGATCAAATACCACCAAAATAAAGCTTTATTTGTGGGGAAAAAAGGAGGTTACTTTTGTTTGGAATCCATGTCGTGTGGCCGCGCAAATGTCAGTTAAAGCGATGCAGTGCTAGAAGCTAAAATTTGAAGAGGGTTTATGTGCCCAGTAAGCAAGTGGTTAAAGTGGAAAAAAATATATGAAAAACACCAAGTACGTTTAGGTGCAAACTATACAGCACAAGTGCAGTAAACTACAAGTAGGTTTAAGTGCCATCTATACAGCACAAGTGCAGTAAACACCTGGTACGTTTAGGTGCAAACTATACAGCACAAGTGCAGTAAACACCAAGTACATTTAGGTGCAAATTATACAGCACAAGTGCAGTAAACTACAAGTAGGTTTAAGTGCAAACTATACAGCACAAGTGCAGTAAACTACAAGTAGATTTAAGTGCAAACTATACAGCACAAGTGCAGTAAACACCAAGTACGTTTAGGTGCAAACTGTACAGCACAAGTGCAGTAAACACCAATTACGTTTAGGTGCAAAGTATACAGCACATGTGCAGTAAACTACAAGTATGTTTAAGTGCAAACTATACAGCACAAGTGCAGTAAACACCAAGTATGTTTAGGTGCAAACTATACAGCACTAGTGCAGTCAACTACAAGTACACAGGCAATACAACACGTTAGAACACTGCAGCTAGCACAATCAACTGCCTGATAAATAGGACTAGCTAAACTATACAGTGTATAAATATATGTACAACTCCTGGGATGTATATATATCCTCTACACACTGTAAATTTAACTAAACTGACTAGCCTGTCTGCTCTATATATCTATCTAGTGAAAGACACTGTCTCTCTCTCTTTTCATTAGCACTGCCGCAACACACTACATGAGGCGGGCAGCAGGCGGCCTTTTATAGTGTAGGGCGTGTGCTAAAGCCCTGAGCCATAATTGGCCAAATCCACCCTGGCTTTGGCCAATTATGGCTCTCCGTTTTTGCTCGCTGTGATTGGCCAAGCATGCGGGTCATAGTCCATGCTAGGCCAATCATCAACGCGCAGTGCCGCAGTGAATTATGGGCCGTGGCGCGTCACATGAATTTGGCGCGAATGACCCATTTTGTTTGAATTTCGACGAACAGGCAATGTTCGATTCGAACATGGGTTTGAGTCGAACGCAAAGCTCATCCTTAGTCACCGTTCTTTGCACGAGCATTTTTTTTTCACGATCGTGTGTAAGGCAGGCTTGACAAGAATCACGTTGAAAAAAACGTTGTTGGGGCGTGTCCTGGGGCTCTAGCAGAGCAGACATGCCTGCTTAGAGCTCTGCTTCACGGGACAGGAGCCGCGGATAATTCAACTCAAATCCAGCCGCAAAACATATGAAAATCAGCCTTATACCAGCTGGAAGGTGAGAGGACCACAAAAATCTAAAAATGGTGCTGGGAGGCTCGAGGAATAGATCCAAAACTAACCCCTCATGCAGCGCTCAGCTGACTGGAAGTGCCACCAGGAAAACACAGCTTGCCTCAGAGCAGCTCCCCTCAGGTAAACAAAGGAAACAAAAGGCAGCTAAAGCAGCCAAACCTGACAACCTAATGGCAGCACTTTCTAACATTTCCTCAGAAAATGAGGAAGAAGAGGCTAACACATTATCACAAAGGGATATTGGGGACATTGGGGACAGTGAAGTCCCCTCAGGACTGCTCAAGCAGTTTGAAAGGATGCTCCGCAGAGCCCTGAAACAGACCTCAGAGCAAATCACCTCAAGTCTCACTAAGGAAATAAGAGAAGTGGGATGCCGCACAGATGCCCTGGAAGCCAAGGTAGAGGAGATTGAAGTATACACACAGGACTGTATATCTGAGATTGACGCACTTAAAGAGGAAAATTTCTCCTTACAGAATAGATTAGAGGACTTTGAGAACCAGGAAAGGAGGTCTAACCTAAGATTTAGGGGCATACCAGAGTCTGTAATGGACCTTCAATCCACCGTCTTAGCTCTATGTCAAGAACTACTCCCAGGTATTCCTGTTGAACGTCTAGAAATGGACAGAATTCACAGGGCACTTACCCCTAAAAAAACAGATGGTCCTCCCAGGGACATAGTAGCCAAGTTCCACTACTATAATTCTAAAGAGCAAATTTTGACGGCAGCAAGGGAAAAAAACAACTTGTCATTCCAAGGCTATAATTATCAAATTTTCGCTGACATCTCGCAATTAACCATCACTAAAAGAAGAGCTATGAAACCCTTCCTAATCGAGTTGCAGCAACGAAATGTTAAATACCAATGGGGTTTCCCCTTCTCCCTTCGGTTCACGCTACAAGGAACGAAAATAGTCTGTAGAACTCCCGATCAACTGCACCAAGCCCTGGTTGAGCTAATCGAGCAACCCTCTGCTACTTCAAACGCACGCAGAAGACAGTCTTCTTCTCCTAGCAACGAAGCAACACAGCAGGATCAAAATGATGACATCTGTCATTCAAGCAAGCGTAGCAGACTCGCCCCGCATCCCCCTGAACGAGATGACTCAATGGACTGAGTTTCCATCACCACTAACATATTTTCTTTCCCAATTTAGGTTGGACCTTAGGTCATCTATTACTGAAAAGACTACCTTTTTTCTTGTTTGCTTCTTCCTCCACAGTTGGTGTAACCGGCTCTGCCTCAACCAGAGGCTTTGAGATCACCACTTTTCATCCCACACCCCTTAAATTACATAATAAACTCACTCCTATCAGCCTCTTTCCTTAACTGAAATATGCACCCCACATAGCATTATAGTTAGAGACTTGGGAAAACTCTGAGTATGCATACACACACTTTATCAACAGCCTTAATCGACCTGACATATTCTTTCATCCACCCCCCCTCAAACCAACTCTCGTACACCCTATAACAATAGCTTACCTGGTACTTCCCCTGCGCACTAACTTAGATTCTTTATTCCATTGGGATGTCCACCATGACTGAGGCAATTCCTCCGTCACGACAAGTACCCAGGTAACCAACACTCCTCTTCAAACCCCATCCCATATCTATCTTCCCGGCCTAGCCCCAGAGTAACCAATCTCGCTCCAATCGCCGCAAGTCCCATCTGGGTAACGCTTAACATACCTAAGGAAAAGTTCCCTCTCCCCCCTCCCTTTCAGCAGACAACACAATTATTTGGAACATGCACTTAGAACTCTCTTACCTTTTCTTCACACATTACAGAATGCGGCTTCCTGTCCTGTGGGAAAACATGCACCCCGCCCGGTCTACCTCGGGTCCCCAAACTAATATGTGGGGATACGACGATGACCACCTTTTCCTTGACAGGGACCTATTTCCCCAGCCAAGGGGATATTTTGAACACTTACTTTATGAGTTGATACATGACAATGCTCTAACCTATGTTGTTTTTTCTCTCCCTTTCGAGTTCTCCTCCCTAGGAACCTTCCCATCCTCATTCCCCACCCCGTCTGCATGGAGTGATCCGGGTAACAGCCGCACGTGGAATCACGGTAAGACGAAAACCTTGGTTTGGCTACCATGGCACCTCTGAACCTATTATCTCTCAATGTACAAGGTTTGAATGTACCACAAAAGCGAACAAAAGCATTTAGGCTCTTCCAATCAAAAAAGGTCCACATAGTATGCTTGCAGGAAACACATTTTACCCCGAACACGACCCCTAAATATTTCCACTCAGCTTACCCACAAATATACACTGCATCGGCCCCAGTAAAGAAGAGAGGTACTCTTATAGCTATCCATCGCTCTACCCCATTTAAACTCAGAACTTAAGGACCCAGAAGGGAGATACCTGATTCTAACAGGTTACATTCTAGACACAGCAGTCACGATAGTATCTTATTACGCCCCTAACCTCAACCCAATGCCATTTATGTCCCACCTTCTTCAAACTATCAACTCCCATAAAATAGGTTCACTTCTAATATGTGGAGACTCCAATCAAGTTATTCTCCCTTTTTTAGACAAGTCGCCCTATGTTCAGCAGAAACAACAACCCAAATGGAATCTCCCCAATCTTCTTTCAAAATACAATCTTGTAGACTCCTGGAGAGAATCAAACCCCACAAGACGGAATTATACATACTTTTCTAATCCACACCAATCCTTTAGCAGAATAGACCACATATTTTTAACAATCGGAATGATACCTGAAATCCTCAACTCAGACATTATCCCTATTCCATGGTCAGACCACAACGCTGTACTCACAACTATAGCATCTACTATCCCCAAAAAACATGACCGATCCTGGTACATGCCAGAAATATTACTCAACCATCCCTCTCATAGCTTAGCAATTGAACAATCCTTGAGAGACTACTTAATTCACAACGAGAGTCCGGACATTTCTGCCCTCACGCTATGGGAAGCCCACAAGCCGGTCCTAAGGGGAACTTTCCAAAGACAATTAGGGATCCTCAAAAAAGAAAGAAAACAAATGGCAATGAAGCTAGAAACAGAATTTAACTTAGCCTATTCGGACTTCCAAAACAATTACTCGCCTAGAACCAGGGAACGGTTGGACAAAGCCCGCCTAGAATATGACTTATTTCTTACTGAATCTGCCAACAAACAAATAAATAGATCCAAACACACTTTTTACAAATCAGCTAACAAACCGGGGGCGTATTTAGCGAGATCACTTAACTCAATCAACAAATCCTACTCCCCCATAAAATTGAAATTGGCAAATAGCATCCTATCCAGTAACCCCCTTAAAATCGTACAAAAATTCAGCACCCACCTGAAAAAGTTATATTCGGAAACAAATTAATTTTGCGAACAGGACGCAGACCTCTTCTTTGCAGAGCTCCACCTTCCCCAAATGTCTGACCCCCAAAGATCACAGCTAGACTTACCTATCTCACATAAAGAAGTAATTGACGCGATAAAAGACCTCAAACTTAATAAAAGGCCAGGACCAGATGGCTTCACAGCTAAATACTACAAGACGTATGCAGAACTTCTTCCACCTAGATTAGCTGATGCATTCAATGATTTACTAATTCATAAGTCATTCCGACAAGAGTCACTCCTAGCCACAGTTTGCATGATCCCGAAACCACAATCTGACAATTCCCTGTGTGAAAATTTTCGCCCCATTTCAATGCTAAACACAGACATCAAAATTCTAGGGAAAATCTTGGCGATCCGCCTAAACAAAACAATTGGATCCCTGATCCATCATGACCAGGTTGGCTTCATCCCTAACCGTCAGGCGGGGGACAACATAAGGAGGGCAAGTTTGTTGGCGCACTTCGCAAAAAAGAGGGGTATCCCTGCATGTTTCCTCTCCTTGGACATAAAACAGCATTCGACTCTGTATCCTGGTCCTATCTAAAATTTGCATTACAAAAATGGGGCTTCGGACCTAATTTCATGACATGGACAAGGAAATTATATGATAATCCGAAGGCCTGTGTCAAATACGCAGGATACAGATCAGACTTGTTTTCAGTTGAGAGAGGCACAAGACAGGGGTGCCGGCTTTCCCCGCTCTTATTTGCCCTCCTCATAGAACCACTCGCGCAAAAGATAAGGCTGGACCCCAAAATCCTAGGCATAGAAATAGGTGGCCACAAACATAAACTATGCCTGTTTGCGGATGACATCCTACTCTTTCTCGCATCTCCCCAAGTAACGGGCCCTAATTTAACATCCCTTTTAAAACAATTTGCATCTCTTTCAGGACTAGCTATAAACCCCAAAAAATGCTTAGCACTCAACATATCCCTCTCACCTATGGAACTAATTGCAGCTAAATCCGGTCTTCCTTTTCAATGGTCAGACAAAAGCATCCCATACTTAGGAATCAACCTCACAGCCTCCTTTTCAGATGCATTTTCATCCAACTACCCCCCCCCCCCTCCTAAAACAAATCTCAAACCTCCTAAATTCCTGGGCCCACCTACCTTTGTCGTGGATCGGTAGAGTTAATGTAACCAAAATGTCAATTCTACCGAAACTCCTCTACTTCTTCAGAGTACTCCCTGTACCAATTCCTTCTTATTACTTAAGGCTGATACAAAAAAGTGTTTCCAACTTTATATGGGGGTCCGCCAGACCAAGGATTAAACACCAAATTTTACATCTACCAAAAGCTAATGGCGGACTGGGGCTACCCAACTTCATGAACTATTATAGAGCAGCGCAATTAACTGATTTAGTGAAATATCACGCCACACGAGATCCACCCCTTTGGGTATCAATCGAAGCGGTGGACTGCGACCCTATTTCAATTTCAAACATATTATGGATCCCCCCCCAAAACGTGTAAAACTATTCACAACCCCATCACTAAGCATTCTCTCTCCCTTTGGGACAAATTGAAGACCAAAAACAAACTTCTATCCCCTCATATTCCACTTTTATCCTTTCACAAAAACCCAGCATTTTACCCGGCTTGGGTATATCCCAACTCATTTAAAGAATGGGCCGAGAAGGGCTGCACAAATTTATACAAGCTAATGGACTCATCGACGTTTAAGTCCTTCCCCAATATTTGCGATACATACAACATACCGCAATCTGAACTATTCAAATATTTACAAATAAAGAATTTCTTCAAACCATACATTGATTCCGTATCCCACCCCCCTCGCCTAACTGCCTTTGAAAAGCTTTGTACAAATGACCCCCCCACCAGGGGTAGGATCTCAATAGTATACGCTCAACTACTGCTCAATTCCACAACAGAGAAACTTTCCTACGTAAGCAAGTGGGAAAAGGACCTTGATCAAGAACTAGATACATCAGATTGGAATCAAATTTGGAGCAACACTAAATCAGCGTCATTAAATGTAATAGCGTGCGAAACTAACTATAAAGTACTTACAAGGTGGTATCTAGTTCCTACCAGAATTACGAAGTTTGTACCAAACTACCCTGATCACTGTTTCAGGGGTTGCTCTTCCCCAGGAACGTTCTTTCATATCTGGTGGTCGTGCCCAACAGCGCACTCATTCTGGTCGGAAATTTTTAAAATAATAAGCCAACTCACGGGAACCAAAGTTCCAATTGATCCTAAATTAGCATTATTGAACCTGAAACCGGGGAATATCCCACACAAACAATTTAAATTAATCCTACAGCTTACCACAGCCGCAAAACAAACACTGGCTAAAGCGTGGAAGTCCCCTAATCTACCCCTCAGCGAAACAATAAACAGAATGAATGTAGCATCGGCACACGCCAAAATGATGGCAATAGACCAGGACACGTTAGCCGAATATGAAAGTTCATGGAAACCTTGGTTGAACTACGTTCTACCCAGTGTAAATACTGATGCTGTTATATTGCCATGGTAGCCCAGCCATCCTTAGCAAACCTCCACTTACTATAACAACAGACAACAAAATCCGGACCACTCCTGCAGACACCCCTCACCCCCCCCCTCCTACCCTACTCCCGTCTCCCCACATTTTGGGCGACAGTCTGGAAAGATTTTGTTACTAATTTTATTAATATTGTTTTATGAGTAGGTACTGTTGAAGCTCCCTGATGTACGCATTGGTACACTTGCATGAACTATAAGCCCTATCATTTCCAGGACTGCTCATTACAGATGAGGCACCTTATAGCAGGTCAGGCAAAAACAACCATATGGACTCCACAACATACTTACCCATTTATAGACCACTGGAAAAAATGCCTCATCAAATGTACAATGTTCTTGTTTACATGTTATATGCTTTTTATGTATTCTATCTACTCACTGATCTTGTATGAACCATTATCTTCTCAATAAAGATATTTTGACAAGGAAAAAAACGTTGTTATTTTTCTAGGACATTAAAAATGATCGTGTGTACGCGGCTTTAGATTTCTTTTGCTCAGCCTATGGACTGAGCTTAGGCTGCTGTCGAACAGAAAGGTACACATCTAAAAAGAAGCCTAGATTTTCATTTGCTTCTTGCAGGACGTTTTAAAAATGCCAGCGCTACAGGAGCGCTAAAAACAAGTTTTTCACATTTAGCCACATTTTGGCATTAGCGTTAATAGCATTCCTCCTTTTTTTTGGCACTATCATTTTTGTGCGTTTTTTTATTAAAAACATTCTTTATGACGTAAAAACGGCTAAGAATGTCAAATGCAGCTAAATGCGGCTTGACATGTATAGGCAAATTGTTTGCCATTTTTCGTTTTTACAGCTCATTTTTACTGCTCCTGGAAACACAGGCTGTTGTTTTTTTTCTACTGCCCCTAAACGCTTATGCCTCCAAACTCCTCTGACAGTTTATGTGTGCATGGAGGGGCTTTTAGAAGCAGTTAAAAAAAAATCATACACCTCTAACAGCAGCTGTAAAAATGTCCTGTGTGCATGAGCCCTAACCTATTCAAATGCAATATTTCAGATCTACTTTAAAAAAAAAAACACAATGATATTCTACATTTTTTAGCCTTAATAATATATTAAAAATGACTATACGGTACTCTCCCTGTATAAACAATCATGTTTTATAGATGATTAAGTCACGTGACGTGTGACGTAACGCGTAGGGGGAGGAACCGAGTGCCGCGATTGAAGGTGTCATACACCGTATGAGGAGATCGCTACACTGAGCGAGGCTGCACGTCTGTTTTGTTCAGAGAATTTGTGAGTGCGATCGTATGGCTGTCATGTTTATTTCTCTATTTGGCCCTTCATATTGCACAATGAGGTCTTGTTTTGTCATTTATTTTTTCCATATGAGCCGTCGTTTTGATTAAGGAAGTGTCGTATGCAAGTGGTCGGGTGAAGCAGGGTGGAAGGATTTCAGTATCACAGGAGATTACCATCACTCCCTACCCAGTTCAGATGTATGGACTATGATTTGCATATGGTTGCTTTTATCACATTGGCACTTTTTTATGTTATGTTTTGGCTTGTCACAGTTTACTTAATACCTATTTAGGTTCATATTATTTACTTTATATCACTGTACAGCATAGGGTTGATTTTAGCGCATCATTATATCACATCACATTTTTATTAGTTTAGTACACTATTTTTATGTATGCATCTTTAATTATTTGGTTATCCTTGTTGTTGTTTTTCCTTTGTATTCATCATAATAGCGCTTTAGTACCACTTTTTCATGTTTTATGGATAAGTAATGCTGTCCATAAACTCCTTTTTTTATGATACATGTTATCTATATTTAAACAAACAAAAGACTTTTGGTTCACCATAACCATGGATTTGAGGTAAATCTTATGAGTTCAAGATTGAAGCTCCATACACACTATGGGCCAGATTCTCGTAGATGCGCGGCTAATTATGCAGGCGTTGCGCATCTCAGATGCACTACGCCGACGTAACACGGAGTGGCAAGTACCGTATTCCCTAAGTAAATGCGCTCCAAGATGCGCCTGCGTCGCGTAAAATCATGGGCGTAATCCGGCGCAACTCCAAAGTAGGAGGGAAGTGGGCGTGTTGCATTATAATGAAGCGTGACCCCATGCAAATGCAGGCCGGGACGAACGGAGCATGCGCCGTGACATGGATGACCCGCGCCATGACGTGGTTGACCCGCGCCGTGACGTGGATGCCTTCTGCGCATGCGCAAAGCCTCCCTACGATGCGCCGGCGCAGGGTATATAATGCGCCCACACATGCGCCCGTGCAGCGCAAACGTCTCCCATTTTTTAGAGAGTGACGGCGAAAGTTTGTGCTGGACAAGATGGCAACTGCTGTTAAGGAGAGGAGGAAGAAGAATTTCTCCCCAGAGGAGAGGGCCATTGTCATACGGGCCATGGAGAAGTATGACTCGCGGCTCCATGGTGCTGACAGTGCCCGGACCAGCAAGTCCCGGAGGGATCAGATATTAATGAGGGTGGCGTGCCAGGTCAATGCCCTCTCTCATGAGGTCCGGACACCGCAGGACATTCAAAAGAAAATGAATGACCTGCGGCGTCATGTGAAGGGCAAGCTGGCTGCCATAGCTCGGCATGCCAGGGGCACTGGAGGGGGCCCACCCTGCCCTGTCCGCCTGACTGAGGAGGAGAAGGTGGTTGCCCGCTGCCTGCAGACGGAGCAGGTAGAGGGAGTTGGGGGCTATGAGTCCCAGAAGCCAGCCGTGAGGACAGGTAAGTGTGTTTTCTATTCTATCTGTTGTGTACATGTATGGGGGTGGAAGGGAACATGTGCCAAGTGTGTGGCTCCACCAACATGGGCATCTTTTGTGTCATCCACAGATGTGCAGGAGGGAGCGGGGCCATCTGTTGATGCCAGGGCCCATCAGGATCCATCCCCTGAAGATACAGTCCCTCTGGCTGCCCCCCTGGAACAGGACTTGGAGGGAAGTGGGCACACCTCAACGGAGGAGGTGGTTGAGGAGGGTGTGGTAGTCCAGGACCAGGCCCTCTATGTTGTTGTGGAGGAGGATGGTGGGTTGGCTGGACCAGCCCAGGCTATTCCTCTACCTGTAGCAAACCCCTCAGTGTCCCCCTCCAACCTCTCCAGTCCCTCTCTTTCCCCCCCCCTCATCTCCGGCCCCTCAACATCCTCCCCTTATGCCCGGTCCCCTGCCACTCCCCGCAAGGCAACGTCAAAGACCAGGGGTGTATCCCAGGTCCTGCCGGAACAGCTGGTCAGACAGCAGGACCAGCAAAATAAACACCTGGCCGAGGTCGTGGAGGAGATGAGGCGCCTGGCCGACAGCCTGGCATCCTCGGACAATATAACAGATGCCATCCAGGATGTTGCTGTTAACAGCGCAGCAACGCTGACCAGCTTGGGGGAGCTGCAGGAAAACACCTCAGAACTTGTGGGGGAGGTTCAGGCCCTGCGCCTTGCTATCGAGGCGCAGACTGCTGTGCAGACCCGCATAGCGGTTGCCCTGGAGGGCATGCAGGCAGCCAGGGAGGGACGTGGGGATGTTCCTCCTCAACCTGCTCCCCCCCCCCCATCTAGGGCTGCCCCCAGGCAAGTGAGGGGCAGGACCCGTGGCACCAGGCAGAGCCCCCGCCAGGCCCATTAATTTGAGTTTTCTTTAGTATTATGCTCTGGATAAGAGCTTATTTATTTTTTGTTATGCTCTGGATAAGAGCTTATTTATTTTTTGTTATGCTCTAGATAAGAGCTTATTTATTTTTTGTTATGCTCTGGATAAGAGCTTTTTTTATATATTTTTGGATACTGCACACGGTGCAGTGTGAATGGTGTGTGAATGTGAGAGGGTGGCACTCCTGAAAGTAAGGGGTGTCACCCTCGGCCGTGGTGGTGAAGTTAACCCCACGGCTGTATGAATGATGTGTGAAAGGTGTATGAATGGACAGCAACATCATTGGGGCCTTGACGTGGCGTTGCTGCTCCCAAGTCCTACATGCTGGACTTGGGCTAATCCAATGCGATGTGCATGTGGTGTGTGTGATCTAGGGACATCAGTGGTGTACACGCGTGCATTGTCTGTGTGCCATGCTGTATGTGTGTGTTTAAAGGTCAAAGATTCGTAACACGAGGACACTCCTGACTGCTCTTCCATCAGCTGACGGGGTCTCCTCTGGCGGGGGGGGGCTGTGTGGTTGGGGGGTCAGGTCATCACGTAGGGCAATATGCAGGCCCTTTCGCATGGCAAAGTTGTGCAGAATACAACATGCACCAATGATCTGACCGACAAAGTTGGGGGAATACAATAGGGCCCCCCCAGACTTATCCAGGCAGCGGAAACGAGACTTCAGGAGGCCAAATGTGCGCTCCACCACTGCACGGGTTTTGATGTGTGCTTCATTGTATCTTCTCTCTCCTCTGGTTTGGGGGTTCCGGAAAGGAGTCATGAGATGGGGTCCCAGTGTATATGCAGAGTCACCTGTAAGGGAAAACACAGGAGGATGGTAGTCATGCATGTGCCACTTCTGTTGTGCATCATGGGAGGGGATAGTCATGGCTGCCACCCATGTCACTCACCAACCAGCCAGCTGTCCCCATACATGTCCTGCTCAAAATCTTCGGGGATGTTGCTTTGACGGTAGATGTAGCTGTCATGGCTGGACCCAGGGTCTTTGGCACGGACGTGCCATATGAGGTATTTGGCATCGGCTATCACCTGTACGTTGATGGAATGCCAATGCTTCCGATTGCGGTATATGTGCTCTGTGGCACTGGGGGGCTGGAGTGCCACATGTGTGCAATCAATGGCCCCGATGGTGCGTGGGAATCCGTCAATTCTGTAGAAATCTGTCATTGCCTTCTGCCGCAGGTGCACAGTGGTGGGTCTGATGAACTGGTTGGACATGCGTCTGAGGATTGCGGGGACAACCTGGTGCACACATCTGCTTATGCTGGTTTGTGACATCCCAGCCACCACTCCACTTGTACGCTGGAATGATCCACTGGCCAGGAAATGGAGTGTTGCCAGGACCTTCACCAGTGGCTGCAGTGCACGTGAGCGGTATGTCTGGCTGGTGATGTCATCCTGCAGGGCTGTGGTTATTTCCAGGATGGCAGCAGGGCTGAATCTGAAGATGCGATACACCTCCTCATCACCCATGCCAAAGAGGCTCATGCGCGCTCGGTAGATCCTCTCACGTGCCCCCGTCCTCCTCCTCCTCCTTCTATGCTCCTCTTCCTCTGCATACCTTAGTATTGATAAGACCATGGCTGGCCCTGGCATCATTGGCATATGAATGTCTTGTCCAGTAAGTGTGATTGCTCAGCTAGTCCGTTACGGTGCTGCTGTAGTTGCTCTCCAGCTGACTTGCACACGGCCTTGAGCAAAGTTACCCGTGCTTTTATGAGGGGTATGTTTACTCAAGGCTTTCGAGTTACGCGCACCACGAGTAGCCAACGCCGGACGCGCGTACTTTCGGGAATACGCGCATCTCCCTCATTTGCATATTTGCATGCTAATTCAATGGGAACTGAATATTTTTGATGCGTAACTATGCGCCTACGCCGCGCTAGCTTAATGCATTTTCGCCGCCCAGACGGAAAAAAAAATCGCGCGTATGTGGTTCTGTGTTTACCGCGCATCGATACGCAGGCGCACATTTACTATTACGCCGCGCATATACATTTACGCAGGCGTAGCGCCGCTGAGAATCTGGCCCTATCAGTTTTCCTGCAGGTTTTTGTCTTCGGGTTTACAGAAACTATGTAGTGCAAGGGCCTGCCTGATTGCATACGAATTAAAACTCTTATGCCGCGTACACACGGTCGTTTTTTGCGATGAAAAAAAACGATGTTTTCTGTGAAGTAAAAAACAACGTTTTTGAAATGTCACTTTTCAAAGACAATTTTGCATACACACCATCGTTTTTTCACAAAAAGCGAGGTTACGTTCACCACTCTTTTCCATTGAAGCTCGCTTCATAACTAGCTTCTGGGCATGCGCGGGTTGAAAAACGTCGTTTTGAACGACGTTTTTGCTACACACGGTGACTTTTTGTGAAACAAAAAACGACGTTTTGAAAAACGACACAAAAAATTCAAGCATGTTGGAATTTTTTTTTTGGTCGTTTTTTTGAAGACAAAAAACAACGTTTTGCCCACACACGATCAATTTAAATGACGTTTTAAAAAACGTCGTTTTTTTTCACCGCAAAAAACGACCGTGTGTACGCGGCATTATGCCCTGTACACACGATCGGTTTGTCTGATGAAAACGGTCCGATGGACTGTTTTAATCGGACAAACCGATCGGACAAACCGACTGATGAAAGTCAGCTTCATAGGATATCTGATAAAAAATCCATCGGTCCGTTTTCATCTGATGAACTGATCGTGTGTGTACATGGCATTAAGGTTTGACCTCATATTAGATGGTTTTGATAAACCTGAAGAGAAAAAAATGCAGGAAAACTGCAGCTCCACTAAAACAGCACTAAAGCACTGATTGTTTTTTGCGGTGCTTTAGCTGCATTTTAGCAGAGCTTTACAAGGGGGTAGCAGGGCGTTTTTTTTTTTTTTAAGGTCAAGTGTCAACCAGAGCATTAAAAAAAAATCCTGTTTCACTTTTAAGGCACTTTGGAAGTGCTGCCTATTCATTACAATGGGCAGGGGTGTTTTGGGAGTGCTATTTATAGTGCTCCCAAGTCTCCCCAAAGATGCTTTACACTCGGGTGGTGCTCTTGCGGGACGTTAGGCAAATTTCTGGGATTCTATGCCTTTAGTTTATTTTTTTTTTTTATTATGATAGAGACTTTGATAACTTTGTTGTGCTCATTCACTTGCTACTAGACATATTTTCTCGAAAGCTGCCTTTTGTACACAACACATTGTTTCATAGCTTAAAAGACGAAAATAAAAAAATAAGTACAGTGTGTATCAAACCCCTTAAGGACCGCCTCATGTCGATTTACGTCGGCAGAATGGCACGGCTGGACACAATCACGTACAGGTACGTTGCCCTTTAAGAGCACAGCTGTGGGTCACACGCGACCCGGTCCTGAGCTCCGTGACCGCGTCCACGGGACCCGTGGACCCGATCGCCGCCGGTGTCCCGCGATCGGGTCACAGAGGTACAGTAAGTGTAAACAAACCTTTTCCCTGTTCTTCCTAGTGTGATTGTCACTGATTTTCTGTTCCCTGTCATAGGGAACGACTAACGACGATCAGTGACGTCACATGCCAAGCTACACCCCCACACAGTAGTAATCACTCCCTAGGAAACACTTAACCCATTCAGTGCCCCCTACAGGTTAGCCCCTTCACTGCCAGTGTCATTTTCATAGTAATCAGTGCATTTTTATAGCACTGATCTCTGTAAGAATTACAATGGTCCCAAAATAGTTTCAAAAGTGTCTGCCATAATGTCGCAGTCATGATAAAAATCGATGATCGCAGCCATTACTAGTAAAAAATAAATATTAATAAAAATGCCATAAAACTATCCCCTATTTTGTAGACGCTATAACTTTTGCGCAAACCAATCAATAAACGCTTATTACGATTTTTTTTAATCAAAAATATGTAGAATACGTATCGGACTAAACTGAGGAAATGTATATATATATATATATATATATATATATATATATATATATATATATATATATATATACATATATATTTTTTGGGGGGGGGGATATTTATTATAGCAAAAAGTAAAAAATATAGATTTTTTTCAAAATTGTCACTCTATTTTTGATTACAGCACAAAAAATTTAAACCACAGAGGTGATCAAATACCACCAAAAGAAAGCTCTATTAAAGAAAGCTCTATTAATGGGAAAAAAAGGACGCCAATTTTGTTTGGGAGCCACATCGCACAACCGCACAATTGTCAGTTAAAGCGACGCAGTGTCGAATCGCAAAAAGTGACCTGGTCCTTTAGCAAGAAAATGGTCCGGGGCTTAAGTGGTTAAACTACCTCACGTTATATCATTCATATTCACCCCCACCCCAATAACCCCACAGATAAAATAAAAATGAGGTATATACTGGTTAGGCTTTATTTTTCCCTGGGCATTCCCCAGGTTTTGTTGTTATATACTGGTTAGCCCTAATATCTCTAAATACAACTGTCCTTTTGCTGGCTAGTTTTACTGCTGTGTCTTCTGTAGTATTTTAATTCTTGTAGTAAAGCCCCAGTCCGTACTTTTTGTCTCAAGTAATTTGGACCTACTGTAGCTTTCTGTAATGTTTAGTGTATTTTATCGGTAAAACCTGCTAGCCAATTTTACACTACTGTATCATCTGCAATCTCTGGATTCTTAATACGAGATTGATAGAAATTGGCAAGTGGTAGGACAGGTTAGCCTCAGTGAGACTATGGACAACCTCAGTGAGTTACAAGCCAAACTCTATTTACCAGTAAAAACAGGCACATGATTAATAAAAAAAAAAACATGTTGTTGATTAAACTACCTGAAAAAAAAGCCTTTTTTCAACATGAAAAAAATTGGATTGAATTGTTTCTGCTATACGTACTGTAAGTCAAGTTATTTGTAAAGTAAACAGTCAATTACGTGCTGCCAATGTATACTGTTGCTGCCACTGTTTGTGAACACCTTTGCCAATGTGAGGGCTGCCATATATTTTCAACTCTGTTACATTTCAGAGCATGACAGAGAGTGTAAAACAAAAAAATATGCTAAGGCACACCCAAATAGCAACATGAGCACATGAAGTACAGTATATAGTGTGGTGGGTAGTGTAGTGTAGTGGAGTTTAGTGGGGTGGGTAGTGTAGTGGGATGGGCAGTGTAGTGTAGTGGGGTGGGCAGTGTAGTTTAGTGGGGTGGGTAGTGTAGTGGAGTTTAGTGGGATGGGCAGTGTAGTGGAGTTTAGTGGACAGTGTAGTGGGGTGGGCAGTGTAGTGGAGTTTAGTTGGCAGTGTAGTGTGGTGGGATGGGCAGTGTAGTGGAGTTTAGTGGACAGTGTAGTGGGGTGGGCAGTTTAGTGTAGTGGAGTTTAGTGGGCAGTGTAGTGGGGTGGGCAGTGTAGTGGAGTTTAGTTGGCAGTGTAGTGTGGTGGGGTGGGCAGTGTAGTGTAGTGGAGTTTAGTGGGGTGGGCAGTGTAGTGGGATGGGCAGTGGAGTGTAGGGGGGTGGGTGGGCAGTGTAGTGGAGTTTAGTGGACAGTGTAGTGTAGTGGGCAGTGGAGTGTAGTGGAGTTTAGTGGACAGTGTAGTGGGGTGGGCAGTGTAGTGGGATGGGCAGTGGAGTGTAGGTGGGTGGGTGGGCAGTGTAGTGGAGTTTAGTGGACAGTGTAGTGTAGTGGGCAGTGGAGTTTAGTGGGCAGTGTAGTGTAGTGTTGTGGGCAGTTTATTGAGCTAAAGGGTCTGAAATGGATATTTGGGGGGAACCCAACGTTTTTTTTTTTTTCTTTTTTTTATGAACGACTTTTCTCTAAATTGCCGGGAGCCGACAATTCATTATAGCCGCGAGTGGTACGAAATGTAAAGGAATATTTAACTTTTATTGTTTCACTTTAAGCATTATTAAAATCACTGCTCCCAAAAAAACTTTTTTTTGCATTGATACATGTCCCCTGAGGCAGGACCCAGGTCCCCAAACACTTTTTAGGACAATAACTTGCATATTAGCCTTTAAAATGAGCACTTTAGATTTCAAACGTTCGAGTCCCATAGACTTTAACAGGGTTCCAAAGTTCACACAAATTTTTGGTCTGTTCGCAAGTTCTGGTGCAAACCGAACAGGGGGGTGTTTGGCTCATCCCTACTTCTTAGGCCGCGTACACACGAGGAGATATATCCGATGAAAACGGTCCGACGGACCGTTTTCATCGGACATGTCTCCTGGGATGTTTTGGTTTTATCTGTGTACACACAATCAAACCAAAATCCCCGCGGACAGACAGCGCGATGATGTGGCGGTGACGTTGAGGCCACCACATCACCGAACCAGGAAGTGAAATACTTCCACGCATGCGTCGAATCCATTTGACGCATGCGGGAGATTTCAGTCCGCTGGTTAGGCATACTAACCAGCGGACATATCCGACAGACCGCTTTCCAGCAGACAAGTTTTAAAGCATGCTTTAAAACTTTTGTCTGCTGGAAACCTGTCTGCTAGCCTGTAAACACGATCGAATCTGTCCGCTGAAACTGGTCTGTGGACCAGTTTCAGCAGATATGTTCGATCGTGTGTACGCGCCCAGGGCCGGCCTTAGGCCTTTAGGCGCCCTGTGCGAGAAAGATTTACAGCGCCCCCTAGTGACCACGCCCCTTGGTATCCACGCCCCTCAGTAACCACGCCCCTCAGTAACCACATCCCTCAGTAACCACACCCATTTCTCCAATACCGCCTCCATTTAAAGCCTTCCATTTTGTTAAGTTCCCAAAAAAAAGATTACAAGCTATGATAAAAATACAACTTTTATTCACACACTATAATAACGCCACCTATACTGCAAATCACACTCTCTAATAACGCCACAAATAAAGTAAATCACACGGTATAATACCACTACCTGTAAATTTACTATCAAACATAATTACAATAAAGTCTTTTTTAACTTGTGTATTTACTGTTCCTTTAAGAAACACCTTATTTAAAAAAGAAAATACAAAAACTGACATTAAGCAGTACACTGCATTTATAAAAAAATAATTTACTTACAGAAAAATGTTTTTACATCCGCTGCCTGCTTCTGTGGATTCTTGCCCTCCTTTGTCTTCTCAGTGCGCATGGCATATGAGCTCCTCATAGCAAGGCAAGGACAGTCACCCACGCCGACTTTCCGGTAGAATCCGCCTGTGGCCTGCCAGGTGTACCTAGAGCATTTGGCACCTATATCTGCCCCCCCCCCCATAAAATGTAAAAACACCCCATTGTGCCCCCTGCATCCTTCAATATCTCTGTCACTACTGTGTACCCCTCTCCACAACTGCACCTCTGGACCCCTTTACATTACACAGCACCCCACAGCTCTGGACCCCTTTACATTACACAGCACCCTGCATCACTGGCCCCCTTTACATTACACAGCACCCTGCATCACTGGCCCCCTTTACATTACACAGCACCCTGCATCACTGGCCCCCTTTACATTACACAGCACCCTGCATCACTGGCCCCCTTTACATTACACAGCACCCTGCATCACTGGCCCCCTTTACATTACACAGCACCCTGCATCACTGCCCCTTTACATTACACAGCACCCTGCATCACTGGCCCCCTTTACATTTCACAGCACCCTGCATCACTGGACCCCTTTACATTACACAGCACCCTGCACCTCTGGACCCCTTTACATTACACAGCACCTCTGGGCCCCTTTACATTACACAGCACCCTGCATCACTGGGCCCCTTTATATTACACAGCACCCTGCACCTCTGGACCCCATTACACTACACGGCACCCTGCACCTCTGGGCCCCTTTACATTACACAGCACCCTGCACCTCTGGACCCCTTTACATTACACAGCACCCTGCACCTTTGGGCTCCTTTACATTACACAGCACTCTGCACCTCTGGGACCCTTTTCATTGCACAGCACCCTGCACCTCTGGACCCCATTACACTACACGGCACCCTGCACCAATGGACCCCTTTATATTACGCAGCACCCTGCACCTCTGGGCCCCTTTACTTTACACAGCACCCTGCACCTCTGGGCCCCATTACACTACATGGAACCCTGCACCAATGGACCCCTTTACATTACACAGCACTCTGCACCTCTGGACCCCTTTACATTGCACAGCACCCTGCACCTCTGGACCCCATTACATTACACAGCCCCCTGCACCTCTGGACCCCATTACATTACACAGCACCTCTGGACCCCATTACATTACAAAGCCCCCTGCACTTCTGGACCCCTTTACATTACACAGCACCTCTGGATGGACCCCTTTACATTACACAGCACCTTGCACCACTGGGCTCCTTACATTACACAGCACTCTGCATCTCTGGACCCCTTTGCATTACACATCACCCTGCATTTTTGGACCCTTTTACGTTACACTGCACGCTGCATCTCTGGACCCCTTTACATTACACAGCACCCTGCACCTCTGGGCCCCATTACACTACATGGAACCCTGCACCAATGGACCCCTTTACATTACACAGCACTCTGCACCTCTGGACCCCTTTACATTGCACAGCACCCTGCACCTCTGGACCCCATTACATTACACAGCCCCCTGCACCTCTGGACCCCATTACATTACACAGCACCTCTGGACCCCATTACATTACAAAGCCCCCTGCACTTCTGGACCCCTTTACATTACACAGCACCTCTGGATGGACCCCTTTACATTACACAGCACCTTGCACCACTGGGCTCCTTACATTACACAGCACTCTGCATCTCTGGACCCCTTTGCATTACACATCACCCTGCATTTTTGGACCCTTTTACGTTACACTGCACGCTGCATCTCTGGACCCCTTTACATTACACAGCACCCTGCACCTCTGGGCCCCTTTACATTACCCAGCACCCTGCACCTCTGGACCCCTTTACACTACACAGCACCTTGCACCACTGGGCCCCTTACATTACACAGCACCCCACAGCTCTGGACCCCTTTACACTACACAGCACCTTGCACCACTGGGCCCCTTACATTACACAGCACCCCACAGCTCTGGACCCCTTTACATTACACAGCACCCTGCATCTCTGGACTCCTTTACATTACACAGCACCCCGCACCACTGGTTTCCTTTACATTACACAGCCCCGGACACCTGTATTTTACACAGACACCCCCCTAACAGTTCTGGACCCCCTGCATGTTACGCAGACCCCCGTACAGTGCATACCCCTCCCCCTACAATACAGATCTCTCCTTACAATACAGAACCCCCTCTACAATACAGATTCACCCCTACAATACAGAACCCCCCCTACAATAGACCACCCCTACAGTGCAGACCCCTACAATAAAGAATCCCCCCACAATACAGAACCCCCCCCCCCTACAATACAGATCAACCCCTACAGTGCAGACCCCCCTAAAATAAAGAACCCCCCACCCCACAATACAGATAGAACCCCCCTTCAGACCTGTAAAGCAAGCAGATAATCTGCTTGCCGCGTGCTGCACACACAGCACAGTACAGACAAGGAGGAGGGGGAGGCGGCTTCACTGCTCGGCTGCGTGACTGAGACAGTCACAGGCAGCCGAGACTCAGACCGCGGAGCTGCCTAAGGAGAAGGGGGATCACTGCGGCCAGGTCCCGGGCTGGGAAGCGGCTTGCACGGCACCCCCCCTGCAAAGCCAGGCACCCGGCACCACGCCATGCTACCCAGCAAGGTCCTCTTCAGTCGCGGGGGGGCGCCGGCCTGACACCCCCGTGTGCGGCACGCCCCCCCCCGCCCACTACTTAATACGAGGGCGAATTAAAGAATCTGTGCGGTCGCCAGGCGCTAGGGTGACCACATTTCCAAACTGCCATTCAGGGACAACACTCACCCCCCCCCCCCAATTTTTTTGGCAGATTTTTGGGGCAGGGGCGTATGAAATCAGCGGCCCATGCGCAAGATCAAAAGTGGGCCCTAGGCATCAAGAAGAACAACTGAGTGGTCAGAGGGGGCCACAGAGTAGTCAGAGTGGCAGTAGGATGGACGGGGGGACTGTGGGATGGACAGGGGGACCATGGGATGGATAGAGGCATACCTCCCAACTTTCTGAGATGGGAATGAGGGGACACCTATTAGCAAAAATATGTAGGAGAATTATAAACAAAAAAAAACAGTTTTTTTTTACCACTACTATTCTTTGATATTGGCTCCTTTAGGGACAAACAAAGAGGGACAGAGGGGCAGAGGGACAATGCCCTAAATGAGGGACAGTTTGTTCAAATCAGGAACAGCACAGGAGGGGGGGACTGAAGAACAGCACAGGTGGGACCAGAGGACAGCACGGGAGGGGGGGACTGAAGAACAGCACATGGTGGGGGACTGGAGAACAGCACAGGTGGGACCAGAGGACAGCACAGGAGGGGGGGGGGACTGAAGAACAGCACATGGTGGGGGACTGAAGAACAGCACAGGTGGGACCAGAGCACGGCACAGGAGGGGGGACTGGAAAACAGCACAGGGTGGGACCAGAGGACAGCAGGGGGTTGGAGAATGGGGGGTGGGGTGGGACAGAGCAGAGAAGTTACTGGGGAAGATCGCAGAGGGGCCAGGAGAGTGTTGAGGGACCTGTGAGCAGCAGAAGGAAACTGGATAAGAGGGGCGGCATATAGAGGAACTGATGCCCTCCATGTTCTTCTTGCAGCCACTGAATGCCCGCTTTTCCTCCTTTACTTCCTGCAGGCATTCAGTGTCTGCAAGAAGAACATGGAGGGCATCAGTTATTTTATATGCCGCCCCTCTTATCCAGGTTTAGAGGGGAGCTGCATGGACCCCCTGGAGTATGAGGCTGGGTTGCAATGGCGCCACCTGTAGTGGAGTAACTAAAACATTTCTGGCAGTTTGAAGGAGCAATGAATGGAATGCTGGCAGGATTCTGAGGTTGTGATAGTTGCAGATGAGCCACTACTGAGAGGATTGCTTGGTACACAGAGGGGTAGGTGAAAAGGTGGCAGAACATGAAAGGCTGAGGTTGAAGGAGGAGGGGGAGGGGGCTGCTGCAGTGAGAGGCAAACAAGTAGTGGGAGAGAAGAGACATTGAGCAGCTGGACAGGTCTGGGTGTGAGGAGTTATCATGTGTGCAGGGATGAGGGAAACATCTTCAGTTCTGAGGGGTTCATGCTGGGACCTGTAGTTCTTCACTTTTGGGGAGGGAGTCATATCCCCAAAAATGAAGGATTACAAGTCCCAGCATGAACCCTGCCCTGATATCTAGGGATGTTTCCTCCTTCCATGCAGGGTGTAATCTGTCATTGTCCTCTCCTGCCGAGTGCCGACCCTTATCTGCCGACCCTTATCTGCTTCCTCAGCCTGGAGCAAGCCTCTGAGTGTACTGTGCAGACACACACTAGAAGTGCTGAACTCTGACTGCTGGGAGAGAGCTGACAGGATTTTAACGTGGATGGATCTTTAATGCTGGTCAGTGCTTTGCATGTCACTTGCCTTAGTTTCGTTTCCTCTGTACACTGCAGTCTGTCTCAGTCTGATGTTTCTTCTGCATGCCGCTGCCTGGCTGGACTCCAGTACATACACGAGGAGGTGGGTGGAGCTGAACAGAAGGCGCGGAGGAGGAAGTTAAATCTCCTCCGCTGTGATAGGTCTCTGCCTCTCTCCTGCTCTGACGTCACTGGTTGCTACACGCCAAGCGGGCATCAGGTAGCAACCAGTTTGGGCACTGAGCCAGCGGTGGTGAATAAAGTAAAAAGGGGTCTCTCTCTCTGTCAGCTAGGGGTCCACCACAGGCTGAGACAGAGATGATGCATGCAAAGGCTATTTTAGGGGGCATTAGATCGCCCCAGGCCAATTCCGGGACTCTGTATAATACAGAGTCCCGGAATTGGCCTGGGGCGATCTAATGCCCCCTAAAATAGGACTGTATTGTCCCGTAATGAGTGTGCCCGGGACACGGGACACAAGTATTAATTAAGGGACAGTCCCGGTCAATCCGGGACACGTGGTCACCCTACCAGGCGCCCATGTTGCTATGGCGCCCTGTGCGATCGCACTGGCCGCACACCCCAAAGGCCGGCCCTGCACGCGCCCTTAGGAATAACTCACTTAATTCTGTCCAAACAAGAGTCTAGTAGACATTCCAAGTATGATACAGTTTGAAACACAAAATCATAAATTATAAAATAATACATGAAAACTTGCATATCACATAATATGTGAGGAAGTCATGTGACAGTTGCCACACCTTTACACTCTGCACACATAGTTTCCACTGTAGCGCAGGAATAACTACTTTACCCAAGTGTAATATAATGTCCATGTGATAACCAAGTGATTAATAAATAAAAAGGTCAGATAAATGCAGATATAGAAGTGCTGTGTTCCAGATTTAAATTCTCAAACCACCGTACTTTCAAAAAGTGCATAGTGCATAATAAAGCGCTTCACCCGATGTGACAATCAAATGCGCTCACCGGATATATAAGGCCATAAATGACCATCAGGCATGTAAAGGGTTCTTTAAGGATCCTTTCTATTACAACCTCTCCCAAAATAGGATCAATTCCCTTGAATTCAATAGAAACAGTTTTTCATAATAAATCTGTATATTCCAATACAGGTTCTCCAATCTGGACAGATCAAAACGGCTCCACCACAATGAGCCACAAAAAGCGGAAATAGTGTAATACAGTCTTTTATTAAAATTACTTACAGGGTAAAAACTTTGTATAAACAGGCAGGTACATACACAGCTGAAGGGTAGGCAGTGGTCGGTCTTGTCACTGAGAGCGATACGATCCCCAGCATGCATTCCAACTGGTGAACACACAGCTCCAGTGTTTAGACGTGCTGTGTCAAATTTCTATGCATTTCGCTATCAATGTGTCATCAGGAAAAAAGCACTTTATTATGCATGTTGCACTTTTTGAAAGCACAGTGGTTGCAGAATTTAAATATGGAACACAGCACTTTCTTTGCTAATTCTATGTCTGCATTTATCTGAACTTTTCTGTTTATTAATCACTTGGTTATCATATGGACATTATTTATTAATTACTTGGTTATCACATGGACATTATTTTATACGTGTTGTGCCCTTTTTATTATCTATTCATTATATAATAAATAACTATACATAATTATAACAAATAATAATAATAATAAAATGTATTCAATAATGTATTCAAATCAAAAAGACTGAAATTTGCTCAGTGGCAGAATTGTCGCTGCCTATACTTTCAGTGTTTGATGACAAATTTCCCCACAAATCACTATCACTCAATTCTGCAAGTGATTCTAATTTACTATCACTGTTTTCTAGCTGGTCTAAAACTGCTTTTGATGTAAAGGGAGGCTTTTTGGTTGCTATGGACAATTTCAAGTTTCCAGGCAGAAAACAGTATATATAATATAAAACTGCAGGTAGGGCACTGGACAAAGCATTAGGGACAAAAGGGATGTGAAATAATTTGATACAGTAATGTAATCTGTAATATTACAGTGTACTGTATGTGTTTTTGTTTGCACTTTTTGAATTTGGCACTGGGCTCCGTCCCCATGCGTTGTGACACTCACAGGGAACAAAACCTGGCACATTGATGGATCGAGCAGAGGACACAGACCGCGGACACAGCGATGAGACATCTCAGTATCCTGGGGACAAGGTAAGTAATTTTCCCAGGATACTGTGATGCAATCCTAAGTGTGGCTCGGGGTTATCACTTTTGGTAAAGAAAATTCACTCAGAGCCACACTCAAGATCACCGCCAGGGAGGTTAAGCTAAAACTGTGTAAGTTTTTTTTTCACTGTTAGAGCAGCAAGAATTTGAATCTCCCTTCCAAAATGTATTGTGTCGGCAGTAAGTGTTGATAATTAAAAAAAAAAAAACTTTTAGATGAGTAGCTCATTGAACACAATATACAGGGATATGGGAAGTGGTAGAGACATAAACACACACATAACCACATCGTTTTAATTGGATTGACTAGTGTCTTTATTCAACCTTATTACCTATGTAACTATGCAAGCAAAATTGCTGGTTTATTTTTTTTCTGCATCTAATTACCGTATTTATCGGCGTATAACACGCACATGCGTATAACACGCACCTTAACTTTAAGAGGGAAGTTTCAGGAAAAAAGTGAGGGTTATACGCCAATAAATACAGTAAGTATTCCTTACAAAATTAAGCTTCACCACATTCACTAAGCGCTGATTAAAATGAGTGATAATGCACTTATGAATTGCACAGTCTCATAGTCTTTAGTAAATCAACCCCATTGGCTTGCCATGTGCACCAGATGCAGTGTGCTTTTTGGGTGCAGTTAATAAAAATGTTATTAGCCATAGTCATGAAAGATTACATTTTGTCATGTCTAGCAACTCACACTGAGTGCAATCAGCTGTGTTTTTTGTCCTTTTGTAAGATCTACCTTTGCTCAGTTGGTGCAGTGTCCAGTTTCTAAATTGCCATTCTAGGGCCAGATTCAGGTAGATCCGAGCATCTTTGCTCTGGAGTAACGCTTCTCATTTACGTTACTCTGACGACCCTTTCAGCGCAAGTACTGTTATTCACATAGCAGTTGCACGTAAACTTGCGCCAGAGTAACGATACTGCGCTGGCGTAACCCGACACAAGTGGAAGTGGGTGTGATCACATGTAAATGATGGGCGGAGCCCAGCGCAGAGGCTTACGTTCAGCGCATCATCCACGGAGCATGCACAGTGAGTGCGGCTCCACTCGCCCCCTTGTGCGCATGCTCACAACTTCCGTCGGCACCACTTCACGGGAAACGTCAGCGCAGTGCCTTCCGTTGGGCGCTTAAAAGCGCAGGTGGAAACGCCATTCCAGCGCAAAAGTATTTCCGTTTCCCCCCACCCCAGGGAAGATACTTTTGTGCTGTGATGGCTGCTCCCGCTACCCCCAGAGAGAGGAGGAACCTAAACTTTAACGCCCAGGAGGTCTCAGTGATCATCTCCGCTATGGAGACATTTAATCATTTCCTCCATGGCAAAAAAAGCCGTAAGACCAGCCGGGAGAGGAAGCAGGGCATCCTGGACACCATTGCTGGCCGGGTCAATATTTTGGGGTACTCCACCCGGACTGCTGCTGACATCCAAAAAAAATAAATGATCTGCGGCGCAAGGTCCGTGGCAAGGTGGCCACCATCAGGAGGCATGAGAGGGGCACAGGTGGTGGTCCCCCATGTCTGGTCACCCTGACCGCGGAGGAGGAGGTGGTCTCTCGCTGCCTGGAGAGGGAGCAGGTGGAGGGGGTCCCTGGCTATGACTCCGTGGTGGAAGGCTCCAGGACAGGTAAGTGTTTTTTATCCCCTATTTGATGTGTTGCATTTGGGGGGGGGGGAGGGTACATGTGCCAAGTGTGTGGGACCACCAACATGTGTTTGCTTTGTGTCATCCACAGATGACGGAGCTGGGCCATCATCTGTCGGCGGCCAGTCCACCCCATCCCCCCCACGCCATCCTGTGCACGAGCCCCTGGGTGGTGAAGAGGTGGAGGAGGAGAGTGGCCACACCACACCTGCCGAGGTGGTTGTGGACGATCCTGCTGTGGCAGAGCAGGACTTTTCCTTAGTGTTGGAGGTCTCCTCCCCTTCTCCTGGGCCGTCTGTCATCCCCTCCCCCATCCTTGGAAGCCCCTCAAGGGCGACTCCATCCCCCCGGGGACAACCATCTTCTGGCCCCAGGAAGGCGACCCAGAAGACCAGGGGGGTGTCGGATCTTGTCCAGGGCCAGTTGGCGAGGGATCACGCCAGACAGACCCAACAAATGGGGGACATAGTTGGGCACTTGGAGAAAGTGGCTGACAGCCTGTGCTCCGTTGGCCAGATAAGCAACGCAGTGCAGGATGTGAGTTGCAACTGCGCTGCAGTGGTGACCAGTTTGGGGGAGGTGCAGGGGGATATTAGGCACCTCACTGCAGCCGTCCAGGCCAACACTGCTGCCATCCATGGAAACAGTGCTGCCATCCGGGACCAGGGGAGGCTGAGTCGGCGGGCCCAACACTACCAAGTGACCCGGCAGCTCAGGATGCAGGCCCAGCAGCTGAGGATGCAGGGCCAGACAAACAATTACCTCGGCCGGATAGCCATGGCCTTGGAGGGCATGCAGGCCACACCTGCCAGGAGTGGCCCACCCGGGGATCAGCCACCTCCAGATGCCCCCCCACACCCACCCACTCCATCCAGGCAGCTGAGGAGCCAGAGAGGTTCGGCAAGAAGGAGCCCCCGGCATCCCCGATGATTTGTTTTTTATTTTATTTGGATTTATACTCAGGTTATGAGATTTTTATTTTATTTGGATTTATACTCAGGTTATGAGATTTTTATTTTATTTGGATTTATACTCAGGTTATGAGTTTTTTATTGTATTTGGATTTATACTCAGGTTATGAGATTTTTATTTTATTGATACTGCACACGTTGCAGTGTGAATGGTGTGTGAATGTGAGAGGGTGGCACTCCTGACAGTAAGGGGTGTCACCCTCGGCCGTGGTGGTGAAGTTAACCCCACGGCTGTATGAATGACGTGTGAAAGGTGTATGAATGGACAGTGACATCATTGGGGCCTTGACGCTGGCGTTGCTGCTCCCAAGTCCTACATGCTGGACTTGGGCTAATCCAATGCGATGTGGATGTGGTGTGTGTGATCTAGGGACATCAGTGGTGTACACGCGTGCATTGTCTGTGTGATTAATGTTTTGGTTTAGTGTCCAAAGATGCCTACGGCGAGGCCTCTCCTGACTGCTCTTCCATCAGCAGACTGGGTGTCCTCTGGCAGGTGGGGACTGTGTGGGTCGGGGGTCAGGTCATCACGTATGTCAATCTGCAGGCCTTTTCTCATAGCAAAGTTGTGCAGAATGCAACATGCACCGATGATCTGACACACAAAGGTAGGGGAATACAATAGGGTCCCCCCAGACTTATCCAGGCAGCGGAAACGGGACTTCAGGAGCCCGAATGTTTGCTCCACCACTGCACGGGTTTTGATGTGTGCTTCATTGTATTTTCTCTCTCCTCTGGTTTGGGGGTCCCGGAAAGGAGTCATGAGATGGGGTCCCAGTGCATATGCAGAGTCACCTGTAAGGTAAAAGACAGGAGGATGTTAGTCATGCATGTACCACTTTTGATGTGCATCACGGGAGGGGATAGTCATGCCTGCCACCCATGTCACTCACCAACCAGCCAGCTGTCCCCATACATGTTCTGTTTGAATTCTGCTGGGATGGGGCTCTGATTGTATATGAAGCTGTCATGGCTGGACCCGGGGTGTTTGGCACGGACGTGCCATATGAGGCGTTGGGCATCGGCTATCACCTGTACGTTGATGTAGTGCCAATGCTTCCGATTGCGGTATATGTGCTCTGTCTCCTGGGGGGGCTGGAGTGCCACATGTGTGCAATCAATGGCCCCCACAGTGCGTGGGAATCTGGCAATGCTGTAGAAATCTGTCATTGCCTTCAGCCGCAGCTCCTCAGTGGTGGGTCTGATGAACTGGTTGGACATGCGTCTGAGGATTGCAGGGACAACCTGGTGCACACATCTGCTCACGGAGGATTGTGACATCCCAGCCACCACTCCACTTGTACGCTGGAATGATCCACTGGCAAGGAAATGGAGTGTTGCCAGGACCTTCACCAGTGGCTGCACTGCTTGTGAGCGGTGTGTCTTGCTGATGATGTCATCCTGCAGGGTTGTGGTTAGTTCAAGTATTGCATCTGGGCTGAATCTAAAGAGGCGATACACCTCCTCATCCCCCATGCCAAAGAGGTTCATGCGCGTGCGATATATCCTCTCACGTGCCCGCCTCCTTCGTTCCGGGGGACCCATCAGTAGTGCTAGGACCACGATTGCCCCTGGCATGTTGGCACACAGAGGTGTTGTCCTTGCAAGTGTGGTTGTTCAGCTAGCTCTTATCGTCGGTAACGCTGCTGTAGCTGCTCTCCTGCTGACCTGAGGCCGTCTAGAGTAAAGATAAAGCAGCTATTTGTAGAAATAACTTTGCGCCGGACGGACGAGATACGCGCGGCGCATGTAGCCAGCGTATGGTGCTAATCCGTTCGCGAATCGGGAAATCTCCCTCATTTGCATATTTGCAGGGGAAATCAATAGGCGCGACTGATGCGCCAAACGAAATTATGCGCTGACGGGACTCTGGCGCCGGAAAGTTAAGCCGATCGGAAATGGCCCGTTTTCGGGCGCATCTAGTTTGGTGGGTACGGCCACATAGAAACGACGGCGCATCTTCACAGTTCCACGGCGCATATCGAATTACTCCAGCGCAACTCTACCTGAATCTGGCCTCTAGGATGTGGGAGTGTCAGTCTGTGCATTTTGTATACTAGGCAGTCAACAGTTTCTCAGCTTCAGTATTTGCACTCAATAATGTGTGTAATCAGACCAAATATGCAATCAGTATGGTACTTAGTCATCATCAAGTTTTGGTGTATTTTGGCATATTCAGCATAAACACTAACTATGGGGTGCAGCCAATAGTTTTGGTGTTCACTGACTAATGTGTTGTTCCACATCTTCTCAAATTTTCTATATTCATTTAGTGCACATTTTTTTCTTTTAAGATTTTGGTGTGTTCCAGGCATTTCAATAATTTATTATCCCCTAACTAGCTCGGGAATATCATTTACAGACTGCAGTAATAAGATGAACTATGGTCACTCACTTACTTTTTTGTGTGCATCTTCAATCTTCCATTTTATCTTGATAATTTTAACCTGGATTCAGCTGAAATATTAGGAGAATGTTTATCACCTTTAACAAACTATCTGTCTTTGACAGGTATCCTTTCCCACTGCTGGGAGTCCAGTCCAGAGGCCAAAGTGTAATTTCTGAAGGAAAAAAAGTAATTTAAAATCACTCGCGGCTATAATGAATTGCCGGCTCCCGGCAATACAGAGAAAAGTCATTCATAAAAAAAAATGTGTGTGGGTCCACGGCATTTATTTTTTATTTGGGGTGGAGTTCCCCTTAAAATCCATACCAGACCTGAAGGGTCTGGAATGGATATTTGGGTTGAACCCCACATCATTTTTTTTTTAATTTGACGCAGGGTTCCCCTTAATATCCATACCAGACCCGAAGGGCCTGGTAATTGAATTTGGGGGGACCCCCACGCATTCTTTTTTTATGAATGACTTTTCTCTGTATTGCTGGTATCCGACAATTCATTACAGCCACAAGTGATTTTAAATGACTTTTTTCCTTCAGAAATTACATTTTGTGCAGGGACAGTTCTAAGCACAGGAAACAAGCGCTACTTTACAGGCATACTATACAAATTTTAAAGGAATATTTCAATTTTATTGTTTCACTTTAAGCATTATTAAAATCACTGCTCCTGAAAAAAACTGCAGTTTTTAAAACTTTTTTTGCATTGATACATGTCCCCAGGGGCAGGACCCGGGTCCCCAAACACTTTTTAGGACAATAACTTGCATTGTAGCCTCTAAAATTAGCACTTTAGATTTCAAACGTTCGAGTCCCATAGACTTTAACAGGGTTCTAAAGTTAACACAAACTTTTGGTCTGTTCGCAGGTTCTGGTGCGAACTGAACCCAGGGGTGTTCGGCTCATCCCTAGTTAAGATTTTTAAAAATAATAGCTTGTAATGCGAAATGCTTGTTAACCGCGTTACTCGCAATCCAAGGTATTATTGTAGTTGAATTATGTATTAAGCATGTGAATCATTTTACTTGTCAAAAGGCTTTTAATTTACTTAACTGATTTTGGTTCAGCTTTACACTTAACAGAGTAGGCAATGTTTAATTGTTACATATTAAGCTGCAAATCTAAACCAATAGAGGAAGTAGAGGACTTTCCTGCTTTACTGTACTGTGTGGCAATGACCTGTGAACCACAAAATTGGCTGAACAGATTTTAAAGTCATTGTAAACCCTTACATAAACCCACTGAAGTGACTACCCTTAGGTGATACACAGTGATAAAACAAATCCTTCTATATAAGTTAGACCTGTTTATCTGCAGCCTTCTATCCACTACATGATTCAGGCTAGTACACACTATAGAAGGATGTGATTTGTTCACTTTTCATGGCTGAGGTTTACAATCACTTCAACATTCATTCCTAGGTAATTGCTTTTTAAATGCATGTATTTTAGCTGTATATGTATCCTCTTGCCTAACTGGATGTACATTTCTAAATGCATGTAGGCAGGACTTTTCTTTTCTCTGTGACAAAAAGTTCAGTGATAGAGTCATATAACAATAATATTTCTTAACTTTGAACCATGGCATTGAATTGAATTATGATGTGATGTTTTTATTTTTTGTTAAGCAATTACTTTGAAATACAGAGACATAACGCAGCATTAACAATGAAATTGAACAGTTGGATTTATTGTTACCTTAAGGTTGTTGCAGCGTTCATATATATTTTGTCAAATGAAAAGTGTATCCACTGTGCTTTGTTTTTTTTTTCCAGTCCAGCAACGGGAGGTAAGCTGCATTTAATAAGAAAATAAAAAGCTGTCTATGCTTTTGGAAATTGGATCAAAGAGTAAGGGTAATGGCTGGTGGTGAATGGGATGGATAACATTTAAGAGGTTCGTGCACAGGGCAGATAGTGTACTTCTTTTACCATTTGTTTAAACTGTTGTTGGATGAAATTGTTGTTATGTTAAAAAGTGCAATGGTTCAATTCTTGTTTTATTTAACACAATGTGAAAAAAGTACTGTTCATCTAAGAAGTCTTTAGGTTTTGTAAATGATCATTTTATCAGTTTCACTTCTTGGGAAAAAATTGCAGTCTAGTTTTTTTTAACCTTTTTTTTCATTAGCTTTAGAGGAATATTTTCCTGCTGTGTCCCACTGGCAAGATTTCCCTTCACATTCTGGACTAGAGTTGCAATGGGAACACAGAGGAAAACTCTGCAAAATGAACAGAATTCACAACAGGGAAGGCAGGTGAGGCAGAGCTTCTAGGGTCATAGCTCGGTGACCTAGGGTCACAGATACCCCAAATACCCCAGAGATACATGGCTCCTTGTGAAGCCTGTCAGAAGCTTCAGTTTAACCACTTCATTACTGGGCACTTAAACCCCTTTCGTGCCCAGAGCAATTTTCAGCTTTCAGCGCTGACGGATTTTGAATGACAATTGCATGGTCATAAAACACTGTACCCAAAATATATTTTTATAATTTTTTTCCCCACAAATAGAGCTTTCTTTTGGTGGTATTTGATCATATCTGTGATTTTTATTTTTTGCGCTATAAACAAAAGAAGACAGAACATTTGGAAAAAAAACACAATATTTTTTACTTTTTGTTATAATAAAATCCCATTTTTTTTTATATATTTTTTTTCCTCGGTTTAGGCCGATACGTTTTCTTCTACATATTTTTGTTAAAAAAATCACAATAAGCGTATATTGATTGGTTTGCGCAAAAGGTATAGCGCCTACAAAATAGGGGATAGATTTTTTTTTTTTTACTAGTAATTGCGGCGATCTGCGATTTTTTTTGTTAGGCCTGCGATATTGTGACGGACATATCGGACACTTTTGACACAAATGTGGGACCATTCACATTTATACAGCAAATAGTGCTATAAAATGCACTAATTACTGTATAAATGTGACTAGCAGGGAATCAGGGAATGGGTTAACACTAGGGGGTGAGAAAGAGGTTAAATGTATTCCCTGGGTGTGTTCTAACTGTGTGGGGGGAGGGGACTGACTGGGGTAGGTGACCGATGCTGTGTCCCTATGTACAATGGACACAGATCGGTCTCCTCTCTCCCTGACAGGACGTGGAGCTCTGTGTTTACACACAGAGCTCCACGTCCCTGCTGTCACCGCCGATCGTGGGAACCTGGCGGACATTACGGCTACCAGGTACACGCATCGGCTCCTCAGCATTGCGCCGGCTTTGTGTTTACCCGCTGCGCGCCCTCCAGAGGCGGCGGGTAATGCACATAAAAAGATGTCCAAACACATCCACTCGGCACTTGAGAGCCGCGCTGTGGACATCTTTTGCCTATAGCGCGGATCTCAAGTGGTTAAATACAAGCTGGCACATGCTGTTTGCAGACTGAGAGGAGAGGATGAGCTCACAGTGCCTCTGACTTCTTGTCAGAGGCAGTGGGCTCAATGGACAGCTTGGAGATTTGGACCAATGGTAAAGCACCATTGGTCTAAGCCATGGGTCTTCAAACTATGGCCCTCCAGTTGTTCAGAAACTACAATTCCCATCATGCCTAGTCATGTCTGTGAATGTCAGAGTTTTACAATGCCTCATGGGATGTGTAGTTCCGCAACAGCTGGAGGGCCGTAGTTTGAGGATCCCTGCTCTAAGCTGTCCAATAAAAATGCTGCAGTGGAGACTCTCCTCTCACTGCAATGTCATAGAAGGGAACATGTGTCTAAAATACTTCCCTTCCAGCCCAGCCCTCTTAACTACAAGGACAAATCATGGGTTTATGGGTATACACTGTACCCACAATTCCATGTTTTTCTCACACAGGTAAGAGGAAGAATAAGAATCTGCTGCTGCTGAAAAGGTACTTTTTTAATCAAATTAAATAATATATTATTATGCAATATATTATAACATAATGATGTATTATTTATCCATTTACTGTCAAATTACTGGTTTGAAGTTATAGCTTCAAACTTCAGTAATTTCACCGTTTAGCCACCTGCCTGTGTACAGTTTTTTGAAAATGTAGTAAACTACCTTAAAACACTATATAATAGTTATTTGTATATTACTTATGTATGGTAATTAACCGCTTGCCATCCAGGCCAATTCTGACACTTCTCTCCTACATGTAAAAATCATATTTATTTTTTTGCTAGAAAATTACTCAGAACCCCCAAACATTCTATTATATATTTTATCAGACACGCTAGGGAATGAAATGGTGGTCATTGCAACTTTTTATGTCACACAGTATTTGCGCAGCAATTTTTCAAACACTTTTTAAAGAAAAAACACAAAAGTTAGCCCATTTTGTTGTATAATTATAAAGATGATGGTATGCCGAGTTAATAGATACCTAACATGTAACACTTTAAAATATGTGGAATGGCACCTACAGTAACTTCAGTATTTAAAAACCTTCATAGGTGACGTTTAAATTTTTTTTACAGGTTACATGTTTAGAGTTACAGAGGAGGTCTAGAACTAGAATTCTTGCTCTAGCTCTAATGTTCACTCCGTTACCTCACATGTGTGGTGCTAGCCAGTGCCTCTCCAGCCACTGACCTCGCCGCATGTCCCTGATTCACAACTGTTGGAAGAATTTCTCTTACTTCTTGCTTTGGTGACTATTCCGAATTGTTGTATTTACCTCTGTCAGTGAAAAATAGAGGGATAAATCTCCACAACGGGGACACAGACGGCAATTAAAATAGAACAAAGTATCCAATCCTTTCAAACTCAGAATTCAGCTGTTCTGTATTTCTAAGATTTTCCAGTGGATTTCTTTATGCAGTCACCACACGGAGTAGCGTTATCTTTATTGAAACATGTTTGCAATGTACTAATATAGATACATTCAAGAATGAGACTATAGAGTTGAGTAAGGTCCATTACTCATAGTCAAAATAGTTTTTTGATTTTAAAGCATATTCTTACATGATGTAGTGTTGGGCATGTTTACATATGTTTACAGCCTCAATTTCTTCTATGCTTGTATTGCACACTGTGTGCAGGACCATGGATAGCACATCTGCTTATGAGGTTTGTGCTTTATAGATGACAAGGTGCTGTTATCTGATTTCATTCCATGCACATTGCAATCTCCATTTACCAATATAATATTTAACCCCTTAATGCATGAAGGTAAAACAGATCTTATTTCCTTTTGTGTTTAATTTAGCAGTGCATTTCTTACTATTAGCATGACCAAGCACATACACAAAAAAAAAAAAAAAAATACTGTGTATGTGTATATCCACAGTAGAGAAAATGAAAAATAGTGTGTGTATATATATATATATATATATATATATATATATATATATATATATATATATATTATTTGTCTCTTTTCTACTTAAAACACACTGACAGTGACATAAATAAAAAAAAAATTAAATCTATCCTGCCTAACATACAATGACTAACCTTTGACCCCTGTTCCAGCCTTTTAACCTTGATCAAGTCCCAATATTTTTTTTTCAAGCATACCTTTTTTTTAAATAATAAATAAATTACAATACAACATATTTTGTTTTCTCCATTCAAAGGAGAACAGAATACAGGGGGTAGGTTTTACTGACTAATTACTACAAAAGCCAATTACAGGCTATTACAGCCATCAAGTAGTCAGGAGACTACATGTGAGACTCCAGACAAGTACAACATTTTTTTTTTCCTGGTGCCTACATGGCAGCATACCTGTGACAAGCTCCGCCTTGGCTCCTCCTTCAGGACTAGTGAATATCATAAAAGAATAGGTTAGCGCAGCCCCCACATTCTCCTTTTTTTCCTCATACCTCATGGCATTGAATTCTGCATTTGGCAGTTTCCGTCTGGGTTCAAGCCTCTCCCGGACGCGGTCCCTTCTCTTGGGCAGCTAAATGCGCTTATAAGGTGGGGAGTCCTTTCTGTAGAATCTTTTGGGACGAGCAGTTCTTTCCTCTTAGGTAAGAGCCTTTTATCTGCATATGTATTTATCTTAGGCATTGGCTTGGTGGCACCAGAGCAAGCAGCTATGAGGTGGGATCCTTTTCTTTCTTTCTTTTTTGTTATTGCCTTTTATTTTTATTTCTCTCCAGGTTTCCCTTCCTCTGTCCTCTCCTCCCCTGCCCATCGCTCTCCTGTCCCCTAGTTAGCTACACGCTGTCCTTAGGAGCAGCGCGTGCTCACTGCCGGCACTCTTATCCGCCCCCCTGGCATCTTCCGCTTTGTTCTTCGCATGCGTTCGCTGCCGTTGGGTCCCGTCGCCGCCGGTTTGTGCATTTTCGGTAGCTTCCGAGGTCGCGGCGGCCATCTTGGGAAAGGGCAAACTCATGACTTTTTGCCACTAAATCCACCACACCTGGGAGAGAGGCATTACCTCTGCCTCTGTCTCCTATTTAGCTCCCCGGTGGCCTCAGCGTAACACCTGATGCTGCCCAGGGATCATAGAGAGCTCCAGGAAGATTCCCCTCTTTTAAAAGTAATATATATATATATATATATATATATATATATATATATATATATATTTAAATAAATGGTTAATTAAACAAAACATAGGGGGGGATATGTGTGTGCGTATATATATATATATATATATATATATATAAAATATATTCATGCAGCAGGAATATAGTTCATAACCCTTTCCTACCCCTTCCCTAGCTGCTTATTCTGCAAGTCGCCAAAGATGAGCCACTCGCCGCCCGATCAAGATCCTACTTGTCACGGAAGGTCCCCGCATCCGGACCGAATGGTTCCGTCAGATACTGCTTCCCACGGTCTCGACATAGATACCCTATATTAGCTGCCTTGAAACACACAACGAGACGAGACTTGTATGTGTGCTAAGTATGGAATACTTTAATGGTACATTCTCCTGGTTTATATCTAGTTACAAGCTTGTGAGTAATCAAAGAAACGATAAAACCCTCTGCCCTCTCCTCACACAGGGGGGCTTCAAGGTAGACACTTTGGCACCAGTCTAAAAAAGTCACATTCCTTTAGATAATAGAATTCAATTAACCTTTAGAATAATACACAATCACAAATAATCTTATCAGTATCTAGACATTTCGGCACCACAAAGCTTGACAAGTTCCCCTGACCATAATTGACATGCTAATTCAATACACCTGACAGGAGACTGCTAACTTGTAGTACAATACACAATAGAGTCAATTAGCTGGAAGAGGACATTAGCATTTAGCAGTATGAAAGAGTCACTCTACAATTAACTCTAAGAATTAACTAACTTAAAATAGCCCTACAGATATCTCAGAATATAATGTGGATAATCCATACCTAATAGTCCTATCTCAGGTAGTCCAAGATATCATTCTTCCATTCATCCTATGGTCCTAGTGGTCATAGGATGATTTTAGACATAGGAGAATCTGAGTCTGTCATACTTCTCCCCCATCAGAAGACGACTAACAAGGTCCCAGATCTCCACCTGGTCTGGACATGTGTTAGTCGGACAAAGTGAACTCATATAGTCTGTCCGCATGACCTCCAATCCAATCTTGGCTGCAAGGAGTAGTTGACACCAGTAGAGGGAACCCCAAATGGGTTGACTCCAAAGTTAGTCAGTAATTCTGGTCCTCCAATGCTGGTATCCATACCGTACCCCAAATAAATTGCTCCAAACAGAGCATTACTCACCCGCCACCCTCTGCCTCTCTCAGAGAACATGTCTGCCGCTGGGGGGAGGCCTGGACTGCCCCTTCTCCCTGGAGTCCTTTCAGCCGCTGGAGAGGAGACAGGGTGTCTGGGGATAGGGGTTCACCATCTCCTGTCCATGGAACCCAGAAGATGCTTTAGGTACTGAGCAGAGGTTAGCAGAGCTCGGCCCTGCGGTCAGTACTTCAGCTTTGGAAATGGCAATCTCCAGATTTTCCACTGCCGATTCACTGGCATACTGCTGGACAGGCACATTCCTCCATTCACGATCATCCCATGCAGAAACAGGATCATCAAGGCCAGTCAGCACTCCGGGTCCATAGCTGCAGGGGCAGGTTGGCAAAGCACACTGTTAACCTGCCACATTGCTGATTTATTCAGCCAGGATTTCAGCATTGTCCACTGGTATTTCCTGATAGTCCCAGGCAAAGGGAGCCCAGCCCTGGCACTGTGCAGAGTCTAGCAGCCGTCTGTAGGCAAATTCCAGCTCCCATTCCTGAACGGCCAGAAACTCCAAATCTTCCTGTAGCCAGTGCACTTCCGAGAGATTCAGTCTTCGCTCTCTGTATGCCATTATGTCCTCCAAATACCACTACCGATCTCTCCCAAAGTCAGGGTCCTCGTACATCCTCCAATACAACAATCCCAGGCCATCATAGTCAAAGCCTTTCCGTGGGGCTGTCATCCGCTGACCACGGGCACACTTGGGCTACATACCACCGAAGGGCTCTGTAGCTTTCGTCCAACCGCATCTCTGCCCGGATCAGCCTGCTTAACTCCGCGACAATGAATTAAGACAGTTTTGAAGGCAAAAGGGGGTCCACCTGATAAAGTGGCCGGTTAGTGTATATGTGTATATACATATTTTTTGAGCAGTGTATATATATTGTGACAGGAAGTCAGGTAAATCTGTGGGTGTTTTCACAGACGGGAGATACATTTCTGCCTTGTTTAGACAATTCACCAATTACTATCAGGTGTCGGCTGCAGAAATAGCCAGAAAGGTTTAAGGGTGTTGGAAAACTTCAGCTGTTCAGAATAAGGCAATTAAGGCCTCTAAAAGTCATCCAGAGGATGACTACCGATTGCTGCATCCTGAGGCTTTTTGAGTTAAGGAGAGCAGTGAGAAAGACTTCTGAAGTGGTGAGGTGGTTGTTGATTTTTCTGTGTGATAAAAAAAAAGTCTATTGTTTCACTGCTGTGTGACCAGCAGTGTCTGCCCAGCAGTAGGCTGTGCCAGACTCCATAGATAGGTTCCTGTGTGGTGAAGATAGACGCCCCAAGTTGCCAGGGTTTATTTTATGTTTTGTTTTGTTTATGCTGTTTGGATGCTTGCACTTTTTTCCAGCAATATGGAAGAATAAACCAAACTCTTTGTTTTCAACCGTCTTCAGCTGCCTCTCTGTATAGTTCAGTTTGTAGTAAACCCATCCAGGGGGTCACACACCACCGCTACTGAGCTAACCCCTTACACATGGTGGAGTGGTGCGGGCAGTTAAAGTAAGCCCAAAATGCAGGAGATACTGAAACAGCTGGCTATAGCAAATGCAAATCAACAGCAGACAAATGCAGGTTTGCAGCGGAGCCTTGCAGCTCAACAACAGGCTCACGCAGCTCAACAACAGGCTCACCAAGAGAGCCTTGCAGCTCACCGAGAGAGCATTGCAGGCTTGGAACAGAGACACAAGCAGCAAATGGAGGCCATTGTGAAACAACTTCAGTGACAGCAGACCGAGGCTGGGAGTCAGGCCAGTAAAATACCGACTTTTCGGGTAAGACACTTATTGCCAAAGATGACTGCAGATGATGACCCCGAGATGTTTCTGACCATGTTTGAGAGAACAGCGGAAAAAAAGAGTTGGCATAAATAACAGTGGGCTGGACTAGTAGCCCCCCTATTATCTGGAGAAGCCCAAAAGGCATATTTTGATTTGGAGCTTGCAAACGCAAAAAAATTATTGGTTAAAAGAGGAAATATTGTCACGTTTTGGTGTAACCCTGGATGTCCATGCTCAGCGAGTCCACAATTGGAGTTATCAGCTGAGGAAGCCACCTCGGTCACAGATGTATGACCTCATCCATTTGGCTAAAAATTTTGGAGTGAGTAGTCATGGACAAATTTCATAGGTCCTAATTCCTATAGGTAAGACTGCATCAAGCAATGGGGGTGGAGAGAGGGACCAAAGAGCAACTAGAGGTATTATCGGGACTACTGCTAATGTTTGGCGAGAGCGGCCTGGAAGACCCATCCCACAGGAGAGGACCAGGAGATTGATTTGTTACCGTTGCCGGGAAGAGGGACATGTAGCAGCGGTTTGCCCAGCGGGTGATGAACCCATGCAGTGTGACTTTCTGACAGAGAGGTGACAGTCCCTTTTTGCAAACACATGCCCTGCAGTAAAGGGAAATGAGAAACCTTTATGTAGAATGTGCTTATATGGTAAAGATGTTGTGGTATTGTTGGATTCAGGTAGCCTGGTCACCTTAGTGAAAAGTGATCTAGTGGTGGGAAAAACCTTACATCCTAGGAAAATGGCTGTAGTTTGTGTACATGGGGACACTCGAGAATATCTGGTGACTACGGTTTCCCTTGAAACCTCCCTTGGTAACTTGTGTCACCAGGTGGGTTTAGTTCCCAAACTGCCACATGACGCCATTGTGGGAAGGGATTTCTCAAAGGTCTGGGAACTCTGGGACTGCCCAGATTCCCCAGTAGGTGGTTCTTCTGAGCCTGAAACATCTACTCCAGAAACCTCTAACTGAGGATTCTCCTGAGTTTCCATTCTCAGTCTTATCAGGGGAAACACCAGTCCCTATGGAGGAGCCTGCTACCTCAGAAGAGGAACAGCGGCCGATAGGGTTTGATGACCTCGAGGTGCACAGAGAAAATTTTATCACTGAGCAATTGAGGGACCCCACATTGCTAAGAGCCCGGGAGAATGTAGTAATGATAGATGGGGAGTTAGTTAACCCTGATGAGAGGGTTGCCCTCCCTTATTTCATTATTGAAAGGGACCTGTTATATCGAGTGTCACAGAGGATAGAGGACACCATTGAGCAACTGGTAGTGCCTAAACCGTACCACAAGATGGTTTTGGAACTGGCCCATGGGCACATTCTAGGGGGACATTTGGGAGCAGAAAAAACCCAGGAGAGGATCACCCAGAGGTTTTATTTGCCTGGGATCACTAAGGAAGTGGAATTGTATTGCTCTTCCTGTCCAGTGTGTCAGATTACTGCACCCATGCCACATTTCCGCAGTCCGTTGGGACCCCTGCCCATTATCAAGGTCCCTTTTGAGAGGATCACCATGGACTTGGTTGGCCCCTTACTGAAGTCTACTAGAGGGCACCAGCACATCTTGGTAATAATGGACTATGCCACCCGTTACCCAGAAGCGATTTCTCTCTGAAACACCTCTGCTAAAGCCATTGCCAAAGAGTTATTTCAGGTTTTCAACCGTGTGGGTCTTCCTAAGGAAGTCCTAACTGACCAGGGCACCCTGTTTATGTCTAGGGTGACCAAAGAACTTTGTAAACTCCTGAAAGTGACCCAATTACATACATCAGTATATCACCCTCAAACAGACGGGTTAGTGGAAAGGTTTAATAAAACCTTAAAACAAATGTTGAGGAAGGTGGTGGATAAAGACGGAAAGACTTGGCATTATCTGCTCCCTTATCTGATGTTTGCCATAAGAAAGGTTCCCCAATCGTCCACAGGGTTCTCTCTGTTTGAGCTACTGTATGGGAGGCACCCCCGGGGCCTACTGGACATTGCCAGGGAAACATGGGAGAGTAAGAGTTCCCCGCATCGAAGTGTGGTGGAACATGTGCCCAAGTGATTGCGATTGTCAAGGAACATTTAGCCCAAGCCCAATTGTCTCAACAAAGGATTTACAATTGTGGGGCCCAGGTCCGTTCATTTGCACCTGGTGATAGGGTGTTGGTGCTGTTCCCCACGGTTGAAAGTAAATTTCTAGCCAAATGGCAGGGTCCCTATGAAGTGTTGGAGAAAATGGGGGTGGTGAATTATAAAATTAGCCAAGCAGGAAGACGAAAATCTGAGCAGCTCTATCACGTGAACTTGTTGAAACCATGGAAGGATAGAGAGTCCTTGGTCGCTAACACTACCCGATTTTCTGCTCCATTTAACCTTGCTGTCCCTGAAGTTGGGATAGCGGAGACTCTGTCCAAAACTCAGCAACAGAAGGTTAAAGAATTTGTGCTCCGTAATAGGGAGAAGTTTTCAGACCTGCCAGGTTGGGTCTCCGGAGTTGAACATGACATTATCACCACACCAGGGGATAAGGTCAAGTTGAAGCCTTATAGAATTCCAGAAGCCCGGCGAGTGGCAATTCGCCAGAAAGTAAAAAAAATGCTTGAGCTGGGGGTGATAGAAGAGTCAAATAGTGATTGGTCCAGTCCCATTGTCTTAGTGCCCAAACCAGATGGAAGTTGGCGGTTTTGTAATGACTTTCGCCGCCTAAATAAAATCACTAAGCTTGACACCTATCCTATGCCCCGCATAGATGAACTGATTGATCAACTAGGCACTGCCCGGTACATGACGACGTTAGACCTGACCAAGGGTTATTGGCAAATTCCTCTCTCGGAGTCGGCCAGGGAAAAAATGGTATTTGTAACTCCAGATAGATCTTTCCAATATTGGAGGATACCTTTTGGGTTACAGAATGCTCCCGCCACATTTCAACGCACCATGGATAAGACCCTTCGGCCTCATCGAGCCTATGCTGCTGCATACCTCGATGACGTTGTCATCCACAGTGAGGATTGGGACTCACACTTACCAAAAGTTCAGGCTGTGTTGGATTCCATCTGGAAAGCCGGGTTTACAGCCAATCCAAAAAAATGTACCCTAGGGCTAGAAAAGGCGAAGTATCTGGGGTATACCATTGGAAGAGGTCTAATCAAGCCCAAATAAACAAAGTTGAGGCTATTCAGGATTGGCCACGTCCCACCAACAAGAAACAGGTTTGTGCATTTTTGGGGATCGCGGGATATTATCGCCGCTTTATCCCCCATTTTGCCTCACAGACTGCTCCCCTGACCAATTTGACCAAAGGGAAGGAGTCTGTCATGACCGAATGGACTCCCAAAGCAGAAACAGCTTTTCAGGCTTTAAAACAGGCCTTATATAGTCAGCCATTTTTAAATTCGCCTCATTTTTCATGGGACTTTGTGGTTCAGACAGATGAGTCAAATGTGGGGTTAGGAGCTGTACTGTTCCAGATTATCAAGGGGGAGGTACCTCAGCCGAAAGTTGAAGGCCCATGAGGAGAATTATGCCACCATTGAGAAAGAGTGTTTGGCGGTGAAATGGGCTTTGGATTCTTTCCGGTACTACCTCGTGGGTAGACAGTTTGAACTGGTGACGGATAATGCCCCATTGAAGTGGATGGCACAGAACAAAGAGACCAATAGGAGAATAAATAGGTGGTTCCTGGCCCTCCAGGAATCGGGTGTCAGCTGCAGAACTAGCCAGAAAGGTTTAAGGCGTTGGAAAAGTTCAGCTGTTCAGAATGAGGCAATTAAGGCCTCTATAAGTCATCCAGAGGATGACTACTGATTGCTGCATCCTGAGGCTTTTGAGTTAAGGAGAGCAGTGAGAAAGACTTCTGAAGAGGTGAGGTGGTTGTTGATTTTTCTGTGTGATAAAAAAAAAAGACTATTGTTTCACTGCTGTATGACCAGCAGTGTCTGCCCAGCAGTAAGCTGTGCCAGAGTCCATAGATAGGTTCCTGTGGTGAAGGTAGACGCCCCAAGTAGCCAGGGTTTATTTTATGTTTGTTTTGTTTATGCTGTTTGGATGCTTGCACTTGTTTCCAGCAATATGGAAGAATAAACCAAACTCTTTGTTTTCAACCGTCTTCGGCTGCCTCTCTGTATAGTTCAGTGTGTAGTGAACCCATCCAGGGGGTCACACCCCCCCCGCTACCGAGCTAACCCCTTACAATATATATATATATACACAATACACACAAAGGGGATAAACATGTATATAGCAAAAAAATGTGTTACTGCAATACTTTTCTGTACTGCAATACTTTTCTTGATTTTCTGGAAAAATTTCTGGGGTGCCAAAAATTTCAGCCATGACTGTATATATATATATATATATATATATATATATATATATATATATATATACACTGCTCAAAAAACTGAACACTTTAAAACATATCAGATCTCCGCGGCCTATACAGACCCTTGCATGTCTGTCACATATGCTCAGGGTGAACCTGCTCTCATCTGTGAAAAGCATGGGGTGCCAGTGGTGGACCTGCCAATTCTGGTGTTCAATGTAAAAAGCCAATCGAGCTCCACAGTGTCCAGCAGTGAGCACAGGGCACACTAGAGGACGTCGGGCCCCTTAGGCCACCCCCATGAAGTCCGTTTCTGATTGGTCAGAGACATTCACACCAGTGGCCTGCTGGAGGTAATTTTGTAGGGCTCTGGCAGTGCTCATCCTGTTCCTCCTTGCACAAAGGAGCAGATACCAGTCCTGCTGATGGGCTAAGGACCTTCTACGGCTCTGTTCAGCTTTCCTAGTGTAACTGCCTGTCTCCTGGAATCTCCTCCATGCTCTTGTGCTGGGAGACACAGCAAACCTTCTGGCAATGACACATATTGATGTGCCATCCTGGAGGAGTTGGACTGCCTGTGCAACCTTTATAGGGTCTAAGTATTTCAAAAGTGTTCCTTAAATTGTTTTGAGCAGTGTATATATTTATTATTATTATTATTATTATTATTATTATTTTACAACTACTCATTTAACCTGAGTTTAGATTTAATGCAGGCTATAGGTCTAAAGGTAACATATATTTAAAAGTCTCTTCAATTGCAGACAACTGTTTCAGTAGGTGACTACACACCATTTATACCCTGTGCAGGTCCACTAAAGTAAATACAGTATATAAAACAAGCATTGCCTAGATATTTTTACATTTTAAATGAAAAGTTGAAAAGAAATGAAGAGAAAGAAAAAGCCATCATTGCCACTTATTCAGTGTAATTATGACTGATTTGTTTAAACTGAGTATGACATTATTAATGAACATATATCTCTTTTAATTCTATCATCTTAAAATAACCTGATTAATATGTACATAAGCAATGTGTTTTATATACAGTTTGTGATATCTGTGTAATTATCGTACTGCAGAAGAACTGCTGAATTTGGTTGAGGACAAAATCTGAGGAGTGGGAGTAAAGTAAATAAACTAAGGGGTGTATTTATCAAATAAAAATCTCAAAGCTGTCCATCAAATCAGCATGTAAATTTGTTCTGTACAAATGGGGCATTTTTTTATATTTTCAGATATTTTTGCTGCTGATTTAATATTTTAATTGAAAATAAAACAGAGTAAATGGTGAAATGGCTGTATTATGGTAGTAGATGGCACTGAGTATCATAGTAAATAAATATGCTCCTCAGCTCCATATAGTGCACATATTGCAATATTTTCCCCATTCACATTTTTATTCAATGATCAGTATAGAATGTAACTTGAAAATATTCATCTTTGCACTATTACTACAGGCCGAATTTGCATGGGGTTGTAACGAATGAATGGATATGCAAATTGTTTATAAACACACCTCTAAGAGTGCATAATAAAGAGTGGGGAAAGGGTAACAAACCCTGGGGACTTTGAATGGTGCCAGTAAATACAGTAACACTAATAATATAAAAAGTAGAAAATTTAATTATTTGAAAGCAGTAAAAAAACATTCGATAGACATAAGTATGGCTCAAACAATGAGCTAAAGGTACCTGTTGCAGGAGTTTCTCTACATGTTTCACTCAAATTGAGCTTCTTCAGGAGCTTGAACAAGTAATGCTACAGGTCACACAAGAAAAATACACAGGATGGAACAGGGATTAGTGAATCTGCATACATAGGTAAAGACTAAACAATACAGTAAAATGCACATAATTGTGGGGAAAATAATAAATACGTATAATAATTTGAATATAGATACGGTATATGTTCACATAGATGAACCCCTTCAATACCGGACCATTGTCATATGATGTCCACAAAGGGGATCTCCCATCCCGAGTGGACGTCATATGACGTCCTGGACTTGGGGGGGGGGTATCTGAATGATGCCTGCAGCGAGAGGCATCATCCAGATATCCATCTCTTCTGCCAGCGATTCTGCACAACATAAGAATGATCATAGCGGCGGTTCTGCCGCTTGGTAATTCTTATAGGCGGCGGGAGGGAACATCCCCCCTCCTGCCGCCATCGGGTGCTTCTCTGGGCTCTCCCGTGCCATTGGGGGCCCGGAGAATGAATCGTCCGGCGCTAGCTGTAACCATAGTGATGACTATCTCTATGACCGTCGGAGGACCCGGGCGCGATGTCATGATGTCAAGCCCGGGTCCCATATGTAAACAAATCCGCGTTTGCGGCTACTAAGCAACAGTAATCATGAGGATTTTTTCACCGATCTCATGGTTTCCAGCCTGGAGGAGAGATGTGGGGTCTTACTGACCCTGCATCTTTCCATAAAGAGGACCTGTCACACATATATTACAAGCGATGTTTACATTCCTTGTAATAGGAATAAAAGTGATAAAAATAAATAAAAGAAATAATAATAATAAATACAAAAAAACGCCCCTGTCCCCGGTAGCTCTTGCACAGAAGCGAATGCACACGCAAGTTCCACCGACATATGTAAATGCCGCTTAACCACTTGCCCATGGCGTCATGGTAAAAAGACATCATGTTTTTAAAGATGGATATCTCGGTAATGGCAGCAGCTGCTGCCACAACCGAGATATCCATCTTTTCCGTGGGCAGTCCTGTACACGATAACGGCAGTCTCCGCAGCGGATTCGCCGCGAGAACGCCGTTATCGGTGGCGGGAGAGGGCCTCCCGCCGCTCTCCCTCACCCTCCGCCGCTTACCGGAGCCGTCGGTAGCGGCGGAGGCGATCGGGTCCTGTCGGCAGTTGTGTTGGGATACGAGTGAGGGAAAAATCGCCCCCACCCGTCCCCCATAGCTCTGCTGGGCGGAAGTGATGTCACAACGTCAGTCCCGCCCAGCGTCTTAAAGAAACATTTTTTTTTCTGACATTTGAAAAATTAATTTTTTTTTCTTTTTTTGCATTTAAGCCTAAATATGAGATCTGAGGTCTTTTTGACCCCAGATCTCATATTTAAGAGGACCTGTCATGCTTTTTTCTATTACAAGGGATGTTTACATTCCTTGTAATAGGAATAAAAGTGATATTTTTTTTATTTATTTCGGTGTATAAAATTATAAACTAATTTAAAATAAATAAGAAAAAACAAAAAAAAAAAAAACGCCCCATCCCGACGAGCTCGCGCACAGAAGCGAACGCATACCCGAACGCGCCCGCATATGAAAACGGTGTTCAAACCACACAAGTGAGGTATCGCCGCGATCGTTAGAGTGAGAGCAATAATTCTAGCCCTAGACCTTCTCTGTTTCTCAAAAAATGCAACCTGTAGAATTTTTTAAACGTCGCGTATCGAGATTTTTAAGGGTAAAAGTTTGACACCATGCCACGAGCGGGCGCAATTTTTAAGCGTGACATGTTGGGTATCATTTGACTCGGCGTAACTTTATCTTTCACAATATATAAAAAAATTGGGCCAAATTTATTGTTGTCTTATTTTTTTATTCAAAAAAGTGAATTTTTTCCAAAAAAAGTGCGCTTGTAAGACCGCTGCGCAAATACAGTGTGACAAAAAGTATTGCAATGACTGCCATTTTATTCTCTAGGGCAGGGGTCTCTATACTTTTTAAGCAAAGGGCCAGTTTACAGTCTTTCAGACTTCAGGAGGGCCGGATTCTGACCAGTCGGAGTAGAAAATGCCCCAAGGGCCGAGCATCAGTGAGAATAAACATGGCCCCAGTATTGATGGGCAGTAGGAGGAGGAATAGAGCTCCATCATTGTGATTCGTGTAAGAAATAGTGCCCCATTGTTGGTTCCATTGGGAGGAATAGTGCCTCATATCATTGGGAACAATACTGCCCCAAGGGCCGGATAAAGGCTAGCAAAGGGCCACATCCGGCCCTCGGGCCGCAGTTTGGAGACCCCTGCTCTAGGGTGTTAGAAAAAAATATATATAATGTTTGGGGGGTTTAAGTAATTTTCTAGCAAAAAAAACAGTTTTAGTCTCGTAAACACCGAATCTGAAAAACAGGCTTGGTGGGCAAGTGGTTAAACCACATATGTGAGGTATCGCCATGTGCGTTAGAGAGAAAGCAACAATTCTAGCACTAGATCTCATCTGTAACTCTAAACTGGTAACCTGTAAAAAAATTCTAAGCGTTGCCTATGGAGATTTTTAAGTACCGAAGTTTGGCGCCATTCCCTGAGTGTGCGCAATTTTAAAGCGTGACATGTTGGATATCTATTTACTCAGTGTAACATAATCTTTCATATTTTACAAAAAAATTGGGCTAACTTTATTGTTTTGTTATTTTTTTAATTCATGAAACAATTTTTTCCCCAAAAAAAGGCGTTTGAAAAATGATTGTGCAAATACTGTGCAAGACAAAACTTTGCAATAACCATTGTTTTATTCCCTGGGGGTACTGCGTAATTTTCTAGCAACAAAAATTATGATTTGTACATGTAGGAGAAAATTGCCAGAATAGGCCCGGTATTAAGGTGTGTATAAAAGCCCGGTATTGAAGTGGTTAAAGTGCACAATCTTGGCAAAAACTCACCAAGCTAGACCAGTCCAAATCGAAGAATATAAATGCATAATGGGGAGAAAAGCCAACCAGCACACGTCGCCGTCACTAAATTGGGACCAGGAATTAAAAAATCCAGACAGAATACAGTGACTACAATTGTAGCCCCCAATTGGTGCAAATGAGTCCAAACTGAAAGGTCAACTCGACCAAAAATTTACCAAAGTGCATCTAAGTGCCATATGACAATAAACAGATAAGTCTATGCAAACGGGTCTGATGGTATGCTGAACGGTTATCTTCTTCACTATAATGGCCGTAATAAATCAAGGTATCCACACAGGTCTTGTAGTTCCCTTACCTTCATGGTGCTATATCTGGGCATATAGTATCGTTCCTCCACGATGTGGGTCTCACTCCTTCCAAACTAGTTCACTCTAGCTGCTATGGGCCGTCCAAACCATCCAGGCTCAGCGATCCAAAGGAGCAGGCACAGTGAGGGAGAAGGAGAAAAGAAAGAACGGATACCTCCAATTGTGAAGTGGGTTTCAAAACCGGGGATACTTTAATGAATAAAAGTGGACTCTTACAGAGAATAAAAACAAAATGTGCAATGCAAAATGCGGGGACGAAGCGATCGTATTCCCATCTTATGTCTATTGGGCTCCGGCTTGCGCGGGTGTCACGTGATCTCGACTCCCCACATTTATGTGTATTTTACTGTATTGTTTAGTCTTTACCTATGTATACAGATTCACTAATCCCTGTTCCATCCTGTGTATGTTTCTTTTGTGACCAGTAGCATTACCTGTTCGAGCTCCTGAAGAAGCTCAATTTGAGCGAAACATGTAGAGCAACTCCTGAAATGCGTTCCTTTAGCTCATTGTTTGAGCCATACTTATGTCCATCGGATGTTTTTTTTTTACATACATTCAAATAAATACATTTTCTACCTTTTATATTATTTGTGTTACTGTATTTTCTGGCACCGTTCAAAGTCCCTAGGGTTTGTTACCCTTTCCCCACTCTTTATTATGCATTTTTCATAGGGGATGTGGTGCCTTGATTTGAGGACCTGTATTCCACAAACTGTTTTCACACCTCTAAGAGTACCAGTAAAGAGAAAATCACCCTAATATATATAAAGGGCCTGGTAATGGACTAAGGGGGGAACCCATGCTGGGTTTTTTTCAGTGACTTTTATCTGTATTGCAGATTATTGCATTATAGCCACTAGAGTAGTTTTAAATTACTTTTTTTTCCTTTAGAAATTTAATCTTGTGCAGAGACTTTTCTAAACATGGGAAACATGCACTACTTTACTGGCATACTATAGACACCCTGGGTCCAAAATTTAAAGGGATATTTCACTTTTATTGTTTCACTTTAAGCATTATTAAAATCACTGCTCCCAAAAAAAAATGCAATTTTTAAAACTTTTTTTGCATTGATACATGTCTCCTGGGGCAGGACAGAACCCCAAACACTTTTTACGACAATAACTTGCACATTAGCCCTCAAAATTAGCACTTTTGATTTTCATGTTCTTGTCTCATAGACTTTAATTGTGTTTGCGTGTTCAAACCAATTTTGTGCCTGTTTGCATGTTCTGCTGCAAACCAAACTTGGGGGGAGGGGGGGGTGTGTTGTCTTTGTTTGGCTCATCCCTAGCCATAGGCTTTTGTGGGAGTATAAAATTGTTAAAAAAAAGCTACCAAAATGCTACAGATAAAAAAACACTACTGCAAAAACTCACTCGACAGCTACAGCTTTCTACAGCTAACGCTACTGGCTTTTTTATAGCATCCAGTGTGCATGAGGCCTAAATCTTACCAATATATATTTTTTTCTTCCAGCTCCAAATATAAAATGTTGAGACAAAGTTCTCAAATAACAGAGGTATATGGCATTGGCAGAGGTAGATACAGTGAGGGAAAAATTGATTTGATCACCTGCTGATTTTTTACGTTTGCCCACTGACAATGAAATGATCAGTCTATAATTTTAATGGTAGGTTTATTTTAACAGTGAGAGACAGAATAACAACAACAATATTCAGAAAAACACATTTAAAAAAGTTATGAATTGATTTGCATTTTAATGAGTGAAATAAGTAATTGACCCCTTCGCAAAACAGGACTTGGTACTTGGTGGCAAAACCCTTGTTGGCAATCACAGAGGTCAGACGTTTCTTGTAGTTGGCCACCAGGTTTGCACATCTCAGGAGGGATTTTGGCTCACTCCGTTTTTGCAGATCCTCTCCAAGTCAAGTTTCAAGGCTGGCATTTGCTAACTCAAACCTTCCGCTCCTACGGATTTTCTAGGAGATTAAGGTCTGGAGACTGGCTAAGCCACTCCAGGACCTTAATGAACTTCTTCTAGAGTCACTCATTTGTTGCCTTGGTTGCATGTTTTGGGTCATTGTCATGCTAGAATACACATCCATGAACCATTTTTAATGCCCTAGGTGAGGGACGGAGGTTTGCCGCTACATGGTCCTGTCCATGGTTCCCTTTTTGCAGTGAAGTTGTCCTGTCCCCTTAGCAGAATAACTCCCCCAAAGCATAATGTTTCTACCTCCATGTTTGATGGTGGGGATGGTGTGCTTGTTCATAGGCAGCATTCCTCCTCCTCCAAACACGATGAGCTGAGTTGATGGCAAAGAGCTTAATTTTGGTCTCATCTGACTGAAACACTTTCGCCCAGTTCTCCTTTGAATAATTCAGATGTTCATTGGCAAACCTCATACAGGCCTGTACATGTGCTTGTAGGTGCTGAAGGATTTCAGTTCATCATGGCATAGTGTGTTACCAATTGTTTTTTTTTTGGTGACTATGATCCCAGCTGCCTTGAGGTCATTGACAAGATTCTGGGATGATTACTTTGCTTTCTAATGATCATTGAAACTCCATGAGGTGAGATCTTGCATGGAGACTGAGGGAGGTTGACAGTTATTTTGCAAGGACCAAATGTAAGGGCAAACGCATGAAAGACAAAATCATCTATCCATCAGAATGCATGTGCTTCCACTGTGGAGATGGCCTCTTTACAACACACTGTGTATCGCTTGCAGTCCTATCCTTTCTAAATGTATGAAGGTCTCCACGGTGGAAGCACAGGCATTCTGATGAATAAATTATTTTGTCTTTCATGCGTTTGCCCTTCTATGCGCTCCTTGCTGTGAAGGGTGGGACTTCTGACACCTATGACCAATCTAACCTCAATTTGGGGTCTATGTGACCCCAGGTTGCCGATTTACCAGCCTCAAAGCTCGATATATATATATATGTACATGGCTGGATTACACACTCCTGCTCCGCCGCTCCTACTAGTTTAGTTGGGTGTATTGTTTTCATTATCTGTGCCCCTTTGTGATGATGATGTGCTGATCAGAGTGGAGAGACTATTTCTTTAGTTTGCCCATTTTGCTCCTGCTTGCATGTCATTCTGCCTCTGTCTTCCCCGGAAGAGTGATCTTCCTCCGCTCAGCTCTCTTTACCCAGTAGTAGCCGGGGCCTGGAGAGTGAGACATTAGAGGCTGTGAGGTGGGCTGCAGTGGCGTTGACAGGCAGAGAGATGCAGCTCACCTCACAGTCTCCAGCAGCAGGAACAGAGGGAAAGCGAATCCCATCGTGGGGCTGCCAGTGCCTTCAACACAAATATGCTTTGGGGATGTTTGTGAATAGACTACATTGCACTGTGTCTGTCTCTCTGGCATAATGGATGCAGAGGCGGCTCTTTAATTAGGCAAATTAGACGGTCGCCTAAGGCCTCTCACTCACAGGGGCCTCGCTGTAGTCTAACGTACCCAATGCATTACCCCAGTTTTGAGGGACAGAGCACACAGCTGTGCTCAAGCAGCGTTAAGAGCCCTGACTCCGTAGCGGACAGTAACAACCAGTGAATATCGGTGACACCACCCCTTGTGATGTCAATGACCCAGCATGCCCTCAGTCAATGACGTCACATGGTGGCCCACGCCCAGGGCTGCCATCAGGGGGGTACAGGCATTACACCTGTCAGGGGCCCGGGCATTCCCAGGTGCCCAGTCACGGGAGGAGGGTGAGATGACAGTCCATGTCATAATATCAGAAGCACACCTCCCCCATCCTGAATTTGCGGAAGGAGGGGGGAGAGGTGAGATGAAAGTCACTTGCATTTTCGGCAGCACCCCCCCGTTGTCTGCTCCAGGGGGCCCATGCATAAAGCTTTGTAAGAGGCCCCAAAATTCCTGATGGTGTCCCTGCCCCCGCCCCTTACTTATTAAAGAGCAGGATCTGGGGGCCGCCTTGTTAAAGTGGACTTCCAGATTCTGATAAGCCCCCCCACCCGCAGACCCCCCACAACCACCAGCCATGGTTTCGGAAAGAGGCTCTTGTCCTTTAATTATTTTTGCCATCATGAGTGTGAGTGGGACCCCATGTCAAGTTTTGCCTAAGGCCTCACAAAGCCAAGAGCCGCCTCTGAATGTATGGTATCATAACTCACAGCAGTAGGCACTATCATGGCTCTGGCTGACAGTGCACTGTCACAGTTTGTTACATAACATGGCTGCTGGGTGCTGATTTTGTTAAATTATTGGTCATAAGTATTAGCACCCAGCAGCCATGTCATGTGACACACTGTAACAGAGCCAGCCAGAGCCATGATAGAGTGCCCGTTGCCTTTGTGATATCATAATGCTGATGATCTTAGCCAGTTGCCGACCACCCCATAGTAGATCATGTGTACAGTGTATATATACACGATCCTGCAGAATGGCAGTCTGCCTATATAAATAAGGCATATGACCGTTCTGTCAGTAGGGAAGATCTGTATCCTGTGTTACTGCAAAGCAGGGGCAGGGATCTATGCCTTTCTCTAGTAAAAGCACCTCCCCACAGAAAACACTTGTTAAGCACACATTTAACTCTTTAATTACCATAGATGTTAACCCCTTTCCCAGCCATTAGTACAGTAACAGTGTTTTTTAGCATTGCTGTATTAGTGTCACTGGCTCCCACAAAGTGTCAAAGTGTCACTTAGCATCCGATTTGTCTGTCGCAACATCGCAGTCCTGCTATAAGTCGCTGATTGCTGCCATTACTAGTAAAAAAAAATATGTCCCCGGATTTAATTTCTAAAAATCTGGTCACAAAAGGTGTTTGTAAATATTTGCCACAGTATATATTGCTATACACTCACTTTCCTCCAAGTCAGAAGGTCAGAGCAACCAAACTCTAAAATATAAAAGAAAATGAAATCAAAAGTAAACAAGCCCCAAGAGTCGCTGCCTAAACTGCCAAAAGCTATAGATATATTACAAAGTGCTTAACTTGCCATTTCCAAACACAGAGATGATGTCCTCACTTTGAGCAAGTAAGAGAATAAAAGGTTCCATCAAGCTCAAAAAGAACATTGTGAAAAGTTAGAGGGTAATTTAAAGGCCATTGAACTTGAAATTAAAGGCAGGGAGGCATATATACAGAAATAATTTTCAAGTACAACAGAGTATTGACAAAAAGAAACTTGAATTACTCAGTCAATGGCTTAACAAGTCTTCCGGCATTAATCCCCAGCCTGATTCTACATCTTCCTCTACTGTTACATTTTCATTACGTTAAACTATAGCCCTAGTTTTATGTCTAATGTCTTTTTTTTATATATGTAACTCTTGTATTGCACTGCAATAAAATGTAACTAAAGGCAAAATGTGTGCATGTTTTTTTTTTATTTTTTTATGATATGAACATCTGTCAGTATTTCTTGCTTTTTTTCTGCCATTAGGAACATTCACTCTCTATCTCTACTGTTTCTCCCTATCACTGAAAGTTAAAGGACTAGAAAATCCCACATTTTGTCTTGACATCAGAACATTAATAGAGGGTAAAACACACTAATGGGACACATATCTTTGAATATGTCTGTTTGTTCATGCTGTAGCATAGGCATTGGGGTCTAGTGCAGCTGTTTATACTAACCAATCCACTTCTAAATGTAACTTGCTTTATGAAGCTTGGGCAATAAGGCAATGACACCTAGTAGCTAATTGGTTACTAGGCACAGATGGGCAAGATTTTATGCGCTCCAGTTTTAGTACATCTCCCTCATTGTCATTCTAGACAATGTTGAGCCTAGTTATTTGAACTTGTACATCGACAGAATGGCATGGCTACTGAAATGGGCGTACCTGTATGTCCCACTGTCAACTCAGTCTAGTGGGTGCACGCGCCACGGGAGCATGCCTGCGGGTCCTGCGGACTCAATGTCTTCCGGTGGCCCGTGATCATGGCACAGAGAGGCAGAATGGTAGATGAACAAGGCATAAACAAGGCATTTCTTTATTCTGCCTAGTGACATGACATGGATCTACTGCTCCCAGTGATCGGGAGCAGGGTTCTCTGTCATATTGTAGTGAGCCCATCCCCCCTACAGTTAGAACACACTCTACGCAGCGCTAGATCGGTGAGGGGCTCCTCACCGATCTTCGGATTAATACTCTCTCTTTACTGAGTCGCTCGTTGTCACTCATCCCTTGTCCCCCGTCCCCACACCTACAGCCGGTCTACCCCTCGGCACACTCCCACCTTCCCCATTCTCATTAGCTATCCACACTCCAAACCAGAGTCCTTACATACACCACACTTCAGTGTCACACCGCACCTCTCGTGACCCTTGTGTCTGTGCCTTAGCTGTCTATTCACCTGTGACCAGATGGCCCCTGCCCCCTCCAAGGCCGAAGTGCCCTCGCTCAAACTGATCTCCCTAAATGCCCGAGGCCTTAACTCGCCTGAACGGCGATCACAAATACTCCAGGTTATGCACCGTAACAAGGCGGATATTGTTTTCGTCCAAGAAACACATTTTCGCAGGGATGCAGCGCCGAAACTACAAAACTACCGGTACCCCACAGTGTTCCACGCTACCACCCCGATCTCTAAATCTAAGGGAGCCTCCATCCTTATAGCAAAAAACTGCCCTTTCCAACTCATAGATACACTATTGGACGATAACGGCAGGTTTGTAATTATTAAGGGGTCCCTTTATGGCAGGACCATCACGTTGGCAAATGTTTACGCACCAAACACCCGTCAAGCCGCCTTCTTTAACACCATCGCTACTGCTCTGTCATCCTTCCAGGAAGGAATGCTTATTCTAGGAGGGGACTTTAATGTTCCCCTTGACCCCCTACTTGACTCGTCCTCCGGGACCTCCTCCCTCAAGTATGCAGCCCTTAAATCTATAAAGGCCCACCTCCAATCGTTACTTTTACATGATACGTGGCGCACTCTACACCCTAATGGCAAAGACTTCACCTTTTTCTCGCCCCCTCACAACAAATATTCGAGGATCGACTATTTTTTCCTATCACAGGCTGACCTACCTGTCCTGAGTAAAGCCACTATTGACCCCATGTTCCTCTCTGACCATCACCCGATATCGATGACTGTAACCCTGCCTGCATTGCGCAACTCGTCATATTCCTGGAAATTGGACCCCGCTCTCCTTACTGACCCCGTAGTCGTGGCAGATATAGAACAAAGTCTAACCCACTACTTTCTAGAAAACAAACTGGTCGACACTTCGGCTATCGCGACGTGGGAGGCCCACAAATGTGTGATTCGGGGCGTACTGATGGCTGCAGCAGCCAAACGTAAACGGGAACATAAACGACACTTTGCAGACCTTACGGCTCGGATACATAGGCTTGAGAGAGCACATAAAAGATCCCTAGCCACATCCACCCTTCAAACTCTACTATCAGCTAGAAGGGAACTCTTAGACCTACTAGACAAACAAGTCAAACGCAAATATGTTCTCTCCCAACGGGTCTTTTATGAATTTGGCAATAAGGCGGGGCGCTTGCTGGCCAAAGCACTACAGGCGAAAAAAGCGTCCACCACAATACATTCGATAACAGACCCGCTGGGACGAAAGCTCTCCTCTCCCCCTGACATAGCGCAACAGTTTGTGACATACTACACTAAGTTGTACAATCTACACCCATCAGACTCCCCGACTGACTCGCACGCTCGTACGATGGCTATAAAGACGTTCCTGTCCGAATATAGTCCCAGGCCCATTTCGGCCGATCTGGCCGCTGACCTAGATTCCCCCTTGACTACGACTGAGGCCGAAGCAGCCTTAAAACAAATGAAACCCGGAAAAAGCCCTGGCCCCGACGGACTTACGGTGGTCTACTACAAATCTTTTGCCCACTTACTGACCACCCACTTTATCTCGGCGTTCAACACCTTAGGCCCCCCCTCCACCCCCCTCCCCGAGATCTGTTAACGGCCCACATTACCGTGATACCAAAACCCGGGAAGGACCCCTCCCTAGTAGAAAATTATAGGCCCATATCCCTACTCAACGTCGACCTGAAATGGTACGCCAAGATCCTTGCGAATCGCCTCCTGCCTCTACTGCCGGGACTGGTTGACTTGGACCAGGTGGGCTTCATCCCCGGCAGGGAAGCCAGGGACAACACCCTCAAGGCCATCTCCGTCCACCATTGGCTCACGGCACAGAAACAGGGGGGATTCCTGCTATCTCTTGACGCGGAGAAGGCTTTCGACAGAGTGGCCTGGGACTATATGCGTGAAACACTGACCTTCTTGGGTCTCCCGCAACGCATGCTCCAATTTATCCTCGCTCTTTACGCCAACCCCACAGCTAGGGTCCGCGTCAATGGCCACCTGTCGACTGCCTTCTCCATCACCAACGGAACCAGACAGGGATGCCCCTTATCCCCCCTCATTTTCGTCCTCACTCTGGAACCGTTCCTAAGACGCCTCAGAGCCAACCCAAACATCAGGGGAATCACCATCGAGCGCCGTACATACAAAGTCGCAGCTTTCGCCGACGATGTACTCCTCTTTTTGACGGACCCTGTCACAACCCTACCGAATCTCCTTGCTGATCTCAAAACTTTCCAATCCCTGTCCAACTTCAAAATAAACTTTTCGAAATCGGAGGCACTCAATATCTCCCTTTCCCCTGCTTCACTTGCGCAATGTCGACTGAACTTCCCTTTCAAGTGGAGAGAGACCTCAATTACATATCTAGGTATCCAAATTCCGAAAACGCTCTCGGACTTGTACTATGTTAACTACCTCCCGTTACTGCAAAAGATCCATTCCGACCTTAAACGATGGTCGACAGGCCTCTTTACTTGGTTTGGCAGAGCTGCAGCGATTAAAATGAACATCTTACCTCGTCTGCTGTATCTTTTTCAAACAGTCCCTATTAAGTTGCCTCGAACTTTCTTCTCCGCGTACCGAGCAGCATGCTCTAGATTTATTTGGAATGAGAAAGGCCCCCGTCTGTCCTATGCCAAACTGACGACTCCAAAATTGAAAGGAGGAGTAGGCCTTCCCGACCTAGAAAGATACCACCATGCATGCCTCCTATCTAGAGTGGCCGACTGGAACATCCACGCCTCGACTAAAGCATGGGTGGGTTTGGAACATGCCTTTTCTCCCATCCCGTTAGCACAAACCCCATGGATTAAACCGGGCTCTCTCCCTCCCTCCTGCCTGACACATCCACTTATTGCTCCGACCTTGACCATTTTCAAAACAGCTTGTACCAAATACCGACTCTCCTCTTGCCTAGGCCCGATGACCCCACTACGACTTAACCCCGACTTCCCCCCAGGCCAAACGCCTTCCTTTTTGGCAGACATATGGCCGCACTCACACATACGCGCTGCCCACCTCTTTGCCAATGATCGCCTCATTCCCTATGACTCCTTGCAAGCTAAGATGCGAACAAGCTCCTTTCCTTTTTGGACATACGTCCAGATTCGACATTTCCTTGAGTCTCCGCGCCCGCGACCACCCTGGTCCCGATGCCTCACCCCCTTTGAGGAAATTTGCACGAGCACTTCCCCAGTGTCACATCTGCTATCCTTTATGTACGCGTTACTGTTCCGGGATAACACCCCAAAAACCAATTGGGCAAGCCAGAAATGGGAAGCAGAACTGTCCATTGATCTCACAGACAAAGAATGGGAAGCGGTGTTCTCGTGCATCCACAGGGGTACGGTGAATGTAAACACCCAGGAAAATGGGTACAAATTCTTCTTGCGGTGGTACCGGACGCCGACGAGACTCCACGCTATCTCCCCCGAGATTTCCCCACTTTGCTGGAGATGCGGCTCCGAGAGGGGGTCCCTAATACATATATGGTGGTCATGCCCCAAGTTGACTGAGTTCTGGCAGGACGCCCACCGTATAACGACTGATGTCTCCACGCTCACTCTGGTCTTCACACCCGAGCAGTTCTTACTACACCACTCTCCCCTCTCCCAGAGGGCATACTTTCGCTCCCTGGCTATGCACTTAGTGAACGCGGCGAAGCTCTGCATCCCTGCGAAATGGAAAGCGACGGAACCACCCACGGTGGCAGATTGGTTCAAACGGGTTAACCATATTGCGGAGATGGAAAGCCTAATCCATCAAGCCAGGGATACACCTGCAAGGTACACAGAACAATGGGCGTGTTGGATTCACTTTACCACCACAGAAGATTACCGGCGGATAATGTCCTAGCCAACTATCGGGAGGTGCGGTGTGACGCTATTCACACAATTACACTACACCACCATTCGCTCCCCTCCACGATGTGAGCTGGTTCTCTCCTGTACTGACCCCTTCCACTATGTAACTCCACGCCCAACATGTCTCCACAGAGGTACCACCCTACCTCCAATCCCCTCACCATAGGCTCCGAACCCCATTATGCCCCATTGTGGACGCTCGCTGTAATAGGCCACCCGTTCTTGGGACTCACGAGGATCCGCACGCAGAGTTCAGCCGTGCGGCCCACCCCGTTGGGCATGTGACTTAACATGAAAACCTCCCAAGCCAACACCCCGCCCCCTCGCCACAACCACTGGAAGGATATTGAATATTGAATATTGAATATTGCTCTTAGCAGCTGCCGATCCCCTCTTATCCGCTTCCCCCACCTCACCCCTACCCCGCCCCCACCCACTCCCGAGTGACGACGAACACCCTCAGATCTCTGTGATTTACTTTCATCTCACAGGTTATGTTACCATGTTAGACTTTGATGTCTGTAATCTTCCTATGTTCTTACTATGTTTGCTGCTGTTTATGTAAACACCACTGTGAAGCGGCTGCGACCGCAATTCCTGCCCAAAATACTTGACTTATTGTATCAATATATTGCTTGTTATGTTTATATTATCTTCAATAAACTCTTGGAAAAAAAAAAGAACACACTGAGGGAACACACCTAACCCCTTCCCTGCCTTAGGTGGAAATAGTTAGACCAGAATCCTGGTATAATTTTGTTGAGAATGCAATGTGCTTTCCTCTCCAGGCAGCCAAATAAATCTACAAGGGGCAGAAAGAGGCACCCTTTTTTAAACACCACCCACCATCCTTTCTAGGCCTTGGCATTTCAATGGTAAACTAGGGAATAATGCAAAATACTGTGACAGAAGAACACTGAAAAGTGGAAGAACATTCCTTACCCCGATCGCTTGTGTAATGTAATAAAACAGAGGCAACAAGGCTTTTATCACTTTGATTTTGATTGTTTATTTAACCAGAGCAGGACTGCGCTGCCCGCCGGTAGACACATGATGGCTGGGCGGTGCGATTCTTGTTCTGGGTGGGCGTCCTTGCCTTCCCGGGCCACTAGGGGGCACGCGAGCCTGCCGCGTCACTAGGGACCCGATACGAGTGCCCGGAGGCTGCGATGTCCGCCGGGCACCCCTCGATTGCCCAGTAATAGAGCAGGACTGTGGATCTGTGTGTGTAAACACACAGATCCACGTCCTGTCAGGTGAAAGGAGACCGGTAGTGTGTTCCTTGTACAGAGGAACACCGATCGGTCTCCTTCCCTTGTGAGTCCTAATCCCCTATAGTTATAATCACTCCCATGGATAAACATAAACCCCTTGCTTGCCCCCTAGTTTTAACCCCTTTCCTGCCAGTCACATTTATACAGTAATCAATGCATTTTTATAGCACCGATCGCTGTATAAATGTGAATGGTCCCAAAATAGTGTCAAAAGTGTCCCATGTTTCTGCCATAATGTCGCAGTCATGCTAAAAATCGATGATCACCAACATTACTAATAAAAAATGATGAATAATAAAAATGCCATAATACTATCCCTATCCCTAATGCCGCGTTCACACGATCAGACATGTCCGATCCAACATGTCTGATGGGCCGTTTCCATCGGACCAGGCAGATTTCTCCGTTGGTCTGATGTGCGTACACACCATCAGACCAAAATCCCCTCGGGCCAGAACGCAGGCACGTAAACCACATACAACGTCACTATAACAGGGAATGCCAAAGCCTACCGTGCCGCCCTCTGTTCTGCTTTTGCTAGTTACATGTTAGCGAAGGTTTGGTTAGAGCCGATTCACGCTTTTCAGTCTCCGCGCTTTACAGGTCGTATTTTCGGGTTCAGCGTGTGCTTGTGGGTTCGTATTTGGCATTCAGTGTTAGCGTTCGGGTCGTTTCTGCTTTGCAGTGGCGTTCTGTACGCTCGTATCTGTTTGACGTGCAATCTTTGCAGGTATTGCTGGATTTGGGGGTGCTTTCTGTTTGAGTGCATTCTTGACTGACCAGCCGGCCGGTTTGAAGCCATGAAGGAGCAGCAGCGTGACTTTACACGAGTTCGTGCTGGTTATGGGCTTGCTTCTGGATTTTATCAGCATTCCAGGGCTTTGGACAGGTACAGGGGAAGAGGAGTTCCTGGGCCAAGAATTGGTTGCACCAGCGTGACCGATTCTCTCATATGCCTCTGCTTAGGGAAGTCCGGGAGAATAATCCTGATGACTACAGGAACTTTCTCCGTATGACGGACCCCGTTTTCCACCGTCTGCTGGATCTTCTGTGTCTATATCACGAGGCAGGACACTGTGATGCGCCAAGCGATCACAGCTGAGCAGAGGCTTATTGCCACGTTGCGGTACCTGGCGAGAGCCTGCAGGACCTCAAGTTCTCGACGGGCATCTCTCCCCAGGCACTTGGAATCATCATACCGGAGACGTGTTCTGCTATCATACAAGTGATGCAGGAGGAGTATATTAGGCTGGGTTCACACTTGTGCGGTGTGAATTTCAGCTCTGTAATGTCTCTGCAAAGGTAAGGGAAGTGTTCAGCAGATTAGCTCCATTTCTGCTGCGAATTTAGAGACCTGGGGGAAGTTCTGAGTGAGAGGAGAGTGGGGGAGAAATGTATTGAGCTGAATGAGAGAAATTCCTGAAGAGAACTGAACACATCTGCGAATCAGCTGCGTACCCATAGAAGATAATGGGACTGAATTCGCACCTGAGCCGCACCGCAAGGCCTCCACAACGCATACGAATTTCCGGCAATGCGCAGTGCGAATGCATCTCACATATGTGAACCGGCCTCATTGAAAACAATGTATTTAAAAATGTTCTGCGTATTAGATGCGGTTTAAGCCGCAACCAATTCGCATAGGTGTGAACCCGGCCTTAAGGTAAATTTCCTCCTTTAACATCACAATCTATGTCTTTAATAATGTATTCTAATGTATTTATTTTTTATGATTTATCCCTAATTACCATGATTGTAATATGCTGTGTGTTGAATGTTCCCTTTTCTCCCCATGCATGTTGGTAAGCTTTCCATGTTCTTTTTGTTGGCCTACCTGCATATTTTTACCTTCACCACTACAGTAATAAACTGTCTAGCATGATATCCTAGGGACAAACACACCTAGTATATTTTATTAGAGGCATTTTTTTTGTCTGCTCCATTGTAGTTCTGCCCCCCCACCCCCTAAAAATGTTTATTGCCCCATCAAAGGGATGTGGAGTATGATAATAAGTGGGCCTATTTTACAAGCGTCTACAAACTGGTGGTCTGAAACTGCCACCGGATGAAGACAATGTGGAAGGACTTCAGTTAGTATTTTTAGCGAACTAAGCTTTCGGGCTTGGACCTCACCTCATGCGACCTTTTCCCCAGAGGACCTTCACCCCGGAGAGGAGGGTGTTCAATCTTAGGCTGGCCAGAGCCCGGAGGGTAGTCGAGAATGCCTTTGGGATACTAGCCAGCCGGTTCCGCCTGTTCCAGACAGCGACACACCTGGCGGAATATATTGAACACTGTTGTTTTTGCCTGTTGCATATTGCACAATTTTTTACGCAGGCACTCCCAGTCGTACCTACCCAACATCGGTGCTGAGGCAGGACTACCCTCAGATACTCTTCCTGGGCTGGACACCCAATCTGCTCCTGAGGTACACGACAAATATGTTGAGTACTTCATGGGTCGGGGGGCCATAGCTATGCCAGATCATATTTCTTTCTAATTCGGCCCCCAAAAGAAAGAAATATTAAAAGAAATACTAAAGAATTCGACCATTGGACTTTACACAGTTGTTTGTCATTATTGCTTTCTTTTCTTTGATCTGTCTTCCTCGTTCTCCTACTAGTGCAGTGTTTTTCAACTCCAGTCCTCAAGGCACACCAACAGGTCATGTTTTTAGGCTTTCCATTATTTTGCACAGGTGATTTGATCAGTTTCACTGCCTTTAGTAATCACCACAGCCATTTCATCTTGAGGGAAATCCTGAAAACTTGACATGTTGGTGTGCCTTGAGGACTGGAGTTGAAAAACACTAAACTAGTGGACTTCTAGTGCCCAATTTATTTTGCATGTTTTAATAAATACCCACAATTGCACATTATAGTCACTCATCTACAAACTGGGTATTGAGCATAGAAAGAAGAAGCCACTCGTTTTTGTTTTTTTTGTATAAAAATTTTTATTTTACAGTTTTTGGTTCCCCCAATTTTTTTTAAACGTGGTTTTATATATATATATATATATATATATATATATATATATATATATATATATATATATTTATATATTAAATAACTTTTATTTTGTTCTGGATTATCTAAAACAATATTTTAATCCAACTTAAAAAAATAAGAAACAATGGAACTTACAAAGTTCAACCTTTTATAATCCCAACAACAGTCATGGTGTGATGTCACCCCGGAACACGCCAAAATTTGGAGATGCACACATTCTGTGTCAAGGGGCCAAATGGGGATTTCTCTCCTGAGAATCCATGACAAATGTCCACATGTTCTATCTGCCATCATGGGTGATACCCACAAAGCACAGACAATCGATGTCCTGTGATGGCAGATAGCACATGTTGACACACTGTGTGTGCATCTTCAAATTTTGGCGTATTTTGATGTAAATTTTTTAAAACGGTTGGGGGGGGGGGGGGGGTCGGGTGTGGGGGCAGGGGGGTTCAGTCTTCAATTCGGCCCATCATGCCAATGATGTTTTTGAAGTTTTGTTCTATCACCATCATCCTTTCCCTCATATTAGCCATTTCGGTGCTGCACTACATGATCTGTTGGATTACTATTTGTGCACTTGCACATGAAAAGTGTGGAGTAGCAGATGTGCTAACACCATCTAATTCTCTCAGCAAGGATTTTAGAGTATATCTTTATGTCGACGTTAATCAAAGAGATGGGCCTATAGCTGGCGAATAAAGAGGGATCCTTATCCTCCTTCCCTATCAAAGTTATATGGGCACTTAGGGCCTCTTTACGTATTTCCATGCCCCCCCCACCCCGATGGAGTTCATATATTTCTGAAAAAATGGCACTAAAATCTCTCAAAATCTCTTATAATTCATTGAGGTATACCCATCTGGGCCAGGGCTCTCTCCCATTTTAATTTTCCTGATCATTTGACTTATTTCCTCTTTTTTTATCTCCTTCTCTATGTTGCTTATTACTTCTTCTGTCAGGTCAGGGGTCTTAACCCTTTCTAAATATTGTTTGATTTTTTCTCTTTTATTCTGTGCTTCTGTTATCCCCTGCTCTTTATTGATATTGTATAGATTTTGGTAATACTCTTGAAATATTTTAATTATCTCTCTAGTAGAATGTCTCATGTCTCCATTTTTATCCTTCATTTTCAAGATGGAATTCTGTGTGTTTCTTGGTTTTATAGTCCTAGCTAGGAATCTCCCAGATGTATTACCCAAGGCATAACATGTATTATTCATATTGTTAAATACCCATTTAGTTTCCTGGTCCAATAACTCCCGCAGGTCTTCTCTTTTTCTAGTTAGTACCCTCAGGTCCTGCTCTTCCTGTAGTTCTTTATGTTTCTGTTCAAGGGCCTGGACAGTCTGTTCAATTTAAATGAAGAAAAACTAAAACAGTCTAGAGCAAGAAAATGTGTGTGATTGATTGTGCAAAATATTACAACATGTCCCTTTTTTATACACAGGAAGAGACCAGCCAGAAGGTGGCAGCTCCCGAGGACCATGTCAGCCAGGCGGAAGAGGTGAGTGGCAGCCAGGGGGAGGCCGGGCCCAGTGGAGTGCAGCAGAGGCCCAGGCTCAGTACGATCTCCCAGGTGCCTCCCCTCCAGATGAGGCGACCAGGCCTAAGGAGGCGCAGGAGGCAGGTGGAGGACGAGAGCCTGGAAATGATCAGGGAGGCAGCCCAAATAATGAGGGCCCCCCTCAACCCCACGGAAGCCTTCAGCGCCTCCGTGGCGCATGAACTGAACCAAGGGGGGAGGAGCAAAGGGTCCTGGCAAAGGACCTGATAAATAAGGTCCTTTGGTGGATGTACAGGGACCTGCTGACCAGGGACACTGACCTGAGTGACCCGGCCCGGCCTGCTCCCCATCTTCTTCATCCTCCTGCTGCCACATCATCCCCACCTGCAAGGGGCCGTGGACAGGCCCGTGGAAGTTCCGCTGCAAGGTAGCCAGGAAGGAAGGCTGGAAGCAAGACAAGTAAGTGATTCCCTGCCTTCCAGTTGATTATCCCAAAAAGTGAGCTTGTTGGAGTACCACAGCTTGGGTTCGTTTGGTCATGTGCTGCTGATTCAGATTTTTTTTTTTCGTGTCTCCTGAGGTTATTCATTTTATCCTTGATCATGTTGGAATTCCCAAGTCTGCATGTATGTTGCTATCTGATCAAGTGCTGCCATTCTGGTTATTTCTAATTATGTTTTATGCCAAAATAAATGGCTTTTTTATTTACTTTCAAACCTTGTCTATTCTGTTTTATACTGTGGTGATAAGGCATCAAACATTTGAAAAATACAATGGGCCAGATTCAGGTAGATGGGAGAATCTTTACTCTGGAGTAATGTTTCTCATTTACGTTACTCCGCCGACACTTTCGGAGCAAGTACTGTTATTCACATAGCACTTGCGCGTAAACTTGCGCCAGAGTAACGATAATGCGCTGGCGTAACCCGACGCAAGTGGAAGTGGGTGTGATCATATGTAAATGATGGGCGGAGCCCAGCGCAGAGGCTTACGTTCAGCGCATCATCCACGGAGCATGCGCAGTGAGTGAGGCTCCACTCGCCCCCTTGTGCGCATGCTCACAACTTCCGTCGGCACCACTTCACGGGAAACGTCAGCGCAATGTGTTCCGTTGCGCGTATAAAAGCGCCAGCGGAAGCGCCATTCCGGCGCAAAAGTATTTCCGTTTCCCCCCACCCCAGGGAATTTACTTTTGCTCAGTGATGGCTGCTCCCGCTACCCCCAAAGAGAGGAGGAATCTGAATTTTAACTCCCAGGAGGTGTCAGTTATAATCTCCGCTATGGAGACTTTTAATGATTTCCTCCATGGGAAAAAAAGTCGTAAGACCAGCCGGGAGAGGAAGCAGGGCATCCTGGACACCATTGCCAGCAGGGTGAATGTGCTGGGGTACTCCACCCGGACTGCTGGCGACATTCAAAAAAAGATCAACGACCTGCGGCGCAAGGTCCGTGGCAAGGTGGCCACCATTCGGAGCCATGAGCGGGGCACAGGTGGTGGACCCCCATGTCCGGTCAGCCTGACCACGGAGGAGGAGGTGGTCGCCCGCTGCCTGGACAGGGAGCAGTTGGAGGGGGTCCCTGGATATGACTCCGTGGAGGAAGGCTCCAGGACAGGTAAGTGTTTTTTATACCCTATTTGGTGTGTTGCATGTGGGGGGGGGGAGGGTACATGTGCCAAGTGTGTGGGACCACCAACATGTGTCTGCTTTGTGTCATCCACAGATGACGGAGCTGGGCCATCATCTCTTGCCGGCCAGTCCACCCCAACCTCCCAACGGGATCCTGATGACGAGGCCCTGGGTGCTGGAGACACTGAGGTGGAGGAGAGTGCCCACACCACCTCTGCAGAGATGGTTGTGGAGGAGCCTGTTTCTGAACAGGACTTTATTTTATTGTTGGAGGAGTCCTCCTCCTTTGCAGGGCCCTCTGTCATCCCCTCCCCCATCCTCGGTAGCCCCTCAAGGGCGAGTCCATCCCCACAGGGACAACCTTCTCCTGCCCCCAGGAAGGCGACCCGGAAGACCAGGGGGGTGTGTGATATGGTCGAGGACCAGGTGGTGTTGGACCACGTCAGACAAACACAGCAGATGGGGGAGATTGCTGCCCACTTGGACCGGGTCGCTGACAGCCTGGGCTCCATGTCGCAGCTGCCCAGTGGTGTGCAGGACGTTGTCACCAGCCTGGGGAGGTGCAGGCTGATGTACGGCACCTGACAGCAGCCATCCAAGACAACACAGCTGCCATCCGTGAAGAGGGGAGGCAGCGGCAGCGTGCCCAGCGGCATAATATCACCCGCCAGCTGAGGATGCAGGCCCAGACCAACCTGTTTCTCAGCCGGATTGCCGTGGCCTTGGAGGGCAGGCAGCAAACAGCTCCCAGGAGTGGCCCACCCGGGGATCAGCCTCCTCCAGATGCCCCCCCACCCCCACCCACTCCCTCCAGGCAGCTGAGGAGCCCGAGAGTGCCCCCAAGGAGGAGCCCCTGTCAACACAGATGAGGGTTTTTTTTTTGTTTTGGTTTATATTATTTTTCTTTTTTATTACTCAGGTTATGAGTTTTTGTTTTATTTTTTTATTACTCAGGTTATGAGATATTTATTTTATTTTTAACTGCACACGGTCAGGAGTGCAGGGGACAGTGTGAATGGTGTGTGAATGTGAGGGGGTGGCACTCCTGCCAGTAAGGGGTGTCACCCTCGGCCGTGGTGGTGAAGTTAACCCCACGGCTGTATGAATGACGTGTGAAAGGTGTATGAATGGACAGCGACATCATTGGGGCCTTGACGCTGGCGTTGCTGCTCCCAAGTCCTACATGCTGGACTTGGGCTAATCCAATGCGATGTGCATGTGGTGTGTGTGATCTAGGGACATCAGTGGTGTACACGCGTGCATTGTCTGTGTGATTAATGTTTTGGTTTATTGTCCAAAGATGCCTACGGCGAGGACCCTCCTGACAGCTCTTCCATCAGCAGACTGGTTCTCCTCTGGCAGGTGGGGACTGTGTGGGTCGGGGGTCAGGTCATCACGCATTTCAATCTGCAGGCCTTTTCTCATAGCAAAGTTGTGCAGAATGCAACATGCACCGATGATCTGACACACAAAGGTAGGGGAATACAATAGTGTCCCCCCGGACTTATCCAGGCAGCGGAAACGGGACTTCAGGAGCCCAAATGTTTGCTCCACCACTGCACGGGTTTTGATGTGTGCTTCATTGTATTTTCTCTCTCCTTTGGTTTGGGGGTTCCGGAAAGGAGTCATGAGATGGGGTCCCAGTGCATATGCAGAGTCACCTGGAAGGGAAAAGACAGGAGGATGTTAGTCATGCATGTACCACTTGTGATGTGCATCACGGGAGGGGATAGTCATGCCTGCCACCCATGTCACTCACCAACCAGCCAGCTGTCCCCATACATGTTCTGTTCGAATTCTGCTGGGATGGGACTCTGACGGTATATGAAGCTGTCATGGCTGGACCCGGGGTGTTTGGCACGGACGTGCCATATGAGGCGTTGGGCATCGGCTATCACCTGTACGTTGATGGAATGCCAATGCTTCCGATTGCGGTATATGTGCTCTGTGGCACTGGGTGCAATCAATGGCCCCCACAGTGCGTGGGAATCTGGCAATTCTGTAGAAATTTGTCATTGCCTTCAGCCGCAGCTCCTCAGTGGTGGGTCTGATGAACTGGTTGGACATGTGTCTGAGGATTGCAGGGACAACCTGGTGCACACATCTGCTCACGGAGGACTGTGACATCCCAGCCACCACTCCACTTGTACGCTGGAATGATCCACTGGCAAGGAAATGAAGTGTTGCCAGTACCTTCACCAGTGGCTGCACTGCTTGTGAGCAGTGTGTCTTGCTGGTGATGTCCTCCTGCAAGGTTGTGGTTAGTTCAAGTATTGCATCAGGGCTGAATCTGAAGAGGCGATACACCTCCTCATCACCCATGCCAAAGAGGCTCATGCGCGTGCGGTATATCCTCTGACGTGCCCGCCCCCTCCCCTAGCGAGGGACCCAGTACTAGTGCTAGGACCACGACTGCCCCTGGCATGTTGGCACACAGAGGTGTTGTCCTTGCAAGTGTGGTTGTTCAGCTTGCTAGTTTCGTCGGTAACGCTGCTGCTGTAGCTGCTCTCCTGCTGACCTGAGGCCGTCTGGAGTAAAGATAAAGCAGCTATTTGTAGAAATAACTTTGCGCCGGACGGACGAGATACGCGCGGCGCATGTAGCCAGCGTATGGTGCTAATCCGTTCGCGAATCGGGAAATCTCCCTCATTTGCATATTTGCAGGGGAAATCAATAGGCGCGACTGATGCGCCAAGCGAAATTATGCGCTGACGAGACTCTGGCGTCGGAAAGTTAAGCCGATCGGAAATGGCCCGTTTTCTGTCGCATCTAGTTTGGTGGGTACGGCCACATAAAAAACGACGGCGCATAATCAGTTACGCGGCGCATATCGAATTACTCCAGCGCAAGTCTTGCTGAATCTGGCCCATAGTGTCATTTACAAAGAACACAAACTCCTTGGGGGGGGGGGACATTTGGTGGGAGAACTTGGTAAACCATCAAAAAAAAAAATGTTGACATAAGTTGCAAAAAAAAAATGCAGTTAAAAAAAAATGTTGACATAAGTTGCAAAAAAAATGCAATTAAAACAAAAAAAAATTTGACATAAGTTGCAAAAAAAAATAAGGCAATTAAAAAAAAAAAACGTTGACATAAGTTGCAAAAAAAAAATAAGGCAATTAAAAAAAATGCAATTAAAACAAAAAAAAAATGTTGACATAAGTTTCAAAAAATAAATGCAATTAAAACAAAAAAAATGTTGACATACGTTGCAAAAAAAAAAAGAACAAAACGATATTCATGTGGGGGACCAAAAAAAAGTTGGGACATCTGACTAGCAAACATTTACAAAAACAAAAAACACAAGCAAATAATGAAACATTTCAGTATGGGACAACTCAGTCTAAATAGCATCAGCAATAGAACGGGTTTATTCTAGCAAGAGAACGAAGAAAAAAACAAGACAATAAACGAGACACTAGATATAGATATATAGATACGTTTTACCTGAACGAGCGCTCTTTTCTCTGAGCATGCGCGGGTTTTTGGTCTGATGATTTTGTGTACTAACCATCGAATATGTCCGACAGACATGTTTTCAGCAGACAAATTTCAAAGCATGCTTTGAAATTTGTCCGATGGAAAAACATGTCCGCTAGGCCGTACACACGATCGGATATGTCCGTTGAAACTGCCCGTCGGACCAGTTTCAGCAGATAAATTCGATCGTGTGTACGCGGCCTAATACATCCTATTTTGTATACAGAAAACACTATGGTCTCTCTATTTATCATTTACATGTCCTGAAATCCCTGGAATCTTGAGCAAAAGCTGAGAGTTTTTTTGTTTCACTGGAAGCAAGTGGACTGAGTTGCCAATAAGAAATAGCTGGATTACCTGCCATTGATTGTTTAAAGGAGGAGATCGTGCAAACTCGAGAGAAGATCTTCTCATAAGTTTTAACTCATCTGGGAGGTGAGCGTGCAATTTTATCAGTGGTGGTGTGCACTCCATTTGAGGACAACTGATCACAGTGGTGGATTAGTATTGAAACACTGATCATAAGAAGAGCCTTTATTTATTCAATTACATTTATGGACTATTTAACACTCATGTTATTATTCATGATTATAAGCACTTTTATTTGATTCGATTTTAATAGGTTTATAAACAAAGCTCTACATTTATTAAATTTTTGCAACCAGGGGGCGTGGCTTGGACATGGCTGAGTGAGGCAGCATTTTCTAGGAGCTCCCGGCCCGAGCCCCCCTTTTTTCGGCTAAAAAACGGCGAATTACCGGTATGAACTCGTCCAAGATACATAGAACCAGAGCAGTGACACGGGGAACCCCTGCGGGTAAATCCTCGGGAGAGGCACAACGCTACTATGGGCTATTCCAAAGCAAATCCCCGGGAGCAAGGGCGACGGCCCCAAGAGGCCTCACACGTGGACCTCTGCAAAACCCGGGCACCCTAGCCATTGAGAGTCACCTACCTGCCGCCAGGACCTCACATCCAGAACCATCCGATCACCCGAATCCCTCTGAGGAGCCAAGGATGGAGGAATCCCGACAGCCGGAGGACACTGCCCTGGACCGCGACATCATGGCCCTCTTGCAGGCACTCCCGACCCGCACGGACATTGAGGCCCTCATCCTCCGCCTGGAAGAAACTCACCGAAGAGATATCCAGGAGGTAAGAGGAGAGGTGTCCGGCATAGCGGAGAGAGTGACGAACGGTGAGACCGCGCTGACATCACTGGAAGCGCGCGTGGTGGCACTGGAGGCCTCGAGGGACCAACACAAAGACGCGGCCATCTCGCTCCAGCTCCACGTGGAGGACATCGAGAACCGGAGCCGCCGGAACAATCTACGGCTTCGGGGTATACCGGAGAGTGTCGGCCCAGAGGAGGTGGGGGAGGCAGTTAGAGACGTTTTTCGAGACATCCTGGGGGAACCGGAGGCGGATGTCCTCCTAGATAGAGCGCACAGGGCCTTGGGCCCGGCTCCCGCAGACCCGGCGAGACCGCGTGACGTCATCTGCAGGCTACACACAGAAAGAGGCCATCCTGCGACGAGCCTGGGACCACGGAGCAGTGTTGGTGGAAGGAGCAGAAGTCAAGGTCCTCCCGGATCTGTCGAAGGCGACGCTGCGGCGACGGGCACTCCTGAGACCCCTCCTAGACCTGGCCAGGCAGAAAGGCTTCACGTACCGCTGGGGATACCCTCTCTCAGTCTCCTTCCGCAAAGATGCCGGATCCTACACACTGCAGACCGCAGCAGACCTCCCAGCATTATTCTTGTTCCTGGAAGCAGACCCGATCGCAGTTCCAGATTGGCTCCAGCTGCTTCCACGGTTCGCCGGCCGATCGGGCCGGTCTGCACAGCAGGGCCCACGACCGCTACGCCAGCAACGGGGGAGATGGAGGAACCGATCCGCTTCCTGTGAGGAAGCACGTGAGTAGGCCTTGGGCCCCATCTCCCTGTTGCGATCCCCGTTACCTGCCCATGCCCTGAGTACTGCCGCCTATGCCTGGAGCGGAATCCCCCCATAGATGCCCGGCATTAGCCCCACCGGATCACGATCTTAGGCACGGGACGCACACGGGACCCCCCCCCCACACGCAGCGGTGAACACCCCCCCCCTGGTCCGTTTATCTGGACAGAGACCCCTGGGGAACACCACTGAGAGGTCATGGGGGGCCGCAGCTGGGGTGACCCCCCCTTACGGGGAACTTACAGGACATGGCAAGCCTGGCCTCGGGGGAAACTATGCATACACCTGTCTGTGGGGTGGGGGTGGGGGTGGGGGTGGAGGTGAGACGATTCACGGGGGAGACCATGGAGCCATGGGGGGGCCAGAGGGATGGCTGTGGGGGGTGAAGAATGTTAGGGTGCGTTCAGTTGGCTTTCACCAGTCGGGACCCCCCCTCCCCCCGCCATACCATCACACAGCGGATTACACCGGGACTGGACCCCCCTGGAGAGGTTGGGCATGATGATTGACATGGGACCACAGATTGGATACCGGGTGGGGGGACCCGGGCGGGAGTTCATTGGGCGGCGGGCGGCTTGTTGCTCTTTTATACACGGGGAGACTTACAGCAAATGCTGGAACTGATGGTTTTTCTTACATCGGCACTTGATACGTTTTTGGTTTGGAACTGTAACCCTGGCACTGACAGCATAGAAGCAGCAAAGAACCTCCTGCAGGCCACTGTTTAGAATGTTAACTCTGATGTTCATTGATAGATTGTTTTATATGTTACCGGTACACATTTCATTTACACATATATGCCGGGGGGGTGGGCAGAGGCTGGGAGCTCGCTCTCAAGCTCTGTTCACGCACTACCCCAAATAGGACGGTGCTCGTTATCCCAGGGATCTTTCCGTATCCCTGGAGAGTACTACTGCCATATAGGCTTAGATAGCATCTCTTCCTAGCTGCACACCCTAGTGCAAGCTTCTCTTCTTCTTCCTACCTTCTTCTTTCACTCTCCCCTCCTTTATTCCCCACCCACCCCAGACTAGAACTCCCCCCCCCCCCTGACCCTAATTTCAGACCAGCTTGGAGACGGGGGCATGGACTTGCTCAACATTTGCTCGCTTAATGCGAAGGGCCTAAATGCACCCGAATGAATGAATGAATGAAAAACTTGTATAGCGCGGCACATGCGAACTGAATCGCCTCTGGGCGCTTGTTGTTCCTGTCTCCTTTGATATCAAAAGAGAAAAGTCTTGACCTTTTTCCTAAATGCTAGGTGGCTCTCCTCCAACCGAATGCTGGTTGGTAAAGCGTTCCATAGTCTTGGACCTTGGACCGCGAATCTTCTTTCTCCTTTGGACTTGAAGTTGGCTTTCGGAACCTGGAGCAGGTTCTGATTCGTGGATCGCAGAGCGCGATTGGGATTATGCGTTTTTATTATTTCGCATAAATAAAGGGGGGCATTCCCATGGACACATCTATGCGTAAGACAGAGAGCTTTGAAAGCAATTCTGTCTTTAACTGGCAGCCAATGAAGGGCTCTCAGTGAAGGTGAGATGGATTCCCAGGGTTTTTTCCCAGTCACAAGTCTGGCGGCCGTATTCTGAACGACTTGCAGACGAGCGATTTGGTACTTGGGGAGGCCGAGGTAAAGGGCATTTGCATAATCCAGTCTGGAGTTTACAATAGCTCCCACCACGACCGCTAAATCTTCTTTAGGGATGAACGGAGTGAGTCTGCGTAGTAGGCGCAGTAGATGGTGAGATCCACTGACTACTGACCCTATTTGTGCGTCCATTGTCATAAAGGAGTCAAAAATGACCCCTAGGCTTTTGACTTTGGCGCTAGGGGTGATGAACTTGCCCAGAATGGGCGAGGGGGGCCACGCTGTTGAAGGTTGATTCCTACGCTTGGCGTGAAACAGGAGAAGTTCTGTTTTCGCTCCATTGAGTTTAAGATGACTCTTTGTCATCCAATCCTCTATCAAGGAGAGGCAAGTCTCTAGATTGAGGTGGTGATCCTGTCTATTGCAGATGCGGAAATACAATTGTGTGTCGTCTGCGTATGAGTGATAGAGCAGTTTTTTGCTGCTGATAATCTCAAAAAGAGGACGAAGATAGATGTTAAACAGCACTGGTGACAGAGGCGATCCTTGAGGGACTCCGCATGTTACTGTGCGTTTTTCTGACGTAAAAGGTCCTAACTTTACTGTTTGCGATCGGTTTTCCAGAAAAGAGGAGAACCAAGATAAATCGCCTTCTGCGACTCTGGCTACTTCAGCAAGCCGAGTCAGTAACAGTTTGTGGTCTACAGTGTCAAAAGCTGCACTTAGGTCCAACAGAACTAGAAGACAAGATTCTCCTTCGTCTGCGGCCTTGAGAACATCGTCCCATACTTTCAGCAATGCTGTTTCCGTCCCGTGTCCGGGGCGGAAGCCTGATTGTAATGGGTCAAGTAGCTTGTAGGTATCTAGATGCTGTTGCAGCTGTTGTACCACTACTTTCTCCATTATCTTGGAAAGTACGTTGAGGGTTGTTATGGGACGGCGGTGGAGTGGGTTCTTGGGGTCCAGGGAGGGTTTCTTCAGGATGGGTTGGATTATACCCTCTTTCAACTGTGTGGGCACTTTGCCCTCCAGAAAAGACTGGTTGATAAACTGCGTGATGGGAGGAGCCAGGATGTCGGCGCATTCCTTCAGCAGTTTTGTGGGGATAATGTCATTCGGCGCTGTGCTATGGATAATCTTGCTGCAGGACATGCGCCGCTCTAAGGCGGACATAGTAATGTTGCAAGAGACACACTTTAGGGACCTGAAAATGCCACTACTTAAGAACAGACATTTCCCCCAGGCGTATCACTCGGCTTATGCGGAAGCCAAGTCCAGGGGGGTTACCATACTTATTGCAGCTCGGATACCCTGGACTCTGACGGACATGCAGACAGATACTGAAGGTAGATCCCTGTTCCTCAAGGGCCTGATAGGTGACAGGAAAGTGACCCTAGCCAATCTATACGCCCCAAACTCGAACCAAGACAAATTCCTCAAGAGACACATAGACCAACTTATGCAGTTCACGGAGGGGCAACTGATTTTGGGGGGAGACTTGAATGTCCCCCTGAACCCCTCTGAGGATACCTCATCGGGCACTTCCTCGATTTCGCGGGATGCATGGAAGCGTATCACCAGAGCCCTACACTCCGCACAACTGATTGACACATGGTGCCTATTCCACCCTGGGGAGCGCGACTACTCCTTTTACTCTAAACCCCACCTGACATATTCACGACTGGACTACCTCTTCGTCCCCCACGGACAGCTGCATGCGATTAAGGACACTTCTATAGGATCAATCACTTGGTCGGACCATGCCCCGGTGAGAGTGATGTACTCCCTGGCGGAGGCGCATACAGCCCAGAAACAGGTGTGGAGACTGAATGACAGCCTCCTTTGGGACCCTGAGGTGACGGCAGATGTGGTTGAGGAGATTGGGCACTACTTCGCTACCAACTCGACGGAAGACAGCGACCCGGGGGTGGTCTGGGAGGCCCACAAGGCGGTGATTAGGGGTGTGCTGATAAAGCACGGCTCCAGACTTAAACGGGCGAGGACCGAGCGACTAAACAAGCTTCTAGCTGACTTGCAGAGACTGGAACTCTTACATAAAACAGGCCCGAACAGGCAGCTAGGGATTGACCTGGACATGACTAGATCTAAGATCACAGACATCCTTAGGTCAAAAGCCAAAGCAGCCATGCAAATATGTAGAAAGAAGGGCTACGAATTTGGGAACAAGTGCGGTAAGCTTCTGTCCCAGTCTCTGCGGGCCCAACGCCAAGCGTCCTACATCCCCCATATAATGTCTAAAACGGGTCGACGACTCCCCTTACCACAGCAAATCTCGCAGGAATTTAGGACCTACTACGACACCTTGTATAACCTGACAGAGCCAGTACAGGCGGGGAACAGTACTCAGACGTACCAAGAACAATCCCTAATGCCGGACTTACCGATAGCAGCCCGGCAAACCATAGACGAACCTATCACACTTAACGAACTACAGCTCGCCCTGAAGACCACAAAACCGGGCAAGGCCCCGGGCCCAAACGGGCTGACAGCCCATTACTACAAGACATTTCTCCCTACCCTGGGCCCTCACATGGTTAGGCTGTTTAACACCCTAGGGACGGGGAAGCGACTCCACAAAGATACCCTACAGGCACTAATAGCGGTCATCCCCAAGGAGGGTAAGGACCCTTCCCAATGTGCCAGCTATCGCCCCATCTCCCTACTTAACTCGGACCTGAAATTATTTACTAAGGTCTTAGCTACCAGACTACAACAGTACCTGCCCAGCCTGGTGCACTTGGACCAAGTGGGCTTTGTCCCCTCTAGAGAGGCGAGAGACAACACCACCAAGGTCCTGAACATCATACACGTAGCAACCAAGACCAAGGCCCCGTGCATCCTTCTGGGGACAGATGCCGAAAAGGCATTCAACCGAGTGAGTTGGAGGTTTTTATTTGCAACTCTTCGGTACATTGGCCTAGGCCCTCGAATGATGCACTGGGTGACGGCAGCGTACTCGGATCCATCTGCCAGGGTGAGGGCGAATGGTGTACTATCTGACCCATTCCCTATTGCTAATGGGACGAGGCAGGGGTGTCCCTTGTCACCCTTGCTCTTCACCCTGTCCCTGTAGCCATTCCTGTGCCGAGTCCGTCTGAACCCAGATATCTCAGGGGTATCGGTAGGGGGGAAGCAACATAAGATATCGGCATATGCCGATGATCTGATGTTCACGATCACTGACCCCGACACATCCCTGCACCACCTGCTGCAGGAGTTTGACACGTACGGACTTATCTCCAACCTAAAAATTTACTTTTTAAAATCAGAGGCGATGGGGGTTGGGATCACACAAGCACTCCTGCAACAACTTAAAGACGGGTACAGTCTGAAGTGGACAGACACGGCTCTAAAATACCTGGGGACGCTGATCCCATCGTCCCTCTCCAAGCTCTTTCAAATTAACTTCCCCCCTCTCTTAAAGAGAGTACAAGATCAGCTGCTTCAATGGGGTAACGGCCTACACTCATGGCTGGGTAGGTGCAATATCCTTAAAATGACGATCCTGCCTAAGTTTTTGTACCTTATGCAGGCCCTTCCAATCCACATACCCGCAACCTTTTTCAGACAAACGCACGCAGCCTTTACCCGCTTCTTGTGGGCGGGAAAACACCCACGTCTAAACCGCCGGTTGCTTAGTCGCCCGAAATTGAACGGCGGAATAGCCTTACCAGAGATACGAACATACTACTGAGCGACCCACCTCAATAGGCTTATTGACTGGTGTTGGCACGCAGACACGAAACTCTGGATAAGTATTGAACAGGGTCAGAGCTTGATCCCACTCCACAGAGCCCCTTGGTGCCAGGTAGACCTCCCACCAGACCAACAGCGACACCCCTTGATAGGAGTAACCACCAAAATTTGCGCGCAACTCTTGCAGGAGGCTCACCTCTCGTCTAGTAGCTCCCGCCTAAGACCGTTGATCGGGCACCCCCGCTTCCCCCCGGGCTTGAGCGACAGGAAGTTTTTAGATCTCCGTGACTCGGGGCTGTTCCAAGCATCGCACTTCAGCACCGGAGGCAGATGGCTGGGGGCCAGAGACTTCATGGACCCTACGGGCCCATTCGGCCTCGACTTCATGAGATCTCTACAACTTAGCCACTTCCTGGGAGATATGCCTCCCCCTGACAGGCCAGGCCTACCACCCACGACGTTCGAGGACTTGTGTACAGAAACAGGGACACTGACGCACACACTCTCACTTACGTACAGTATACTGATCACACCTTCAGAGGCAGACCCACCCCCCTACCTCAGTAAATGGGAAAGGGACCTGAACCGCCAGTTCACCAGTAGTATGAAACGGCACATACTCACCTTTACCCATAGGTCTTCCCTAAGCTCGAGAGTGCCGGAAACTAACTACAAGATCCTAACCCGCTGGTACAGGACTCCTGCGCTGCTCCGAGCACTCTTCCCGACAGCGTCGGACCGCTGCTGGCGATGTTTGGAGAAGAAGGGGACACTCCTACACGTGTTCTGGTCCTGCAGCCGGTTGCAGACCTTTTGGGGAGAGGTCCGTCGTATCTCTCAGAAATTCACAGAACGGGTGCTAGAAGACGACCCGGCATTCTTCTTATTGCATGCGACGACCATGCCAACACGGACCTATAAGGAATCGGTGTTGCGCCACTTACTGGACGCGGCCAAGGCATGCATCCCACTGTGCTGGAAGTCATGGCACCCGCCCACGATAGCACAATGGCTTAGGAAAGTAGATGAGGTAGACAGGATGGAGGACCTGATCCTTACAAGTCAGAAGAGACAGGAGACATACACCGAGACATGGCAACCCTGGACCATGTTCCGGTACTCGGACGAGGGGAAGGCCCTCAGGGGGGAACCCCTGGACCCTGTTGACGTCCCCCTTGGGGCCGACGCACCGGTCCCGGAGGGGTAGACTGCGGAGTGGGACCACCCCCGTCTCCCTTTTAGCTGGCACAGATTTTACCAGGAATAATGACCCTACCCCCTTTTTTTTTTTGATCCCCCATACCCCCCCTCCCACATCCCTCTTCTCCCTCTAACCTGGGGGTTTCAGCTGGGACCCTGCCCAACCCCCCCTCCCCCAACCCCCCTTTAACTCTACTCTCTTGAACTGCTCCCTACCCTTGGGAAATAAAACTGCGGAGTGGACTGGCCCTACCGGCCCTGGATCCGACTGGTAGGCACCCGTGGGGGAATTAGATAACCCCATGCCCCACGGAACAGGGGATGACATCCTCTCTCCACACCGGCTCGGACACCCCCATGGGGCCCCAGGCAACATGACCCACATCCGACCCCCCTCCGGGGCGACCACACTATTACACTATTACCTGTTAACTGTTACGCCTTACATGTACTTGGATGTTTTAAATGTACACTGTTATATGGGTCCGATAGGACCGACCCCTCTGTATTGAAGAAATAAAGAATTTAACAAAAACATTTTTTGCAACCATTGTGGTGTATCACTTACTGTAGAATGTTTAGCAGCTGTGCATGTTTATTATAGATTATTAACACTAGGATTTAGTAGCACAATATTTATAGCAATTTTTGGCGCTGATTGTTTTCATTTATATGGTTAAACGGCATATCTCCTATTTATGCAGGCTGCAATTGATTTTTTTCACAGCTTGCCCCTGCTTATTCACACTGAAGTTATAGAATTCTGCTTTTTGTAGTGCATCGGTGCACTTTTACAGCAGTATATTGTAGTGCGTCGGTGCACTTTTACTGCATTATATTGTAGTGCCCCAGTGCACTTTTACAGAAGTATATTGTAGTGTGTTAGTGCACTTTTACTGCAGTGTCTTACAGTGCGTCACCATTTTCATCGGACATGTCTCCTGGGATATTTTGGTCTGATGTGTGTACACACCATCAGATCAAAATCCCTGTGGACAGAGAACGTGGTGACGTGGCGGTGACGTTGATGCCGCGACGTGCGCAAACAGGGAAGTACAATGCTTCCACGCATGCGTTGAATCCATTCGACGCATGCAGGGATTTCGGTCTGCTGGTTAGGCGTACTAACCAGAGGACATGTCCGACGGACAGGTATCCAGCGAGCAAGTTTCTAAGCATGCTGCGGACCATTTTAAGTGGACATGTCTCCTCGTGTGTACGCGGCCTCAGTGTGCCAGTGCATTTTTACTGCAGTGTATTGCAGTGCATCAGTGCACTTTTACAGCAGTATACTATAGTGCATCAATGCACATTTACTGCATTATAATGGCTGTGTGTTGAGTTATTTTGAGGGGACAGCAAATGTCGCTGTTATACAAGCTGTATACTCACTACTTTACATTGTAGCAAAGTGTAATTTCTTCAGTGTTGTCACATGAAAAGATATAATAACATTTTTAGAAAAATGTGAGGGGTGTACTCACTTTTGTGAGATACTGTATGTGACTTGTTTCAATTTTTAAGATAATGCAGTGTGGCACTATGAAATAAAGATGCTATATTTAGCGGACCAAAAGTGATCAAGTAAAATAAAATCATAAAGATGTACTACATTTTAGGCTGCAGTGGCCATAACTGTTGTAGCTAGTCTTTCACATCAAAGCAAAAATATCCAGTTATGGAATCACTATGAAAAAAATATATATATATATATATATATATATATATATATATATATATATATATATTCTGTTAATACATTTGCATCTTAAGTTATACTAGTATTATTTAATATCCAAAAGAGCATAAAAAAATGCATGGACACTTTCAACATCTTCTCAGCACGATTTAAGTTTTCAGCATCTTGAAAGTAGTCTGCAAAATGCACATGCAAATTGGATTAAAGATATGAACTGATCAAATGTGACTTAGCGTTTAGCTGAAAATCTTTTAATTTGCCTCCTTATTACATTCAATATTTTTACACATAAATCACGATAACTTGCAAGAGATCTGCTAGATTCATTACTGTGAACTATTCAAGCTTTACTGTCTGCAGGAAAACTCATTCCCAGTTAAAAGGTAAGGGCAAGATGTTTTTTTTTTTTTTTTGTCCCTGGTCATGTAATGATTTTAGCAGTTTTAGGGAAATCACACACATTATCAATTTATTATATACTGTATATGTAGTACATATTTATTATGACTTTTTTTGTGGTGAATATGTATTTAGGATTATTTCATATCACATAGATTTATCACACCACTAAAATATCCATATGTTTTCTCTTTTACACTGGTGGTCTGTGTAGTTATGACATCTTACTGTACATTGGATGTCAGTAAAAAATTAGCCCTCTACATTTGTGTTCAGAGTAGTTGCGAGATCAGTCAACCACAGCTCACTGTTTAAAGCAAAACTAAAGTGTGATCGTTAACCACTTCCGGACCTCAAAACGCCTATATACGTTGGCTGTTTGAAGAGGGATATCTTTGTTATAGCAGCAGCGATCTGCCAAAACTCAATTATCCTCTTCTTCAGCGAGCGGTACGGTTTCCGATAATAGTACTCTCTGCTGCGGATTCCCTGCAAGATCTCTTTTAGCAGTGGTGGGTTTCCGATAATAGTAGTCTCTGCTGCGGATTGCCTGCAAGATCACTTTTATCGGTGGCGGGAGAGGCCCCCCTTCCCGCCACTCTCTGTTGCTCTCTGTTGCCTCCGCCGCTTACAGGAGCGTTTTATTAAACTGGTTTTACAATATTTACATGTGAAGAGATCCTATTTACATGCTTGCGGCTGGATAACGGAGATGAGCTAACCCTGTCTGTGTGGTTTAAAGCGATTTTGCCAAGCACAAGAGTGTAAGGTACAGTGGGTGACCGCAATATTGTGTCAATCACACTTCTTTTCTCAGTGAGATTGGCCACCTAAGAGCCCCGTCGCCGGAGCCAGCGCCGAGCTGGCTCGCCGCGATGGGAAAAAGCCGACATAGAAGCGACAGGGATCCGGCTTGGATTCCCTCCAATTCTAGCCGCTGCGTTTTGTATGATTCATGAGGGGGAACTTCATGCCAAATTTTAAATAAAAAACCAACATGGGTTCCCCTCCATGAGCATACCAGGCCTTTAGATCTGGTATGGATTGTAAGGAGAAACCCCATACACCGAAAAACGGCATGGGGGTTCCCCCACAATACATACCAGACCCGTGTCCGAGCACGCTGCCCGGCCGGTCAGGAAAGAAGTGGGGGCGAGCGAGCATCCCTCCTCCCTCCTGAGCCGTACCAGGCCGCATGCCCTCAACATGGGGGGGGGGGTGCTCTGGGGCAGAGCCCCCCCCTACCCCAAAGCATCCTGTCCCCATGTTGATAAGGACAGGGCCTCCTCCCGACAACCCTGGCCGTTGGTTGTCGGGGTCTGCGGGCAGATGGCTTATTGGAATCTGGGAGCCCCCTTTAATAAGGAGGCTCCCAGATACCAGTCCCCCACCCTAGGTTAATGAGTATGTGGTACATAGTACCCCTACCCATTCACCTGGAGGAAAAGTGTCAATAAAATAAACACACAACACAGGTTTTTAAAATAATTTATTAGATAGCTCCGGGGGGCTTCTCTGCTCTCCGGGGGTATTCTCTGCTCTCTGGGGGATCTTCTTCTGACTTCCGGTGTCTTCTTTTGTCTTCTCCGCTCTCCGGTGTCGGCGCGGCGCTCCCTGGTTCTTCTCCAGCTCGCTCCCCGATTCTTCTTACGCTCGCTCTCCGGTGCCTTCTTCGGGGCTGGCCGCCGCTATCTTCTTTGAAGCTCTTTTACTAGCGACGGACGTCCCAGTCTTTCAGGATCTACAGAGCATGCTGGGACTGTGACGTCATAAGAGGCCTATATAAATCATTGCGCACCGCACACCTGGCATTACAGTGGGAGGGAGCATTGATTCAACAGCGGAAGAAAAGAAGAAGGCAGCAAATAAGACCGTCGCTAGTAAAAGAGTGGGATCCATGGCTGGGCTCTTATAGGGGGCATATATATACGTCCATGTGCCCAGCCGTGCCATTCTGCCGACATATATAGTCGTGCGGCGGTCCTTAAAGCGGAGTTCTGGCCACAATTTCACTTTTTAAATATAAATGCCCCAGTAATACACAAGCTTAATGTATTCTAGTAAAGTTAGTCTGTAAACTAAGGTCCGTTTTGTTAGGTTGTTACAGCATTTAGATACTTTATAAAACAGGAATTGACTGGGGCCATCTTAAGTGTGGGCATTCATGAAGCCAGACTGTATGACTTCCTGGATTTCAGCCTTGCATATCTCGCACATGCTCAGTGCTGCACAAGCAATGTAATAGGTTTCAGATCAGGTTTCAATAGCAACAGGAGTGTCAGATGGAGTTGCCGCCCCTTATCTATGCAAATCTCTCCTCCCTCCTCCTTCCAGGAACCAGTAAATATACTAAATAGTTTGTTATGTAGATATATCTGCACCGCACAGATCACAGCGCAACGGTGTGACAGGGCCCGGTGCCGTGCGATGGGGCCCGATGCCGTGCGACGGGGGCCCGATGCCGTGCGTATCGGGGGGTATCAGTGGCAGTAATGGTGGTGGTGGGGGGTGTCAGTAATGGTGGGGGGGTATCAGTGGCAGCAATGGTGGTGGTAGGGGGTGTCAGTGGCAGCAATGGCGGTGGTGGGGGGTGTCAGTGGCAGCAATGGTGGTGGTGGGGGGGTGTCAGTGGCAGCAATGGTGGTGGTGGGGGGGTGTCAGTGGCAGCAATGGCGGTGGTGGGGGGGTGTCAGTGGCAGCAATGGGGGTGGTGGGGGGTGTCATTGGCAGCAATGGTGGTGGTGGGGGGTGTCAGTGGCAGCAATGGTGGTGGTGGGGGTGTCAGTGGCAGCAGTGGTGGTGGTGGGGGGTGTCAGTGGCAGCAGTGGAGGTGGTGGGGGGTGTCAGTGGCAGCAGTGGTGGTGGTGGGGGGTGTCAGTGGCAGCAGTGGTGGTGGTGGGGGTGTCAGTGGCAGCAGTGGTGGTGTGGGGATCAGTAGCAGTGTTGATACTGTGCCCGTGAGTGAGGGCAGCAAGGATAGGCGGAGCCTCCCCCGCCCCTTCACTCACCACCGAGACATTGCAGTGTGCTTGTGAGTGAGGGCGGGGAGGATGGGCGGAGCAGGCAGAGCAGGCGGAGAATATGGGCGGAGCCAGGACTGTACAGTGTGCCCGTGAGTGCGGGCGGGAGGAGACTGTGGCGGTGAGGGCGGCGAGGATAGGCGGAGCCGTCCTACCCCTCGTCCCCCTTTGCCAGGTACATGATTAGTGCGGTGGGCGGGGATGTCGCTGGCTCGCTCGAGATTTCCACTGCGACTGAAGTCCCGCGATACTTCTGCCTCCTGGGATTGATAACAAACATCTCCCAGGAGGCATAGCAGCGCTGGATGCGCCGCGGCGGGAGAAAAATGAATAACCAGCAGAGCACAGTGAGTTTTTAAAATAAAATAAAAACACATGCCAAATATATTTAAGGGGGCAGTATTAAATCGAATGGTACAAAGTTGAAAAAGAGGGTGGAGCTCCACTTTAAGTGGTTAATTCAGAAACCTTTGTTTGCATTTTTGGGGCACATTTTGGTAGCTCTATGTTTACAGAGACCTGCTGTACCCCTTAACTATTTGAACACAGGTAAGACTTGCACATATTCACTGGAAAGTAAAACAACTTGAAGATTACTGGATTGACCAAAAATATAAAATATAAAAAAAACAACGAATGCTACACACCCTATACAATCAACTACAGAATGTATTTTATCACATTAAAACAACATACAAAATATTTCTAACACAATTCCTGAAATCCCCACATGTCCAAAGAACTCCCTAAAGAAGGGGAGTTCCTATCCCCTCCCCTACAAAATTCCACTAAACACAACACCCTGTATGGGAAGGTGGTGCACCCCTTGTGAATAACCCAGGGGCGGAAAACACAATCACTACAGCAGACAAACCCACCCTACCCAATACAGGACACCTCCTTAATTCCTATAAAATAGCTCTAAGCCTACCAATAAGGGACCCCTACAGTTCATTCCTAGAATGGGGCAGTGATCAACTTTGTAAATACAAAGGACATGTAGCACACTACCACGTAATGGAATAAGGATACACTGAGCGTTATATATCCACACTCTATTAGATCCACAGAGATTTCCTAGTCATTCATCAGTCAGTCATGGAAAAAATATGGAGCTGAAAAATGGAAAAGACTGAAGATGAACACACCAGAATTTTAATCAAAGTTACTACATCCGTTACCCAGCTTGATATACCCTAATAAAACAAGTGGAGTTCAACTACAAGTAGGGTCAATCCTGGCTGATATATATTGAGGCAGTCTAACCATGTGAGGAAAGGTTTTTACTGAAATACTGAGATGATTAGAGTAGAAAGTGCTATATTGATCTGGTAAGTTCAAGTATCTGTACACCATACTTGAGAGATTGCTACAATTCAATTGTGATAAGGCATGACAGCAAAAGGGAATTCCTGCAACGTGCAGGTGTGTGTATGAGTACTACACATAAATATTAGGGGCCAGATTCAGGTAGGACAGCGGTTCTTTATTTTGGAGTAACGTAAGTCATTTACGTTACCCCCGCCGAATCTTTAGGAGCAAGTACTGTTATTCACATAGCACTTGCTCCTAAAGTTGCGGCGGCGTAGCGAAAATGAGATGGCGGAATTCAAATTGGGTGGGTAGGGGGCGTGTATTATTTAAACTAGGCGCGATCTCACGGCGAACGTACTGCGCATGCGTCGACTGTCAGTGCGCATGCTCCAAATTCTGTCAATGACGTCAATCCCCATTCACAGACGTTTTACACAAACAACGCTAAAATTTTTAAATTTGACGCGATGACGACGGCCATACTTAACATAGGATACTCCACCTAGGGGGCATGTTTTTCTTTACGTTGCGTATCGCTTACGGAAACGTCGGAAAGTCACTGCGTCGGGCCCGCGTACGATCGTGAATTTCTGTCTCTCGCTGATTAACATATTCTCGGCGTTAATCAGCGGAAACGCCCCGAGCGCCATTTTTAAAATTGCAGTTCCGATACGACGGCGAAATACAATTACGCCGCTCGTATAGAAACTCCAACCCGGCGTTTCTTGTTTTCTGCTTAAAGAAAACAGAAACGCCGGCTCAAAGTGAGAGTTATGCTGGCATATCACTGATACTCCAGCCTAACTCTACCTGAATCTGGCCCCTTGTGGGATTTCCATGTCTCCTAAACTCTTGTACAAGTTTAGAGGATTGTTTGCTGGCTGCTACTGATTACTTTTGGATTGAATTGATCAGTTGCCATACTTTTACATGGACAGGCATTTCTTAGCTGAAAAAGATGACAACACTAGCATTACTGAAGAAGCATCCACATACACAAATATTGTGGCTATGGTTTACCTTTAAAAAAAGCAGAGGGTCCTCATAAACTGGCTTTATAAAGCAACATTGCTGCAACCTATTTGATGTTTTTGGATGTTTATCAGTGCATATTATTGAGTTTTCTACCATTATACTCATTCAAGTTCATGACTTGTAGATACTGTCGTCCATATACACAATAGTTATTCCATACATGTGAAGAATGAAATACAGGTATACCCTACTTTAAGTACACATTGGGGTTTATTTACCAAAGCTGGAAAGTGGAAAATCAGGCTCACTTCTGCATAGAAACCAATGAGCTTCCAGGTTTTATTACCAAAGCGTAATTGAACAAGCTGGGGTTAGAAACTCATTAGTTTCTATGCAGAAGTGAGCCAGATTTTGCACTTTCCAGCGATAGTAAATAAACCCCATTGTGTACTTAAAAGTGGGGTATGCCTGTAATGACTGGAATGCGATCCTAATGATGAAGACAACAGACCTATGTGTGTGCTTCTACCAGTATCACTTTTCACAGAAAACTCCTTTACAGGCTGTTTGAGTTTCTCTGTTATGCATATCTCTTATTCTGCAAGCCAGAGGTTTATGTTTTCCTTTCTTTTTTTTTTTAATAGCAGACACTAATAGAAGGAGCACCAAACCAAAGGATAAAAAAGTTCAAAATAAATGTATTTGTTTATATTTAAAAAACACTAAAAAAAAAACGATTTGTTTTTTGTGTCATAATAAATCCCCCTTCATTAGGATTCAAAAAGATAAGAATGTTGAACAGATTCAAAATAGAGCTTTCCTGGGTGAATCTTCAGTTAGAGTCTAACTTTTACACCTAACTGTAACTGTTACACCATCAAATGGTATTAAATAGAGCTTCCCTGTGTCAATCTGTGTAGGGAGGTTAACTGCTAGATCAACAGAGTTACTGACCAGCAGTATCTGTGTGAACAATCGTTGATTTTGCTCCTTTCATTAGTGCATGTTTTTTTCCTGGTAACCTGCTGAGGTAGCCTTGTCTGTTGTTAGCAGTTGGCTTTCCAAATGGTTTTGTCCTTGGTCACACTTATTGGGTTCAAATCTGGGATAAGATCTGGTCTTCTATTTTTAAGTCCTCTAAATGTGTGACCCATCGAGAGACGTCCATTAAAATCCTCATGTTTTGGTATAAAACCCCCGATGTCATTCATACATATATTTCCTTGGTTCCACCGCACTGCTGGCGTTGTGGGAATAATACTGGTTCTTTGTTTCATATCTTTTGGAATTGTTCCTTGGTCCAACCTTTTTGGCAGGAGGTGAGGCTATTGTTACAGGAGGTGATGGATTTGTCCCTTCCGTTTGACCCTTTGAATTTTCTTTTGGGACTTCCATTCCCTGGCCTACCTAAAAATGTTAACCGCTTAGCTGCCTATATCTAATTAGCAGCCAGAAGGCTCATACCACTGTGTTGGTTATCTACAGCTCCCCCTCCGTGGCCCAGATTTCTGCATCTGATGGAGTATTTAACAGCATCTGTCCACGATTCCATTCCACAATTTGATAAAGTTTGGGAACCTTGGGATCACTCGAGATACGGGACTCCTGTGCCATTGGCCTCACCTTAGGCCTCGTACACACGACCAAGGAACTCATCGGGCGAAACACATTGTTTTCCTTGTCGAGTTCCTTGTTAGGCTTGTCGAGGAACTCAACAAGCTTGCTTTGCGTACACACATTAAAGACCAGATCCCCTTGTTCTCAAACGCGGTGACTTCAACACATACCCTGGCACAACCCTTGGGGCTGCTTTTGCTAATCTCATATTACTGCGTGTTAGGAAAAAGTTTGGTAAGAGACATTTGCACTTTTCAGTCTGTTACAGTGTGACAAATGTGCTATTTCCATTACAAACGCTACTTTTACCGAAGGTGCATGGGTTTCTTAGCATACACACGCTCAAGTTTCTCGTCAAAAAGCAGCCCAACAAGGAACACGAGGAGCCAATTTGGACTCCCGTCGAGGAAAAAGAGAACTTGCTCTCTTTTTTGCTCTTCAAGTTCCTCGACAGTTTCCTCGATGATAAACATACACACGACCGGTTTCCTCGGCAAAAAAGCTCTCCCACCGAGTTTCTTTATGGATTCTGCCGGTCGTGTGTACGAGGCCTAAGTCTTTGTTATTATTCCCTGATTTATCTGTTTACCTTGGAGTTGTTTGTTCTATATTATTTTGTTAATCTGTGCAGATCACTACTGTGATCTGCATCTTTGGACACTGTATACTTGTCAGTTGGTTTTAGGTTCTCTTTTGATCAATCTCTTTGATATCATTATGTTGATGTAATCAGTCTTTGTACCTTATGATACAGTTCTGTATTATGTGCTCTTTAAAATCCAATAAAAATTACATTTTGCAAATGGTTTTGTCCAACTTACATAAATGTCCCAGCACCTCTGCACCTCTTGGATGCCCTTTTCTTCATTGTTGCAGAATAGTCTGACAAGTGGAAGGCAACTGCATTGTGTGCTTTACTACGAGCAGCTTTAATTAGCAGAAATATTTTATCACATACCAAAGTTTTAATAAATGCTGCATCCCTTTCTGTATTTATGTATGTTGTGTATTAATAGGGGAGACTTGGATGTAAAAATGAAAATTTGGAATGTTAGTTTTGTTAAATTGAGAGAGCTGGGGTTGATTTACTAAAGGCAAATAGACGTACTCTGCAAGTGCAGTTACCCAGTTATCCTGCATCATTTGTGTGTTGTTACTGTGTTCATCATGCACCACTGATTGTATACATTGTGGCCCAGATTTACATACATCGGCACATATTTTTGCCGCCGTAGCGTATCTCTTTTACGCTACGCCGGCGCAGCTCGGAGAGGCAAGCATGGAATTCGCAAAGCAAATGCTCCCAACTCTGCGCCGGCGTAGCGTATATTTCGTAGGCGTAAGTGGAAGTAGGTGGAAGTGGGCTGGAAGTGGGCGTGATCCATGTTAATGAAGCGTGACCCCATGCAAATGATGGGCCGGGCGCCAGACAAGTACTTAAATTGATCTGCGCATGTGTCGGGACATGGACGTATCTCCGTGCGCATGCGTACAACCACGTCGGAACAACTGCCTAAAATACGCCAGATCACTGTGTACACCGTGAATGTAACCTACGCCCAGCCAGACCCACGTCGGTCCATATTCACAGACGTCCAATGTAAAATACATAGGCTTGTGTTCCCTGGTCCATATCTTTGCATGGGTTGCGCCTCATCTAAGGCGGATTAACTTTACACCAAACGTAAAACTTACGCAAACTGCTTAAATCATGCGTCGCGCACAAGTATGTTCGTGCATATCCCTAATTTGCATATTTGAATACAAAATCAATGGGAAAGCCACATGCATTCAGCGTAAATATGCGCATACTCTACGCCGGCAAGTTACGTCGGTGTGATGAAGTCTGTTTTTAGGCGTATCTTGGTTTGTGGGTCAGGCGCACAGATACGATTGCGCATATTTGTACTTACGCGGTGTATCTGGATTGTGCTTTGTGAATCCGGGCCTATGTGATTATCTCTGTATCATTTGTGTGTTGTTACTGTGTTCATCATGTACCAGTGATTGTATACATTATGTGATTATTGTTTGACAATTTTTGCCGTTCATGTTATCTTTTATACCAATAAATTATGATTATTTTTTAAGTGTGACCTTGGCCCTACTCGCCCACCTCACCCAAAGTCCCAAACCCCGCCTTTTGTCTGCAAGTGCAGTTGCTCCAAAGCTTAGTAAATGAGGTAAACCTTCACTTTGCAGATGATAGGCAATCACGTGCAAAGAAAATAAAAGAAACTACATTTTTGCTTGCACTTGATTGGATGATGGAAGTCAGCAGAGCTTCTGCTCATTTACTAAGCTCTGGAGCAATTGCATTTACAGAGGGGCAACTGCCTTTAGTAAATTAACCACTCTGTATAGTTATGGCCATTTTAACCTCAGATATTGTGATTTCTGAAGATCTGCTGATGGATGTCATTTTTAAGAACACATTTATGTTCACATTTATGTTCAAACTTTTCTATGTTGCACTGTTTTTTTTTATTATTATAATTTTTCTTTTTCTTTTTTTTACAGTTAACTACATTTTTCAGTTCTCGGATTTTAGAGGCTCAATTCATAAAAAAAGTGGAGTTTTCGTTACTGTATAAGCAGAGTCAGATAGTCTAAGGAACTTCCATGTTATATCTCCCTGTCATAGTTATTGGTTCCATCCTTCTTTAACTTGAGATATTTTGTGTTCATACACCAGTTTTTCATTTTTTTCTAATATTAAAATATGTTACAATTAAACAGAGATACTGTGACATGTTTTGCAATTCCTTCAGTGGGTTTGCAGGTCCTTAAGAGATATAAAAAACTATAAGAAAACTTTGACTGTTCATTTTTTATTTTTTTTTAGAAGAGCAGGTATCACCTTTAAGGATGTTAGCATTGTGCCAATGGAGAGGATTGCAAGGTATTTGCAGCTTGGTGGTTGCCATTGCCAGGGCTCTTTTTAAAATGCTAGTTACCTTGTTGTGTCTGTACTGAATGCTTTTAGTCACAAAACCAAAACAAGCATTCTGTAAAGTGCCCATGTCAGAATTCCTTATCACTTTTCTTGTTCTGGATCAGAGATTGAGGAAGCATTGGAACCAAAGCATCAGCATGACAGCCAGCAAACTGAAATATTAAAGAAAGTGAGCCATGACATCCACCATGAGAGAGTCACTTTAAGGCATCACAACTGGGTATGTAAAATTAAGTTTTAATGCTTTTCTTCCAAGGTAAGCTTTAGTGGTTGATAACCACAAATGTTTTTCATCTGTCACGTTTAGGCATTAACTGTATTATTTATAGAAGAAAAATAAACTATTAGTTTGTCTTCATAGATTTTCCATGCTTTCTCCATTATATCTATAAACAATGTTTTCTGCCTAGATACCTGCTTATCATACTTTGCTAGAAATTCCCAGGTATTACTACATGCTCTGCAGTTGATAGGCTCTCTCTGTATACCATTAAACATGAATAGTCGTAGAATAGTAATCCTTTAAAATGATTTGAAATATGACAGGATGATTGAAAGCTATGTCTTGTATAGAAATTAAATGCCTCCTAGACTTGCCTATGGCAATCAAGTGTATTAATGTATCATTTAATGTTCAGATGTAGTATTTATAGGTACAATAGGAACATGTTTATTGCACTTCATTTTTTTTTTCTTTTTTTTTAGATGGAATAGAGCACTGTACATGCCTGGACTTTGTACACATACACATGCAGACCTCAAACCAGCCTCTCCTGCATATGAACAATCTAGGTGCATTGAAAATAGGAACAAATATTAGCCCCACTCCAAATAGCTGTTCTTGCATTGTTTTTATTAATCAGTAAATTGCCTGCATACAATATTGTATCCAAACCAAAATCCAACCATCCATGATCCGTGATCAGGTCTGTATTGTTGTAAATCAGTAGGTCTAGTAACGCTTTTTTTTTCTAGTTGGTGCATTTACCACCTGACCCATGAAATTGTCCTGCAAGACATTTAGTAACCGGTGACCCTTAGATGAAGGTGTGGTTTCTTCCACCCAGTCAGAGCCATCTTAATAGCATCATGGTCCCCTGGGCAAAGTAATGCTATGGGGCCCCTACAGGACTGCCCCAATTTACGCACCTACTCTCAAAAATGAAAGTACAATATTTCTACTTTACAGTCTGTCACTTGCCATAGTCACCTGCCACCAGATATAGCGTGTCACTTGCCATCGTCACCTGCCACCAGATTCAGCGTGACACTTGCCACCATCGCCTGCCACCAGATTCAGCATGACACTTACCATCCATCCGGTCACCAGATTCAGCGTGTCGCTTGCCACCGTCGCCTGCCACCAGATTCAGCGTGACACTTACCACCCATCCCCTGTCACCAGATTCAGTGTGTCACTTACCATCCATCCCCTGTCACCAGATTCAGCGTGTCACTTGCCACCCATCCCGTCACCAGATTTAGCGTGTCACTTGCCACTGGTTCCTTGTCGCCAGATTCAGCGTGTCACTTGCCACGTCGCCTGTCACCGGATGCAGATTCTCACTTGCCAAGTCACCTGCCACACATTGCGGATTGTAACTTGCCACATGGGGAGCTGACAGAGAAGATGGGGGTCTGACAGAGAAGATGGGGGTCTGGAAGAGAGGAGGGGGTGTCTGGCAGAGAGGAGGGGGTGTCTGGCAGAGAGGAGGGGGTGTCTGGAAAAGAGAAGGGGGGGCTGGAAGAGAGGAGGGGGTCTGGCAGAGAGGAGGGGGGTCTGGCAGAGTGGAGGGGGGGTCTGGCAGTGAGGTGGGGGGGTCTGGCAGTGAGGTGGGGGGGTCTGGCAGTAAGGAAGGGGGTCTGGCAGAGAGAAGGGGGGTCTGGCAGAGAGGAGGGGGGTCTGGAAAAGAGGAGGGGGGTCTGGCAGAGAGAAGGGGGGTCTGGCAGAGAGGAGGGGGGTCTGGCAGAGAGAAGGGGGGTCTGGCAGAGAGAAGGGGGGTCTGGCAGAGAGGAGGGGGGGTCTGGCAGAGAGGAGGGGGCGTCTGGCAGAGAGAAGGGGGCGTCTGGCAGTGAGGAGTGGTGTCTGGCAGTGAGGAGGGGGGTCTGGCAGTAAGGAGGGGGGTCTAGCAGTGAAAAGGGGGTCTGGCAGAGAGAAGGGGGGTCTGGCAGAGAGGAGGGGGGTCTGGAAAAGAGGAGGGGGGTCTAGAAAAGAGGAGGGGGGTCTAGAAAAGAGGAGGGGGGTCTGGCAGAGAGAAGGGGGGTCTGGCAGAGAGAAGGGGGGTCTGGCAGAGAGAAGGGGGTCTGGCAGAGAGAAGGGGGGTCTGGCAGTGAGGAGGGGGGTCTGGCAGAGGAGGGGGGGGGTCTGGCAGAGAGAAGGGGTGTCTGGCAGTGAGTAGGGGGGTCTGGCAGTGAGGGGGGGGGTCTGGCAGAAAGGAGGGTGGTCTAGCAGTGAGAAGGGGGTCTGGCAGAGAGAAGGGGGGTCTGGCAGAGAGAAGGGGGGTCTGGCAGTGAGTAGGGGGTCTGGCAGTGAGGTGGGGGGGTCTGGCAGTAAGGAGGGGGGTCTAGCAGTGAGAAGGGGGGTCTGGCAGAGAGGAGGGGGGTCTGAAAAAGAGGAGGGGGTCTGGCAGAGAGAAGGGGGGATCTGGCAGTAAGAAGGGGGGTCTGGCAGAGAGAAGGGGGGGTCTAGCAGAGAGGAGGGGGGTCTGGCAGGCAGTGAGAAGGAGGGGTCTGTCAGAGACAAGGGGGGGTCTGGCAGAGACGGGGGGGGGTCTGGCAAAGACTAGAGGGGGTCTGGCAAAGACGAGGGGGGGGTCTGGCAGAGACGAGGGGGGGTCTGGCAGAGATGAGAGGGGGGGTCTGGCAAAGAGGAGGGGGGTTTGGCAGAGAAGATGAGGAGCTGACAGAGGTGAGGGGGGACTCGTGGCACTTCTGGAGTGGGGTATGAAGGGGGAGCTTGCTGCTTTGCTGATCTGCACATTATGGGGGGATCCGACGATGGGGGACTCTGGATCGCACACCACTGAAGGCATGGGGAGTGGGACGGTGCTGATGGCGGGAGACAGACAGTGCATTATATTTACATTATAGAACATTTTTATGATTGTTCCAATGACATTAAGCCTCCGAGGAAGGACGACACGGTCCGAAACCTGTTTTGTACTGAGCTCACTTGTTATTAATACTTGTATATTATACTTGTATATTTGTATACACAACAATTTTGCTACGACAATTTTATTGTAAGTTCTCAAATAATAATTTGTATTTAACACCTGGTCTGCCTTTCAAAAATCCAGAGGGGTTACATCATGCCTTGACCACTAGGTTTTTTCTCTTGTTTGGTCCCTTAGTGATGTCATCTCTCACATTTACTTGTATTTAAAAAAAAAAAAAAAAAAAACCTTTTACCCTCTCTATCCCTGCGATATAGGGAATACCCTTGAATGGTTGCCAGACAATCATGAGAGATGTCGAACCAAGTCCCTGTAATTCCTACAAAATCAAAATCCTTCTTATACAACAGTAGTTCTAGTTCTCCCATTTTGTCCGCCAGACTCCTGGCATTGGTGAACATGCCACATAGTTTAGACCGGTCACATACTATCTCCTTATTGGGTGCTCTGGATTTGCAAATAGGACTTGTTACTATACTTACCTCGGGTTGAGGTGCTTAAGGTGTAGAAAAGAAAAGATTAACTTACAAAACAAAGTTTTGCAAAGAACTCAATACCCAGGGACATACAGTGGGGATCAAACGTTTGGGCACCCCAGGTAAAAATGTGTATTAATGTTCATAACGAAGCCAAGGAAAGATGGAAAAATCTACAAAAGGCATCAAATTAACAGATTAGACATTCTTATAATATGTCAAAAAAAAGTTAGATTTTATTTCCATAATTTCCATCAAATTACAGAAAACAAAAAAATGGCGTCTGCAAAAGTTTGGGCACCATATCTTGTACTGCCCCCTTTGGCAAGTATCACAGCTTGTAAATGCTTTTTTGTAGCCAGCCAAGAGTCTTTGAATTCTTCCTTACAAAAGTCTTCCAGTTCTTTGAGATTCCTGGGCTGTCTGTCACGCACTGCTCTTTTAAGGTCTATCCATAGATTTTCACTTATGTTGAGGTCAGGAGATTGTGAAAGCAGTTTATGCCTCTTGATCAGTGGCGGCCCGCCCATATGGACGCACGGGCGCCGCCCCCCCTCCCGCAGTCACAAAAAAAAAAAAAACGGGCCCTTTAAGAACTTTAATTCGGCTAAAATGTCATGACTATGGTATCCCAGATATAACCTTTACTGCTAGGACACACTGTTTATACTCCCCCTTAAACCTTTAATAATAATGAGACCACCACTGTAACTTGGAGTTGTGCTCAGAGCCTGCACCCGGATAGTAACCAGCGCCCCACCCCAACCCTGGCGACCTGAGGTGTGCCGTGGTCGCCCGTGTAGGTACACCTAAAAGAGGGCATACCCTATGAAGAAGTGGTTTAAAAAAGGGGGCCCGGGTGGGTGGGCACCCGGAAACCACGCCGACGCCTGCTGGGAGAAGAGGGGAGGCATAAGAAGCCCCACGCTCCTCCCACAAGCCCAGGCAAGCCAATAGCTAGCCTTTCACTTGTGCTCAGAGCCTGCACCCGGATAGTAACCAGCGCCCCACCCCAACCCTGGCGACCTGAGGTGTGCCGTGGTCGCCCGTGTAGGTACACCTAAAAGAGGGCAAAGAGACACCAACTTAGGTATAGTAATAGTTTAATGAACATGCCAGGAAAACACACTCAAACCAATAACACAGAAAACGCCTGCCTGACCTCTGCGTGGGGATACGGGATATACTGCTGAAAACACGACGATCGCCAGCGGCCCATGTACTTAATAACATGGGCCGGGACCCCCTGCCTAGAAGCTGCGGATGCTGCACCAATCCTGAATGAATGCCCCGAAAACCCGCTGGGGTTGAACCCCAACCTACCAATCAGGATTCTAACGTGGGAAATGAACTGGGATGAGGAGAGGGCCAAGGTAGGAAAGGGAAGCAAGGGGCTCTCAGGAGGGGCCGTGGACCATGCCCCCACGAGCCGATCCAACACCTTCACCGGACACCAAGCCATGTTGGTACTGTAAAACTTAACCACGAACCCTTGCCCCACCTGCCGGGTCTTGTTATTGGGCAACTGCAAGGCAAAATGATCATGCCACCTGGTAAGATCCCCCCTGCGTAGAAACGGGGAATGGCTCCCAGATCTAGCCACCTCCCCTGGTCTGAGAAACCCGAAGAAGCAGAGGAACACTGCAGCTTCCAGAATCAGGCTGGGCCCCACACCAAACGGCGCCAGGGCGAGCAAGTCCGCCAACCCCCGCATCATAGACCCGGAAATTGGCAAACGAGTCACCACCGGCCTTCCCTACACCTTCTGAATACCCCTGAGCATGGCTCTGACCGGATAAGCCGCAAAAATGGACGGTGCTCCCGGCCGTGCCAGGGAAAAATAATGCTGAATGCCGGCTAGGTATACCTTAATGGTGCCGTGGGACAGACCTAAATTATCATGGCAATAAGCCATGAAAGCCAAGATATAGCTGATATTATCCCCCCCGCTGTTGGGGTAACGGGACGAAAAATCACCAAAACACCTCCACGCTGTGCCATAAGCCCTGCGCGTGTTACAAGCCAACGAACAGTGAATAAGGTCAGCTGCACGAGCCCCTAGGGATCCTAGTCCAACCTCAGCTGGGCAAATGGCGGTACTGGAACGCCCCTCCGATTCGCCTCTGGATGCTGTTGGAAGAAACGAGGGAAATCAGCCCTGGACAAAGCATCTGCCGCCCCATTATCCACCCCCCTAATGAACTCCCCCTGAAAATGGAAATTAAACCTAAGACCTAACCATGTCAACCTGCGCATGAATGCCATGATTGTGAGGGAACCAGACCTGCCCTTGTTAATGATCGCTGCCGTGGCGGCATTGTCGGTGAGGAACACCACCGTATGCCCAGACCACAAGGGGCCCCAAGTATATGCCGCTGCCACAACAGGGATAATCTCGAACAATGCGGATGTCCGGGAAAACCCCGGAATATCCGCCACCTCCGGAGGCCAGGGCCCGGCGAGCCACTGCCGCCCGAAAATGGCCGAGAAACCCACCGAGGCGGCGGCATCGGAAAACACCCTGGGAGATGCTGGCGTGGGGAGTCGGATAAACAAGGACACCCCATTCCAGTCCCGCAAGAACACATCCCACATGAGTAGATCTGCCCTGGCATCAGCTTCCAACCGCACCCTAGCGTCTGCGTCCTGGAAGAGCGGCAGAAGCGCCAGTAAGCGTGAAACAAATGACCTACCCTGCGGGATAATGCGCATGGCGAAATTCAGCGTGCCCAAGAGGGACTGCAACTCCCTCTTGGAACACACTGGGGACCTAACCACGCCATGGATGACCGCGCGGATCCTGACTAGCTTGTCCTGTGGCAAGCTAGCAACCATCCGCACCGTGTCCAACGTGATCCCCAGGAAGGTAACCGTGGCAGCTGGACCCTCCACCTTGTGGGTGGCCAAGGGGACATTCAGATCCCTGAACAGCTCGGTGAGTGTAGCGAGATCCCTGGGAGCCCGAGCTGGGCTTTCTACCAGTAAAAAATCATCCAGATAGTGAATGACTCCGCCACACCCCAACCGCTGAGCTAAAATCCACTCGAGTGCCGAGGCAAAAGTGTCAAAGAGCCATGGGCTACTCTTGGACCCGAATGTCAGCTTGGTCGCAAAGAAGAATTCCTCCCGCCATTTGATGCCGTACCACTGCCACAGAGATGGCATGATAGGGAGGAGCTTGAAGGCGTCGGAGATATCCGCCTTGGACAACCAAGCCCCTGCGCCTAACTGTAATATCATCTGGATGGCAGTGTCGACGGAAGCATACTTCAACCCAAACTCCTCAGATGGAACGAGGGAGTTTAAACTGGGCACAGGTGATGAATGAGGCGCAGACAGATCGTACACCAAACGAAATTTATTAGAAAACTTCCCTTTCACCACCCCAACCGGACTCACTCTCCACATGACAAACGGCGGGGATGAAAATGGGCCAATGACAAAGCCCTTGGCCAACTCAACCCTTAACAATTCATCCACCACCTCAGGGTTGGTGGTGGCCGAAAGTAAATTACCACACTCATGCGACCGAGATGGAAGGGTGATAAGGCCCGTGTGGAACCCTTCCTCAAACCCCTCCACTAGAAACCGCCTGAGCGCAGGGGAAGGGTGCTGAGCCAGCCAGAAGTCCAAGCGGGGGATGTTCACCTGGCTTAGTCAGGACGCCCCCCCGGAGGGCTTAACTGGGCAGGCAGTTTTGGGGTGCGCCCTAAAACAATTTGCGCAGACATGCAACAACCTACACTGATTGTAGTTGCAGGAAGAGTAATTAAAATTATTGCATAGCTGTGACTTCCCCAAAACATGGATAGGCCTGCCAAGTTTGTCCACCAGGCCCGACGGCCCAGAAGACGACCCGCCAGACCCAGGCCTGCTGGCCCCACCCGCCCCCAAATTATCAACATTTGGACACCAGTTGGCGGTGTGGGCGGCAGATTGACAGGTGGCACATGTGGGCGACTTCTGGCTTGCAAAATGCCTGCAGAACAGCTCCGTATCCATGACGCTCCAGCATGACACCACCTGAAACTGCGCCCACATGGCCGCAACTTTGGCGGAGAAGGATCTGTGGTAATCGTAAAATGAACTACCGCCATACTTGTGTGCCAGATCCACGACCTTATGTAAATAAAGATCCAGCTCCTCCCTCCTGGCAGGACTAACACTACATATGATGTCCCTAAATATCCCGAAGGCAAGGACAAACTCGGCAATGCTGAGCTTGCGATTTAGCCTGGGATCTCGGGTCCGTAGGACCACCGAGACCTCACCGCAGGCATACGCCTTGTTCTCCACTACATCTTGTGATGCGATGAGGAGCGAGGCTAGATTAACGTCCTTGCCCTCTAGGATATCCTTCCTGAGGTTGGCCGGGATGAAGTGGGCCGGGGAAATGGCCGGAACCGTACCCGAAACTGCGGGAACAGTCAGAGGAGACGGCCCACTAATGACAGCGGCCGGAACTGCTGCTGGCGGCAAGACTGAGGCCACTGCTGGGACCAGCGCACCGCCTGGCCGGGCCTCCAATGCATCCATCCTGTCCTGTAAAAGTTGAACTGATGACGACAGGGTATTCAATACTGTGTGAATCTGAGTCAGGGCGGTGAGCACGGACGCCTGCTCCGTGCTGGTAGATGGCTGCGGCAGGGACTGAACCGGAAAGAGGAGTCTGAATAACTCTGCTTTCCTGGCTGAGGCTGTGAACGGAATACCCTTGGAACGGAGCTCGGCCATGAGCCTGGGAATAGTCCAGTTCCTCAAGGACGGAGAACTGCCATGTTCCGAAGCCCCTAGCCGGTGTAGATGGGACAAATGCCAGATCCTCGCTTTCCGACACGTGAGACATGTTCAAAATCTGTGAAAACACAATCAACGCGTCAACCAACACGTCCGACCTGACAACCCCGCCCCCCCCCCAAGAACTTAGTGTATGGTGCTGCCATAGAAACAAACGCATGAGACTAATGACCATGACCCCCTGAATGTATGTAGCGCGAGCCCGAGCACCTGGGGCGCTACACAGGTAATTACAAAACGAACACTCAGGGCTTGTAACCTACAGACCGTGGTAGGCAGAAATCAGCATGTCAGTGAGGTGCATCGTATGACGTATGAACGTACAGGCGAGCTGATTGCGAACAACCAATTAAAAACGAAAACTCAGCCCGTACGGATCCGAAGACGTGATGAATCCAAATATGTAACCCTAATTAAGCCCCTTCAAAACGAAAACGCACACACCTTGCTTTCGCCGACACAGCTGAATCCACCTGCGAAAAGTCATCACGAATAATTAGCGACATGATAACCCCGCCCTACCGCCACCCCTCAACCAGAGTGAACGTGCTCTGAGGGTGGAAAGGAAATGTGACCCTGTGCAGGCTGCCCCCTGCGCCCGTGCCTGCGAGGAGGCAACCCATAGCCGTGATGCAGCCGCAGGGCCTATGCAGGCCAGCCTGGTATAGATATGCTACGACACATCTTAACTAACAGGCTGTGCAAGAAGTGAGGTGAACAGTGTAGAACCCACGACCTGCACCCCCTGAACCTGACGACCAGGTACCGTGGCCTGCGCCCCCCTGCCGTGCCTGATGAACAGCCCCCCCCCCGCAACCCCCCAGCGTGACCAAGCCGTGCGTCAGTCTCCCTGATACAGACCCTGTACACCCCCACTGTGCCAGCGTCCCTGGACCAAGCATGTGTCCCATAGGCTCCCATCACCACTGCGCTTTGTGGGACCACAGGTACCAGCAAGCCATATGCTTGCTGACAGGGAATCAGCCCCCCCCGCCTCTCAGCGCGCTATCCGAAGTAGAGAACAGCCACCAACACCATCCCCACCCTGCCCCCCCCCTCCAAGCGGCAGTCACCTACCTTGTATACCTGCCGAGATGCTGGCACCTGCAGGGAAAAACACAAGACACCCTGCACGAGGGGTGGAGGAGACACCATGAACACTCCTAACCAAGAGACCACCACAAGCCCTCCCCCCATCTGATGCGCCCCCCCCCCTCAACCCCCGGCCGCCCCCCCACCTACCTGACCCGCCGAAATTAGCGCGATAGCGTGTGCCCGGAGATCGTGCCGCCCGCAGTGAACCGAAGGGGGGAGCAACCCCGCACACACACCCCGATCGCGGCGTCCGTACGATAGCCGCCCTGGATGCTCCTCGCGCCGACAGGAAGTTTCGCCCGGAGGTTCACCCGGAAGCGGAAGTGACGCGTGCTGACCCGGAAACCACGCCGACGCCTGCTGGGAGAAGAGGGGAGGCATAAGAAGCCCCACGCTCCTCCCACAAACCCAGGCAAGCCAATAGCTAGCCTTTCACTAAAACTGGCCGTAGCAGCCTCCTTTATTTTAGATAACATCCAATAATAAATAACATATATAAACCATATAATTCCTGAGAAAAACAGTTCTTCTCATACTAGTGCTGGACTTTGCAGGCACCACACTGACTTGTAAAACCTTTTAACATTATAACTAGGGTTGTCCCGATACCACTTTTTTAGGACCGAGTACAAGTACGGATACTTTTTTTCAAGTAGTCGCCGATACCAAATACCGATACTTTTTTTAAATGTGTCCCCAAATGCAGCCGTGTCCCCCCACAAATGCAGCCATGTCCCCCACATATTGCAGCCATGTCATGTCCCCCACATGCAGTCATGTATGTCCCCCCACATATGCAGTCATGTATGTCCCCCCACATATGCAGTCATGTATGTCCCCCCACATATGCAGTCATGTATGTCCCCCCACATATGCAGCATGTATGTCCCCCATGCAGCCATATGTCCCCCACATATGCAGCCATGTATGTCCCCCACATATGCAGCCATGTATGTCCCCCATATGCAGCCATGTATGTCCCCCATATGCAGTCATGTATGTCCCCCATATGCAGCCATGTATATCCCCCATATGCAGTCATGTATGTCCCCCATATGCAGTCATGTATGTCCCCCATATGCAGCCATGTATGTCCCCCATATGCAGCCATGTATGTCCCCCATATGCAGCCATGTATGTCCCCCATATGCAGCCATGTATGTCCCCCATATGCAGCCATGTATGTCCCCCATATGCAGCCATGTATGTCCCCCATATGCAGCCATGTATGCAGCCATGTATGTCCCCCATATGCAGCAATGCGTCCCTCATACCTTTTAGATATGCTGATGCCGCCTCTGCCGCATACCGCCGTATCCCCTGCACAATCGCGTAGCGCATTACAAGCTTTCATTCTAAAAACTTGTAAATGGCCGCGCTCCGTGTATTAAAACTCCCCTTCTCCGGATGGAGGGATCCGTCCAATCCCACGCAAGGGGGAGTGTCTATACGCGGATTTGTGCATAGACACTCCCCCTTGCTCGGGATTGGAGGGATCCCTCCAATCCGGAGAAGGGGAGTGTCAATACACGGCCATTTACAAGTATTTAGAATTAATGCTTGTAATGTAAGCTATGCGATTGTGCAGGGGGATACGGCGGTATGCGGCAGCGGCAGCGGCGGCGTCAGCATATCTAAAAAGGTATGAGGGACGCATCGCTGCAATATGGGGGGGAAGTATTCTATTTCAGTATCGGGGGTATTTGCGGGAGTACAAGTACTCCCGCAAATACTCGGCATCGGTCCCGATACCGATACTAGTATCGGTATCGGGACAACCCTAATTATAACATTTTATTGGCACTGCGGTACCTCACTTCTGGTCATAGGCCTCAAGCCGACAAGCTGGCTCAGAGACGACCACTGACCGCAGTGCCCCCATTAACCAACATTCCAGCTACACCTTGGTAGACTGGAAACCACACCCCTTCAGAACCCATACCACCTCTGGGTAATGGCATCCATATTTGGGGTAATTTCTTCTCCTGCAAAGTCCAAACACCCGCCACCAGCACCCAAAGGTAACCCCTTGCCTTTGGGCGCACCTCCACACCCTCAATGCTTGCTGTACCCCATCCTACGGGCCCAACCCCCACCATATCGATACCAACATCTGTGCAGTAAACTCCATCACTCCTAAGTTATCTTCATGTAGACACCTCCAACTCCCAGATGCCTGACGGCCAGGCCCCCGTTTCTACTTACAAACCACATTTGGTTGGCACTGCGTTATCTAACCCCTGGTCATAGGCCCCAAGCCGACAGGCTGGCTCAGAGACGACCACTGACCGCAGTACCCCCACCACCTCTCTGTCCATCTTCCACCAAGCTCTTTTTCACCCACTCCACTGTCTGGCCATCCTCTATGATGTCCTAGCCACCATGACTGATCATACCACTATCGTATCCGGGAACCTCACGACCCCAGCATTGACCTCACCCCCTAGATCATTTCTCCTACATGGAGAACCAGTACCTCCAGTGGTCGGTCCCAACGTGCAAACCTGTGCACTTCCGATACCACTCTACTTCCACATCATTCCTGGGAAACGCAACCAATGTACACGAGCCTGCAGTCTCAGGACCCCCAGCTGTCGACCCACCGGTCGCACATACACTCTCCAAGCCCCCCCAATCTCCGAAGGAGTGGCCCATAATCCAGACCAATCCTTGCACTGTACCTGAAAGACAGTAAGCAGCCTATACAACCATTGATGCAACCACCAAATTACCCCTACGCCAGGCCCACCAACCATTGTGGCCTGCATCTAGTCGAAACCTCTTCGACTCCCACCTGCCTATCCCCTTGACTGTTTCCTCATCAAGACGATCACGTGCAGCCTCTGTCGCTGCCCCAATCCTAAGGGAACGCCAGGGAAATTCTTTCTCCACTAGGCCCAAACCCTGCCACGAACTGATACCGTGACCCTGGAGCCCCCTACTTATGTAACCAAATGAACCGCCCACCTTCAGGCGTACCTGCCGGAATTCCCCACCAGCCCGACTGGGCAAAGGTCTGAACCCACAACAGTGACCACCTGCACTGACTTACCTCACCCCCTCTGATCCATTTTGGATCTGCTCAGAAGCAGTGTGGCCCCTTCATGAGCCCCCCACACTTCAGCAGCCACCTTGAACTGTTTCTTGGAGGGGCTAACTCGCCCACCCCGAATGCTCCAAAGATATTTGCCAGACCAAAACACTGTGCAGAAACGACACAACCCCATACCGGGATAAACACAATGTCCCCACATTCCCCATAACACCTCTTAAGATGTAACGATACTGGGCGCCGAGTCGTTCCTGCTGGCTATATCCCTTGAGCGCTTGTCGCACCCAAAAACCATAGTAAAATTCCAGGCACCTTAGCCACTCAAACGAGAATACCAGACTGAACAACTTTTCTTATCGAGTACCAACTGTGACATCCCAGACTCTATGTTCCTGGACAAACAATATCGAATCAGGACCCATACCTCTGGACCCGCCAGCTGCATCTCCGCCCCCCGAACCAGCATCTGCCACACCAACCAGACCTTCTCTTAGGCCGCCCATGTTTCCTCACCTTACCGACCTTCTGTGAGATGATTCAAACTGAATCCTCCACTCACACGCTGGACAGGGGACCACTTGCTACTCTGCCTAACGCACCAAACCCAGAACCTGTCCCCACTGCAAACCGGACAAGGCGTCCGCCACAACCTTGTCCACTCCCGGTATACCCCTGGAAACAGCGCAGCTCCAGGTGCCGCAAGAGACGAATAACCGGGGGAGAGGAGCCATCACCCTGTTGAACACCTGTACCACCCCCAGATTATCACCATGTAAACAGACCGGATGGCAGGGCCCCCATAATTCCACCGCCAGCACTACCGGAAAACAGTTCCAGCCGAACCAAGTTCTTAGTGAACCCTGCTGGCACCAGGACTGGGGCAAAGGACCCACCCTACACTGTCCCTGCAAGAATGCACCAAAGCCCGAACCCCCGGCCGCATCTGTGAACAGTTCCATGTCAACATTGCTGACCGGACCGAACATCCACAGATCCGTACTGTTAGAGGACTCCAAAACGGAGTGACAAACCGACAGGTCTTCCTTATGTTCCTTTACAAACCCACAAAGTGTTTGGGTGACTTAACCCCCCGCCGTGCTTGCCGAGCGGCACGTGCAAACGACTTGCCCCATAGGAAGAATAAGACACACGAAAATAAGTTTTCCCAGGAGCGACTGCCGCGCTCAGATTTGTACTTTCTGTGAACCCAATATCTCGCCAATTTTTTGCCGTGAGGCTTTCCAGTTTGTCCCATGGTAATCTGCACTCCATTGCCTTCGAGCCAATTACTATGCCAAAAAATTGTATTAACCGACTTCGGCCCCTACCTTTTCTTGGATGCCAGCGGCACCCCAAATCGCTCCGCAATGCGTTCCAGAGTGGCCAAAACACTGCGCAGATACGCGACCCAGCCGGGCAAACGCTGAGGAAGTCGACCCGATAGTGGACCAAGGAGTTCACTCCAGCCACATACCGACCCACCCATTCTAGAAACAAACTAAATAATACCCCTGACCCAATCAACCGCCCCATCAACTGAGGCGTAACATACCGTACAATACCCCGCGCTAATAGCCTCGTTGACCCCCCCCCCCCGTAAGGACAGGTGATGAATGAGCCTAAACTTGTTCGGCTCCTTGTTTGGCCCCACCCCAAAGGGGAAAAACAACCAACTCATATGAAGGGGGGGGGGCGGAGAGAATGGGCACCCCATTCGGCCCAGAGCTACTTCCTACCGCAGTGTATCCAAAACCACCGTAGGGTGACGTAGCGCGGAGCGCCAATTGTTAAGCATGGGGGGGTCCACCCCCAGCTTGCAAGGAATGCTAAAACCCTCTGAAAACCCCCCTCCAACGACCGGGCAGCCGCCCTGTTGGGGTGCTACCGAGAAACGGTCGCATCCTCTACACCATTCCGTAGTCCTCCCTCTTACTCGTAAAATCTCCGGGACGTACCTTGCCTTGCTCACAAAACCCAGGAAAGAGGGATGGTTACACCGCAGCCGGAGCCCTCGTGCTTGAACCGGCAGGACCCCCCAAACTTGCAGTTACCCTCATTACACTGCCAGCAGACCCCCTTTTCCATTTCCGGCCGACTGTCCCGGGGAATAGGTTACACAGCCCCCCCCCCCCCGAAAACGTTGTGGGCGTCCGTGGGACCGACATGAGCTGCATCCCAAGGCCAAAGCCCTCGGTCTCTCCACCTACATGTCCGGTCCCACCGCCCTGCGTTTCCTGAACTGTTCGTCGCAAACGGAGCCATCCCGTGCCTCCGTAACACCGATAGGCCTTGCTAATCGCCTCCTGTTAACTGAAAAGCGCCGAACAGTGTTCAGAGTTTTTTCTCACCGATCACGCACACCCCGATCTAGTATGACTGCGACCACTTCGCAAAAGTCCTGGGTATAAACCTATACCTCCCTTTGCTTCATCTTCCTTTTAGGACTCAGGCTTAACCCTGACCAGGTTAAACTTCCCCAGAGGCAAATGCGCAAATATCTCTACATATTCGCTCTTCCAGCCCTTCTCTCTCACCTCCTGCTTAAAATGTGAACCCAAGGGTGCCTCATAACAAGTATACCCTTCCCCCTTTTGCGCCCGACAACCGGACCAGATCCCTCTTCTTTGCGGAGTCTCCCACCGCCTACACCTTAACCCTGGATTGCCCACCGTCACTACCCCCAGCCATACCCCCCTGCCAGCACCCAAGCTGCCGCAGGGCTAACATCGGGATTGTCCCCCCAGCCTGGCTCACCAAAGCTACCAACCCTACCAAACAACCGATGCAAACCTGCATCCCCTCCAACCTTTTTCCCCCAGGCACTAGGCCTTACCTCACTACCCCCGCCACTTCGGGCACTACCAAACGACTACGGGGACCCTCCCCCCATCCCCCTACCAACACACTAGCATTTTGCAACACAGTAGAAATTGATAAAAACTACTTACCGGGCTGCCTGGAAGCAATCCCAACAGCCGAAACACTCGTCTCCAGCGCTGTAAACTGCGTCCCGGGCACAAACTCCTCCTCCTCGGAACCCGACAGCTCCCACTCCGAACGATCTCAGGCTCCTCAGATGATGGCCCACCAGGCGACTCGGGCCTGGCAGCCGAGGGCCCAGAGCTGGCATCACTCACTCTGCGCACTCTGGACCCGTGCACGGATTTCCCCGTCGCTTTTCTGGGTGCTGTACCTCTGCTGCTGTCTCCCGCTCCCCCACGCCCCCCCTCCTCAGGGCTGGACAGGAGGTGGCTAGCCGTAGAAGGCAAGGGGCTAGTCACCGCTGCGATCGATCTCCCTCGCAGAGGCACATAAACCACTGGTGCACAACCGGGGTGAGAGCCCGCAGCAGCCTGTTCCACATGTAGGGCAGGCCTAGCTGCCGCTTTGGAGCCCCCTGGTCGCCCCCCCGTGCCTCGCGGGGCCTACAGGGCCCGCCGCTGTCCGTTTTTGCTGGGGGGCCTGGGCTGGGCTCCCTTCCCTCCTGAGCTGCCTGGTGGATGGCCCCAGGGAGCACCGCTACGGAGGCCGCGGGTGCCCCGCCCCCCGCGGGTGCCCCCGCCCCCTCGCGGGTGCCCCCGCGGTTGCCCCGCCCCCTCACGGGTTCCCCCGGGTGGTCCGCCCCCTCGCGGGTGCCCCGCCCCCCCCCACGGATGACCCGGCCTGGCTCAGGAGAGGCTCCAGTTAGACTGTAGCCCCCCCGAGGGTGCCCCCCCCACCGGATAACCCGGCCTGGTTGCTGGCCTGGCTCAGGAGAGGCCAGCAGCAATCCTACCTGAGAACTTTTCTCCCCAGACTGTGTTACCCGGGAAAGGAGGGGGGAGAATTTATAGCTTCTCCTCCTCTGCACACTGCACCTCTCATGACCACTCCCCCCTGGCTTGTAAAGGTTTCTGTTAACTCAGTCATGCCCTGCCCTACGCTTATGGCTTGTTGTTTTTGCTCCGGGCCTCTCTTTTTGACATTTTAGCCGAAGTTCTGGCGGCCGTCTATAGAGGGCGCTGCAGTGCCACTCCCTCTCGCAAATAACACACGTTCAATTCAATGCATTAAACGTGTGTTGTTGCCAGCTGCCTAGTCTATTCCTATAACCGGACATAGGGCACCGGTTACCTGAATAGCGGCAGCTGGTTGGCTGAGGGGAACTGCCTATCAAAGCCAGCGGCTCTGGTAGGCTTTTCCAGTACCCCCTCCGGCTCCCGGAAGTCTATGCTCGGAGCGCAGGCAACCTGCGGTTCTTGCATTAGACTGACAGCCGTTTCAGCCAATCAGGTTCCGGGATTCTGGTTATCAGGAACATGATTGGCTGAAGCTTCTCCACGGCGGCAGAAGACATCGAGGGAGGACATGGAAGCGTCAGGTAAGTGTTTTTTTTAACAGGGAAAGGGGCATCATGGGGCACAGTGACAGCATGGGGCACAGTGGCAGCATGGGGCACAGTAGTGAAAAAGGGCACAGAGGCGACAATGAGCACAGTGGCATGGGGCACAGTGGTGACAACAATTAAAGGGCACAGTGACTGCATATGATGGCATGGCACAGTGGTGACAATTGATGGCACAGTGACTGCATTTGATGGCATGGCACAGTGGTGACAACTGATGGCACAGTGGTGACAACTGATGGCACAGTGACTCCATATGATGGCATGGCACAGTGGTGACAACTGATGGCACAGTGACTCCATATGATGGCATGGCACAGTGGTGACAACTGATGGCACAGTGACTCCATATGATGGCATGGCACAGTGACTGCATTTGATGGCATGGCACAATGGTGACAATTGATGGCACAGTGGCTGCATTTGATGGCATGGCACAGTGGTGACAATTGATGGCACAGTGGTGGCGTTTGATGGCATGGCACAGTGGTGACAATTGATGGCACAGTGGTGGCGTTTGATGGCATGGCACAGTGGTGACAATTGATGGCACAGTGGTGGCGTTTGATGGCACAGTGGCTGCATTTGGTGGCATGACACAGTGGTGACAATTGATGGCACAGTGGTGGCGTTTGATGGCATGGCACAGTGGTGACAATTGATGGCACAGTGGTGGCGTTTGATGGCATGGCACAGTGGTGACAATTGATGGCACAGTGGCTGCATTTGGTGGCATGGCACAGTGGTAACAATTGATGGCACAGTGGCTGTGTTTGATGGCATAGCACAGTGGTGACAATTGATGGCACAGTGGCGGCGTTTGATGGCATGGCACAGTGGTGACAATTGATGGCGCAGTGGCTGCATTTGGTGGCATGGCACAGTGGTGACAATTGATGGCACAGTGGTGGCGTTTGGCATGGCACAGTGGTGGCGTTTGATGGCATGGCACAGTGGTGACAATTGATGGCACAGTGGTGGCGTTTGATGGCATGGCACAGTGGTGACAATTGATGGCACAGTTGCTGTGTTGCATGGCACAGTGGTGACAATTGATGACACAGTTGCTGTGTTGCATGGCACAGTGGTGACAATTGATGGCACAGTTGCTGTGTTGCATGGCACCGTGGTGACAATTGATGGCACAGTGGCTGCATTTGGTGGCATGGCACAGTGGTAACAATTGATGGCACAGTTGCTGTGTTTGATGGCATGGCACAGTGGTGACAATTGATGGCACATTTGCTGTGTTTGATGGCATGGCACAGTGGTGACAATTGATGGCACAGTGGCTGCATTTGGTGGCATGGCACAGTGGTGACAATTGATGGCACAGTGGTGGCGTTTGATGGCATGGCACAGTGGTGACAATTGATGGCACAGTGGCTGCATTTGGTGGCATGGCACAGTGGTGACAATTGATGGCACAGTTGCTGTGTTGCATGGCACAGTGGTGACAATTGATGGCACAGTTGCTGTGTTGCATGGCACAGTGGTGACAATTGATGGCACATTGGCTGCATTTCGTGGCATGGCACAGTGGTGACAATTGATGGCACAGGTGCTGTGTTTGATGGCATGGCACAGTGGTGACAATTGATGGCACAGTTGCTGTGTTTGATGGCATGGCACAGTGGTGACAATTGATGGCACAGTGGCTGCATTTGGTGGCATGGCACAGTGGTGACAATTGATGGCACAGTGACTGCATTTGATGGCATGGCACAGTGGTGACAATTGATGGCACAGTGGTGGCGTTTGATGGCATGGCACAGTGGTGAAAATTTATGGCACAGTGGCTGCATTTGGTGGCATGGCACAGTGGTGACAATTGATGGCACAGTTTCTGTGTTTGATGGCATGGCACAATGGTGACAATTGATGGCACAGTGGCTGCATTTGGTGGCATGGCACAGTGGTGACAATTGATGGCACAGTTGCTGTGTTGCATGGCACAGTGGTGGCATTTGATGGCATGGCACAGCGGTGACAATTGATGGCACAGTGGCTGCATGTGATGGGCACAGTGAGGCTGCAATTTTTTTTTTTTCCGTTTGGGCCCCCCCAAAATTTTTGAGCACCAGCCGCCACTGAGTGGCAGCATGGGGCACAGTAGTGAAAAAGGGCACAGAGGCGACAATGAGCACAGTGGCATGGGGCACAGTGGTGACAATTGATGGCACAGTGACTGCATATGATGGCATGGCACAGTGGTGACAATTGATGGCACAGTGACTGCATTTGATGGCATGGCACAGTGGTGACAACTGATGGCACAGTGACTCCATATGATGGCATGGCACAGTGGTGACAACTGATGGCACAGTGACTCCATATGATGGCATGGCACAGTGGTGACAACTGATGGCACAGTGACTCCATATGATGGCATGGCACAGTGACTGCATTTGATGGCATGGCACAATGGTGACAATTGATGGCACAGTGACTGCATTTGATGGCATGGCACAGTGGTGACAATTGATGGCACAGTGGTGGCGTTTGATGGCATGGCACAGTGGTGACAATTGATGGCACAGTGGTGGCGTTTGATGGCATGGCACAGTGGTGACAATTGATGGAACAGTGGTGGCGTTTGATGGCATGGCACAGTGGTGACAATTGATGGCACAGTGGTGGCGTTTGATGGCACAGTGGCTGCATTTGGTGGCATGACACAGTGGTGACAATTGATGGCACAGTGGTGGCGTTTGATGGCATGGCACAGTGGTGACAATTGATGGCACAGTGGTGGCGTTTGATGGCATGGCACAGTGGTGACAATTGATGGCACAGTGGCTGCATTTGGTGGCATGGCACAGTGGTAACAATTGATGGCACAGTGGTGACAATTGATGGCACAGTGGCTGTGTTTGATGGCATAGCACAGTGGTGACAATTGATGGCACAGTGACGGCGTTTGATGGCATGGCACAGTGGTGACAATTGATGGCACAGTGGCTGCATTTGGTGGCATGGCACAGTGGTGACAATTGATGGCACAGTTGCTGTGTTTGATGGCATTGCACAGTGGTGACAATTGATGGCACAGTTGCTGTGTTTGATGGCATGGCACAGTGGTGACAATTGATGGCACAGTGGCTGCATTTGATGGCATGGCACAGTGGTGACAATTGATGGCACAGTGGTGGCGTTTGGCATGGCACAGTGGTGGCGTTTGATGGCATGGCACAGTGGTGACAATTGATGGCACAGTGGTGGCGTTTGATGGCATGGCACAGTGGTGACAATTGATGGCACAGTTGCTGTGTTGCATGGCACAGTGGTGACAATTGATGACACAGTTGCTGTGTTGCATGGCTCAGTGGTGACAATTGATGGCACAGTTGCTGTGTTGCATGGCACAGTGGTGACAATTGATGGCACAGTGGCTGCATTTGGTGGCATGGCACAGTGGTGACAATTGATGGCACAGTTGCTGTGTTTGATGGCATGGCACAGTGGTGACAATTGATGGCACAGTGGTGGCGTTTGATGGCATGGCACAGTGGTGACAATTGATGGCACAGTGGCTGCATTTGGTCTCATGGCACAGTGGTGACAATTAATGGCACAGTTGCTGTGTTGCATGGCACAGTGGTGACAATTGATGGCACAGTGACTGCATTTGATGGCATGGCACAGTGGTGACAATTGATGGCACAGTGGTGGCGTTTGATGGCATGGCACAGTGGTGACAATTGATGGCACAGTGGCTGCATTTGGTGGCATGGCACAGTGGTGACAATTGATGGCACAGTTTCTGTGTTTGATGGCATGGCACAGTGGTGACAATTGATGGCACAGTGGCTGCATTTGGTGGCATGGCACAGTGGTGACAATTGATGGCACAGTTGCTGTGTTGCATGGCACAGTGGTGGCGTTTGATGGCATGGCACAGCGGTGACAATTGATGGCACAGTGGCTGCATGTGATGGGCACAGTGAAGCTGCAATATTTTTTTTTTCGTTTGCGCCCCCCCAAAATTTTTGAGCACCAGCCGCCACTGCTCTTGATGTAATCCCCCGTGGATTTTGAGGTGTGTTTAGAATCATTATCCATTTGTAGAAGCCATCCTCTCTTTAACTTCAGCTTTTTCACAGATGGCATTAAGTTACTATCCAAAATTTGCTGAAGTTTTATACATTTTTCCTTCTAATCGTGAAATTTTCCCTGTGCCACTGGCTGCAATACAACCCCAAAGCATGATTGATCCACTTGCGAAAGGGGGCAGTACAAGATATTAACTCTGCAGGGTGCCCAAACTTTTGCAGACGCCATTTTTTGTTTTCTGTACTTTGATGTAAATGATGGAAATAGAATCTAACTTTTTTTGACATATTATAAGAATGTCTAATCTGTAATTTGATGCCTTTTGGAGATTTTTCCATCTTTCCTTGGCTTCGTTATGCACATTAATACAAATTTTTACCTGGGGTGCCCAAACTTTCGTTCCCCACTGTAAGCTATCTGTGCAAACCAGCACTTGTCTCTAAGGCTTTTAACAAGCCAGAAAGGAAAAACAAAAAGAAACAGGAAAATCAAATAGAGGACTTGCGATAGAGCAAAATTATCTCAATAGCATAAAGCGCTCAATATGTGCTTCAGAATGGCAATGGCTAGCTTTAAAACATTGTAATAAATATAAAATAGTGTCAGGAAGGGGTTCACCCATTGGTGGTGCTGTTGGTCCCGTGGATCACAGTACCAGTGTCCAGCAGCGGTCTTCTTGCAGCCAGGATCTATGATAAAGGATTTTACCTGCTGGTGGCACTGTCAGATCCCTGGGCCGTAGTACCGGTGTTTTCCAGCGGGTGTTTTCCAGCAGTTATATATGTATAAATACCTGGCAGCTCACACTATTGAGTTGCCTTGGTATCTCTCTCCTTGCGCCCTGACCTCGCTTGCATGTGACCCGATTCTGAGCCTGTATCTGACTCTGTTCTCGAGCTTATCCTGATCTAGTCCCTTCTAACTGTAATGCCCCGTACACATGATCACTTTTTGTGATGAAAAAAAATGTCATTTTTTAAAATGTCATTTAAAATGATCGTGTGTGGCCAAAATGTCATTTTATGTCTTCTGAAAAATGACCAAAAAAAAATTCAAACATGCTTGAATTTTTTATGTCATTTTTCAAAATGTCATTTTTTGTGTCATAAAAAATGATCGTGTGTGGGCAAAACTACGTAAAAAATGACGTTTTAAACCCGCACATGCCCAGAAGCAAGTTAGGAGACGGGAGGTAAAACTACCATTCATAATGGAGTAAGCACATTCATCACGCTGTAACAGACAAAAAAGCAGGAATTGTCTTTTACTAACAAGTAACCAGCTAAAAGCAGACTCAAGGCAAATAGAACTTCCCCTTTAGAGTGCCATCACTTTGTTCATCATTTTCCAAAAATGATGGTGTGTACGCAACGACATTTTTGAAAATGAAGTTTGAAAAATTTCGTTTTTTTTCATGAAGAAAAAATACATTTTTTTTCATCACAAAAAGTGATCGTGTGTACGGGGCATTACCCTAGATTCCTGCCCTGTAGCCTATCCATCCATTTTCTCCCTGTCCTGTTTGTTTCCTGTCCTTATCTGCTGACTTCCCATGTATGACCTTGACCTGGCTTACCTTACATTCCTGGAATATCCCTTGTCCTGTAATCCTTACCCATCTGCTGATCTCCCTGTGTATGACACCAGCCTGGCTTTTGTTTTTGATTCTATTATCTCCCATTTATTGCACATATCTGTCTATTGTTATTTGTGGATATCTGTCTGTTGGTTGGTTTATTGCACTGTGTCATTTTGGAGGTGGTGGTGTTTATATACACTTACCTAAATAAATTAATACATTTTCACTTACATGCGTTTTTGGTTTCCTCTGTGCGGTCCACACAGTCTGGTCTACTAATTCCCTGATAAATAGAGAGTTCCCCATAATCATTGATATAGACAAGTACCTGGTATCCTGCAGTAGCATTCGCCAACCACGTCACATCCGCCGCTCAGCTCGTCACGGCTAGGTCCCAAAGCCAGAAAGGGCAAGGAGGCTCTCTCTAGTGGTCAAAGGAAAAAAAGTCCCTCTCAGGTCTATGGTGAGCATTTGGAGACAAGTGGAAGATGAGAAAGGAGAGGGAAAAAGCAGAGGAGCGCACAAACAAAGCAGTAAACTGGGCGCTTAGCCATAAAACTGGAGAAAACGCCCTGTTCACTGTAGATGAATCTCATGAGGATGGGGGATCAAAGGGCGAGTCAATAGAATTGCCATTCTTTTCCCATAACTTCATGAGTTCCTGTATGTTATGGGAAGAGAATAGTGATTTTATTGACTCGCCCTTCAATCCCCCACTCTCACACGATTCAAATACAGTGAACAGATATAATTATTTAAACCTAACATTTTCTACATTGGGTAATAATCCTAACATCTGGGCCTTTGTGCAAGAAATTACAAAAGAGGTGGAGAAACTTGGTCAAGGTAGTCTCTTGACAATCTCTTTCCACCCCTTAGAAAGGCATTATTATCTCTTAAAAAACTGAACTTATAATCAAACCAGCCGACAAGGGTGGAAACTTTATAGTAATGGATCGTATTAGCTATTAACAAATGTGTTTACATATTCTCCATGGGAAGAGGCCCTGTCCTCATCAACATGGGGACAGGTGCTTTGGGGTGGGGGCCACAGTGTGCCCCCTGCCCCAAAGAACATACCCTCCATGTTGAGGGCATGCGCCCTGGCACAGATAAAGGAGGGGGCGCTCGCTTGTCCCCACCCCTTTCCTGACCTGCCGGGCTGCTGCTCGGATACGGGTCTGCTTTGGATTTTGATGTTTTTTTGGCGTATGGGGTGTCTCCTTAAAATCCATAGCAGACCCAAGGGCCTGGTATGCTCATGTAGGTGGAACCCATGCCGTTTTTTTATTTGAAATTTGGCATGGAGTTCCCCCTCAAGATTAATACCAGACAGAGTGCTTTCCCTTTCCCGTCTTCTGCTTGTCTCCAAATGCTCACCATCGACCTGAGAAGGACTTTTTTCCTCCCATCACTAGAGGGAGCCTCCTTACCCTCTTTGGGGCCGGGCTTTGGGACCTAGCATTGATGGGCTGAGCGGCAGATGTGATGTGGTTCACGCTACTGCAGGACACCAGGTACTTGTCTATATCAATGATAATGGAAAATTCTCTATTGTATATTCATTCCAATGTTTTGATGCTGGCCATTGCCATTGTAAAGCGCATATTGAGAGCTTTATGCTATTGAAATAATTTTGCTGTTCCCTATACCGCAAGTCCTCTTTTTGATTTGCCTGTTTCTTTTTGATTTTTCTTTCTGGCTTGTTAAAAGCCTTATAGACAAATGACGGTTTGCGCAAATATGTCCCTGGGTATTGAGTACATTGCAAAACCTTGTTTTGTAAGTTGATCTTTTCTTTTCAACAGCATCTTTATTCTTGGAGGTTTATTCCTTTTTTTTTTTATTTAAACTAAATAAACACCTATATTTTTACTTTAGCTGGTCCTTGAATGCTTCCTATACTCCCCTATAGCTATTGGTCCTTTTGACGCAGGCAGACATTTTTTGACCCACATAGTGATTTGATCACAATACATTATACTTTAAGAGACTTGGGTAAGCAATATTGTCGTCAGATTGAATGTGCACATGTATACAGAAAATTATTATGTATTGAAAAATAAACTCCTAATTGGAAAAAATAAAGGATTGTGCATATATATTTTATGTGATTTTAGATAGATGTTTGATGTAATAATTGTATATATATTTTTTCATTAGAAAGCTTGTACCACTAATGGACATCAACCCCTGAAGAAGGCCGTAATATGGGTGAAATATGTTGCTAACTTGATTCTACAGTGCTGTATCCATGAAATTGTATTGAAACGTACTTGCCAATTGTTTAACAATTTTTTATTTTGTCTTTAGATAAAAAAAATTATATCATAATCTGAGATCACTGGACCTTATTCTGCACCTTAAAAATCCCACTAAATTCCTTTACTCATTCAATTAAGGGATGTGGTGCCAATAATAAGTGGGTTTGCCCGTGGTTTTAAAGTTCTTTCTCTAGGAATATAAACATCCATTGTGACAGCAATAGACAGTGATGGGTCCTCTTTACTGAGTCATTTGTGGTCTATTAGACCCCAGATGTTTCTTCTGCCTTTAAAAACAATCAGTGTCCCTGTGTCTGTGATTGCTAGCTGCATCAGTGTACGTTGTCACTAAAATGCACCTATCCCATGTCCTTGACCACTAGCTGCAGGGTACCTGATCTCTAGTGACATAAGTCAAACTGTAAACAGACTAGTTTAGCCAGTCAGTGGCTCTAATGACTGTGCAACAAGACCAGTGTAAGCTAGGACCAGTGTCCTGATTGCCGCCACACTAGTGCCAGTGTCACCAGAGCCAGTGAAGCCAGAAACACTGTTCTGATATCTAGTCACACCAGTGCCAGGTCAGTGAAGCCAGTACAGCCAGCACCACCACATCAGTACAATGTCACTAGAGCCAGTATAATCTGAAGTGAGAAGATCTTTCTGATTCTGAGCTTGACAGATGAGAGTTGCAGGTATAAGCGCTCATTGTTAGATTTGGATTCAGAATATGAAACTGTGGAAAGAAGTGGCTCAGTAACAGCCTCTGATTGAGAGGATGAAAGGATTCCTACAAAAAAGAGTCAGGCGTACTGAAACTTCTTTGAAATAGCAGCAGGCAAGCACCAATAGCACAGTACATCCAGGTGAAGTTGTGAGCACCTGTAGTACTGTACGTCCTGCTAAAATGCCAAGAACAAGTATTGGGGTGTTACATCAGCCATGAAGGATAAGGGTCAATGCTAGTGTTCCACTTTTAAATCCTTTATGGATTCTCTCTACTTCAGCAGCACCTATTGTATCATCCTACATTTACAGCACCAAGCATTTTGGTAGAAACAGAACATTTTTCACTCATTCACTTTTTTTTCCCCCACAAAAGATTTGTTGATTTCAGTTGTGGACTAATGTAATCTTTTTCCTAGCAGCACAACACCAGTAATCCCAATTCCTAATTCCAGGCTGACCAGCAGATCATGCGCCAGCTGAAGAAACTTAAGGTCCAGTGGTCATCGTGAAAGTCCATGTGCAAATTTCCTGGTGGATATCATAAACGTTGTTAATCCTTGAAAAAAGGTTTTCAGGGTACATTACTCCCAAAACTTGTTTCTTGTAAAATAGTACACACTGTGGTTACATGTCGTTAGAAGAATCACCTGACATTCTTGACAAAGCATCTGCTTTTCCATTATTACATTCTGGTCTGTAGGAAATATCAAAATGTAATCTTGAAATCTTGCCTGCCTTGCATTAAGCCCCCTAGCGGATTTAATAAATTCAAGATTTTTATGGTCAGTAAGGACAGTTACGGTATATGTGGTATCCTCCAGAAGATGTCTCCATTCAGTGAAGGACTCATTTATTGCTAAAAGTTCCTTGTTATAGATATCATAATTCTGTACTGCTGCTGTCATTTGGCCAGAAAAATATGCACATGAATGTAATAAAATATTTTCGCCAATTCTTTGAGAAAGAACTACTCCAATGGCTGTATTGGAGGCATTTAGTTCTACTATAGGGATGAGCCGAACACCCCCGCGTTCGGTTTGCACAAGAACGTTCGAACACACCGCCCGTTCGATCAAACATTTAGAACCCCATTGAAGTCTATGGGACTTGAACGTTCGAATTCAAAAACGATCATTTTAAAGACCAATATTCAAGTTATTGTTGGAGAACGTCTTTGAGAACCCGGGTCTTGCCAGACGGAACATGTATCAATAGAAAAAATAAATGTTTTTTCAGGAGTAGGGATAAGCTTCGAGTTTGAGTAGAACTCATGTTCGACTCGAACTCTGCCTGTTCGCCGAACAGCGAACTATTTGGGGTGTTCGCGGCAAGTTCGTGTGAACTTTAGAACCCTGTTAAAGTCTATGGGACTCGAACGTTTGAAATCTAAAGTGCTAATTTTAAAGGCTAATATGCAAGTTATTATAATAAAAAGTGTTTGGGGACCTGGATCCTGCCCCAGGGGACATGTATCAATGCAAAAGAAGTTTTAAAAACTGCATTTTTTTTTGGCAGCAGTGATTTTAATAATTCCTTTAAGTGAAACAAATAAAATTTCGTACCTCGGGGGGGTGTATAGTATGTCTGTAAAATAGCGCTTGTTTCCCTTGCTTAGAACTGTCCCTGCACAAAGTGTCATTTCTGAAGGAAAAAAAGTCATTTAAAATCACTTGCGGCTATAATGAATTGTCGGCTCCCGGCAATACAGAGAAAAGTCATTCATCAAAAAAAAAAAATGTGTGGGGGTCCACGACATTTTTTTTTTATTTGGGGTGGAGTTTCCCTTAAAAACCATACCAGACCTGAAGGGTCTGGAATTGATATTTGGGGGGAACCCCACATCATTTTTTTTTTAATTAAAGCAAGATTCCCCTTAATATTCATACCAGACCCTAAGGTGAGTGATTTTAAATGCCTTTTTTCCTTCAGAAATTACATTTTGTGCAGGGACAGTTCTAAGCACAGGAAACAAGCACTACTTTACAGGCATACTATACACCCCCCTAGGTACGAAATTTAAAGGAATATTTCAATTTTATTGTTTCACTTTAAGCATTATTAAAATCACTGCTCCTGAAAAAACGGCCGTTTTTGAAAACTTTTTTTTGCATTGATACATGTCCCCTGGGGCAGGACCCAGGCCCCAAACACTCCCCTGGGACAGGACCCGGGTCCCCAAACACTTTTTAGGACAATAACTTGCATATTAGCCTTTAAAATTAGTACTTTAGATTTCAAACGTTCTAAACGTTTTAAAACTTATTTCCATTGATACATGTTCCCTCGGGCAAGACCCGGGTTCTCAAAGACGTTTTCACAGGCAAACTATAGACACCCAGAAGGTACAATATTTAAAGGAATTTTTCATATATATTTTTTTTTTTAATTTAAACATCATTAAAATCACTGTTCAAAATCAAATTGGTCCAACTTAATGTATAACTTATTTTTTTGTAGTCATTATAAAACTGCATGGACATTATCCCAATTCTCCTGTAAGTTGATAGAAAAGATAAGTATGTCATCAAAGTAAGCCCCGACAAATTGATTTAACACGTTTCCGAAAACATAATTTATGAAATGTTGGAAGGAAGCTCGTGCAAACGACATTACTAAGATATATATCTTGTCCGAAAAGCCATCTTCCATTCCTCTCCAGGTCGAACAAGATTATATGCACCCCGCAGATCAGGGCTGGTAGAAATATTTGCTGTTCTCAGTCTTTTAAATAGCTCTGGAATTAATGGAAGTGGGTGATGATTAATAAATATAATTTTATTTAACTGTCTGTAATCAATGCATTGCGCAGGATCCCATCTTTAAAAAAAAAAAAAAAAGCAGGGCTCCAGCAGGGGAAGTTGAAGGATGGATAAAACCCTTTGTTGGATTTTCTTGTAGAAAGTCCCTTAGTGCTTCCAATTCTGGTTCAGAAAGGTTGTAGAGGCGACCAAAGGAAATTGGGACTCATGGTAAAAGCTCTATTGGGCCATTTATTTACACGGTGCAGTGGCAATTGGTCCGCATTTTTCTTATTACATATGTCTTTAAAGTCTTGGTACTGGCGAGGCACCCTTTCCAGGTTAGTCAATGTCAATCTGATAATGGCAATTAAAATGTTCTTCCTTAACCACTTCAGCCCCGGACCATTTTGCTGGCCAAAGACCAGGCCACCTTTTGCGATTTGGAACTTCATTGCTTTAACTGACAATTGTGCGGTCGTGTTACACTGTACCCAAACAAAATTGATGTCCTTTTTTCCCAACAAATAGAACTTTATTTTGGTGGTATTTGATCACCTCTGCATCTTTTTTTTTTGCGCTATAAAAAATAGAGCGACAATGTTGAAAAAAAAACAATATTTTTTGCTTTTTGCTATAATAAATATCCTCAAAAAAGATATAAAAAACATTGTTTTTTTTTTACGCTGGTTAAACACATTTATGATCGCTCTTCACTTGAGGTTGAAATGTATACGATTTCCCTTACACGTCGATGTTGTTCGTGAATGAACGATTTCCTGCAAATATATTCTTCTGTATAAACAACAGAAAGATATGCAAAGAAATTACCGCGCTAACATACACAAATAACAATAGCTACAAGCAGCAACCACTAAGTGTTATACACACACTAAAATATGCAGGAGGAAAAATTGGAGTTGCGCTAAAAAGAAAAAAAGAAAAATAAGTAGAAATAAAGAGTGATAAACAAATGGGGGCAGATTCACAGGGAAATGGATTATCGTAGCGTATCAGAAATACACTACGCCGCCGTTTTTTACCTTGCTCTACGTGGAATTCAGGTAGATTTTCTACGGTAAACGACGGCGGCGTAGTGTATTTCTCCCGTCGCAATCCATCTGCGCGAGTAGGGGGCGTGAAACATTTAAATTAGGCGCGTTCCCGCGGCGATCGATCTGCTCATGCTCCGTTCGCAAATTTCCCGCCGTGCATTGCGCAAAATCACGTTGTGACGTCATTCGTTGTTTATGTAGCGTACTTTACGGGCGATCCACGTCCCGACGAGTTACGTAAACAAAAAAAAAATTTAAATATATTCGAAGCGGGAACGACGGCCATACTTAACATGGGCTACGTAAAGTTAGAGCAGCAAAAAGCTGCTCTAACATTACGTATAAAAAAATAGACGAAAACGATTGCGACGCCCGCTCGTATGTTCGTGAATCCCCGTAAAAACACATTTGCATATCCCGACGCATCAAAACGACGCGAACTCCTCCCAGCGGCCGCAAATAGATGGCAGCGTAGATCCGAAGGCTTACGAAGACGTAAGCCTCTCGGATCGAAGCCCGAAGCCGGCGTATCATGGTTTGAGGATTCAAACTAGTGATACGCCGCGCGAAATTTGAAATTACTCCTGTCTAACCCCAGTTAGACAGGCGTAATTGTTTTGTGAATCTGCCCCATGGTTTTTAGACCATGTGCGAAATAAGGTCTTAGTGTGGATCTAAAGTCCAGTGTACTCAAGTGGCTAATATAAACCAATAGAGTGTAAATGATGAACCAAAAATCGTTGAAACGTCCTTAACGGGCAGTTCTAGGAAAGAAACATGCATATATCTACTACCAAACTGTGAGTGTGATAAACAATGGAGGCTTACCAGAAGGCAAGCATAACACGCTTGCGGCTACAACCCAGCCAGGGCCTTTAGGAGTCCACAGTAGGTTGATAAAGCAGGAAAAAGGTTGTGGGTAGCTCCAGATGTGTCAGCAGTTGATTGCCCAAAAAAAAGGTTTTAGATATACATAGTGAAGTACGCCAAACAGCACATAAAAAACGGTACTAAAAATAGGATATTGCTGTCCTAAGTTGTGACTAAAATAACACCACCACCGTGTCACCAAATAAATTGAAGGCTTACCAGAAGCCAAATAAGTAACCGCATAGGAAAGAAAGCCTTGATTCAGGGATTTAGTGGAGCAGCTGATGCCGGGGTGTATTGTAGATCCTCCAGATGTCAGCAGTGCACCGGAAACAAGTAAATAGTCCACATAGTGAAGTATGCTTAAAAAGGTCTTCAGAGGTTTAATAAAAGTTGCACTTACATGTTACAAAAAGGAATAAAACATAAGGAAATGAAAGCCGGCCGGCTTACACGAACGCCCGTGTCACTCGGATCGTCTCGTCAAAAACGTCAGCACGTCACCTTCCCGACGTACGTTTCGTCATAAAAATTGACGTCGTCTGGGGCACGGGCGACGCACTGACGCATCGCGTGAAATAGTAAACAGAAGGAACCAAGCCTCGATCTGACTCTGAGTGCTGGATAGTAATCCATGGTGACCTGATAGAACCAGAGCCAAGCCTCGACTTGGAACAAGCAGACTAAATGTCCACATACGGTGGTCCAATAGGCCCAAATGTAAACACTGAATGTTATTTAGAATTAGCTAAAAATAGACTAGCTGACAGTGCGATCGGGTAGCGGTCTAGAATGCCCGCCAAATAAAAAGATCCATCAGTGGTTTGATAACTGGAGAAATCGATCGGAACACTGTCAGACAATGTCAAAATATATACCTACTTGGACCAACGGCTCAATGAGAATATCTCATTGGCAATAATACAATATAAAGTATAAATATGTATAAAAAACATATAGGTGGGTATAGGGGTCAAATACCTTTAGGGAAAAAAAACACATTTTCATGAAAGGGCTATCCCACTCATAGTTACTAAACTCTTATAAAGGAATTATGAACATACCCACATTCCTGGCATGTGGTTAATCGTTAAATTAAAAAAAAGGGGGAAAAAAGGCTATAGTTATGTCAGTATCAGAGAGATGTCAAGTCTCGGTGTATATCAATTATGGATATTAGATTTGTCATAAGTAATCAGCCAAAGGCCACCATGGGGACCATCTATCAGGTCAGATCGAGTTCACAAAACATGATACTATAAGCCCAACAGATTAGACAAAAATATGGAACTTATGAGTTATCTATAAATGCATTAACATCTACTTCCACGTTTAACCCAAAAGGTGTATAACATTTGATTCTATGGATCCATGCCATTTCCATTTTTGATATGCTTCTTACCAGTGCACTCCCTCGCCAGTGTGGATTATATCTATCGATTCCCAAAAATATAGTTTTTGAGGGATCTCTATTGTGGGCTGCAAGGTAGTGTCTCGAGACTGGATGTTTCTCTGAACCCGCTAAGATTTTAGTGATGTGCTCGTTGAGCCTTACAGAGAGGTGTCTTTTAGTTCGACCTACATACTGAAGCCCACATGGGCACTGGAGTAAATAGACCACCCCTTCAGTTGCACATGTGATAAAGGGCTTGATTGTGTGTTCATATCCCGTGGTTGTAGAGACGAATTTATGAGTTTGTCTATGAGCACACCCACTTACAGAGCAGACACGACATTTCCTACATTGATAAAATCCTGTAAAGGAATTAAGAAAAGTAGATTTGACTTTGGGGGGTTCAAGGACATTAGGGGCTAGTTGGTGTCTCAATGCTGACCCTCCCCTAAAGAATATTTGAGGTTTGTCTGGTAAAACCGGACCCAACACTGGGTAATTTTTTAAGATGTGCCAATGTTTTGTAATTAAATTTTTGACACTATAGTGTTGGGTAGAATAGGTAGTAATAAAAGGGGCAACAGGTAATACACCTTTTTGTGCATGCTTTTTGCTCAGTAGTTCTCTTCTATTTTTAGTTTTGACCTCTTCCAACGTTGACATAAGGGAATTCAAACTATACCCCTTTTCCAAAAATCTGTTGGTCAAAATACCGGCTTGGTTTATAAAATCGGTTTCATTCGAGCAATTACGTCTAATGCGCAGGTACTGACTCTTGGGGACGGATTTTTTTTTTTTTTTTAAATTGTTTATTTATACATAACAGAGAACCGGTCCACATGAACCGCAACAGTAGTTGTACATATCAACAAATAAAGAGCTAGCGCCTAACTGGCGCGTACATAGGCATGAATACAACATTCCATCAACAAGTGTCAATTAAGGCAGCCGAGTAGGCAACACAATAGTACTGTAATCTACACCAGACTGTACCGTCCTGCCTTGCAGCCTCTCGTAGACACCGGGGCAGGGGCCCCGTCTCGGTAAGGTGCATCATCAAGGCAGCAGTCCATGCGACCAGCCCCTTGCATTTTCTCGTTTTCTAAGAGCATGTGAGTAAGAGTAGAAATAAAGAGAAGAGTGAAGAAAGGGTGGGGAAAGGGGGGGGGCAGTAGGAGGGAAGGGGGGGGGTCACGAGCACGTCAGGCCCGTATGTTTCAGCGGATCGCAATGAGGGAGCAAAATGAGGTGTCCCTGAAGAGGGTAACTGGGAGCACCGATCGTCTGGTACAGCTAAGGGGCGCCCCTCAGGGCTTGGCCCTCTGCAGAATATTTAAAGGCATTCCAAAAGGACCATGTTTGTGAGTATTGTTCATTTCTATCTTGCTTCGTCAGGACTAAGTCTTCCATGGTGTTTACGTCATCTACCTTTTTTACCCACATGGCCAACGTCGGTGGGTTCGTGGATTTCCAGCACAACGGGATGCACGCCTTCGCCGCGTCGACCAAGTGCCTGACCACTGATTTCTTGTATACACGATCAGGAGTGTCGTTCACATGCAGCAAAAAGAACGCCGGATCATCCGGGATCTCCCGATCCGAGAATTCCTGCGTCACCCTACGCACTCCCTCCCAGAACGGCCTCAGACACGGGCAGGACCAAAAAATATGAAAAAGAGTGCCCCTTTCCGCCTGACATCTCCAGCAGATGTCCGAGACCTCTGGGAATAAGCGATGGAGGAGGTCGGGGGTCCTATACCACCTCGTCAACACTTTAAAGTTAGTCTCCTGTACTTTAGTGCAAATTGACGATTTGTGTGTAAATCTCAGTATCTTGTTTATCTGGCTGGTTGAGAAGTTACGTCCCAGATCCCTCTCCCATTTACTCAAGCTCGGTAACCGGTAGTCCGCCGACGGTGTGATCAACATCGTGTGAAGTAGTGAGAGGGCATGCGGCAGTGGGCCCACGCCCACACACATCTCTTCTAGGGTTGTCTGGGGGTGGCCCGGACCAGGCGGAGGTGTCATTGTCTGTAGGAAGTGTCTCAGTTGACCGGCTCTGAAGAAGTCCAGCCGGTATTGACCCGTCATGTCCATTAATTCGTCACAAGATCTCTACCTGTCCGCTTCCCCGAAATGCGAGGCTTGAAACGGACCCGAGTTTCGTAGTGCGCGAAACTTGGGGTCCAGAAGGCCTGGTGGAAACGACGGATTGCCCAGAATCGGGCGCAGCGGCGAGGGGTCCGACGCCAGACGAAACCGTGCAAGCAACCTGGTGCAAACTGCAACAGTATTTCCAATCAGGGGGTGATCAAGCACCTCGCTTAACCGCATAGTCTGGTTCCAGGGAGCGTTTCGCAGCAGAACTGTGCTTTGTGCCTGTTCCATTCGAGGCCAGAGTTTGATATGGTCGTGTCGGCACCAGTCTATCAGCCTGTTTAATTGGGCCGCGTAGTAATACATACGGATGTCTGGGGCGGCGAGGCCTCCGTTGCCTTTAGGCAGGGAGAGGATCGCTCTGCCGATCCTGGGATGTTTGCCCGCCCAGAGAAACGTCCCAAACGCAGATTGGACTCGTTTAAAATAATCCGCCGGTATTCGCACGGGGAGGGCTTGTAAGAGATATATGAATTTAGGTAGGATGGACATCTTAAGTATGTTACATCTCCCGAACCACGAGTGTAAGCCCGTGGTCCATTGGGACAGCAATTTTTGAACCGTCTGCAGTAGGGGGGGGAAATTAAGCTTAAACACGTCAGAGATCCGTGGCGGAACGCGCGTCCCTAAATACGTGAGAGCCGTGTCCGTCCACTTCAAATTAAAATTTTGTTTGAGTGAGGCCAAGTGTGACACAGGGACGCCCACCCCCATAGCCTCGGACTTTGTCAAATTGATTTTTAGATTGGAGATCTTACCATAGTAGTCAAATTCCTTCATCAGGGCTGGTAGAGAGGTCAGCGGGTCCGTCAGGGAGAACATCATGTCGTCGGCGTAAGCCGACACTTTGTATTGGTGGTCACCCACCACCAGTCCCGCAACGTCCGGGTTCAGTCTAACACGCCGTAAGAAGGGTTCGAGGGTCAGGGCAAAAAGTAGGGGCGAGAGCGGGCAGCCTTGCCTTGTCCCGTTAGTAATCGGGAATGGGTCGGACGTCGTGCCGTTCGCCCTAACCCTGGCAGTCGGGGTCGTGTATGCTGCAGTCACCCAGTTAAGCATTTTCCGTCCGAGTCCTATGTGTTTAAGTGTCGTGAACATGAACCTCCAGTCTACGCGATCAAACGCCTTCTCCGCGTCCGTCCCTACGAAGACCGAAGGCGTCTTAGTAACATTGACAACGTGGATCAAGTTCAATACTTTAGACGTATTGTCTCTGGCCTCTCTGGAGGGTATGAAGCCCACTTGATCCAGGTGTACCAGGTCTGGAAGAAATCTCTGTAGTCTGGTGGCGATCACTTTCGTGAACAACTTAAGGTCTGAGTTGAGTAGCGATATGGGACGGTAGCTACCACATTGGCCCGGGTCCTTCCCATCCTTGTGGATCACCGCTATCTGCGCCTGTAGCGTTGAGGTGTGAAAAGTGCCCCCAGAACTCAGGTCATTAAAGAGGCCCAGCAGGTGATCTCCCAAGGATGGGAGCAAGATTCTGTAATAGGGGGTGGTGAGTCCGTCAGGTCCCGGGGCCTTCCCTGGCTTGAAAGATTTCAAGGCCGCCTGTATTTCGGGCATAGTAATCGGTTCGTCCAGTAGTTTCACCGTATCAACCGGAAGTGCGGGCATTTGAGAACTAACCAGGTAGTCTGTATGTCGGTCTGCTTCTCCAGTCGTGGGCAATTTAGGGAGGTTGTAGAGATCCTGGTAGAAGTCCTTAAACTCGGCAGAGATCTCCTGCGGGAGAGATACTCTACCGCCCCCTCGTTTTGTAATGTGAGGGACGTATGAGGTCGAGTGTTGTGAGCGGAGTGCCCGGGCCAGCATCTTCCCGCATTTATTGCCGGATTCGTAAACCGATCGCCTGCAAATTTGCATGGCCGCTTTGGCCTTGTAATGTAGTAAATCTGTGATATGTTTACGAGTAGTATTAAGTTCGGTCGTGGTCTGGTTTGTCTGAGTCCGTTTATGTTGTAGTTCCAAGGTCTGTAGTTTTTGAAGCAGGGAGGTAAGTTGTTCAGTCCTCTGTCTTTTCAGCCTGGCCCCATGTTTAATTAGGATACCCCTCACCACTGCCTTATGGGCCTCCCACACCAGTCCCCGGTCGCTGTCTGCCGTGGTATTCGTGCGAAAATAGTAACCCAGTTCCCTCACCACCTCCGATACAGTATCCTTGTCATGTAGTAGACTCTCATTGAGTCTCCAGGGGTGACCCCGGTCGGCCCTAGTGTCAGACAGTCTGTACCGTAGTTCTATGGGAGCATGGTCCGACCACGTGATAGAACCTATCGAGGCCATTTCAATCGCCGCCAGATGTCTGTGGGGGATCAGAAATAGATCAATCCTCGAGTATGACTGATGAGGCTTGGAGAAGAAGGTGTAGTCCTTCTCTCCCGGATGGAGTAGTCGCCAAGCGTCCACCAGCCGGTGCGCGTGCAACGATTCGCAAAAGCGTTTGCGTAGGTCACCCGAAACGGTGGACCTACCCGTCGATGTGTCCTCCTGGGGTATTAGAGGGATGTTAAAGTCCCCCCCTACAATGAGGTGACCTGATCTGAAGTGTGATAGCCGGTCCAACTGTCTAGTCAGGAACCTATCCTGTCGTTCGTTCGGTGCGTAATAGTTCGCTATGGTGACCTGTACCTGACCTATACGTCCCTTCAAAAGCAACGACCGGCCCTCCGGGTCCGTCTGCACCTCCCCCAGGGTCCAAGGGACCCCGGCCGAGATGAGGACGGATACCCCCCTCGATTTCGCCTCCGTGTATTGAGAATGGTACACTGTGGGGAAGTGTCTGTTCCTCAGCACAGGCAGGTTGTTATCTCTGAAATGCGTCTCCTGAAGCAGCACTACGTCCGCCCTCAGGTTCCGCATATCATGGAGGAGCATTCTCCTCTTCTCCGGGATGTTTAGTCCCTTAACATTCAGGGAGACCACCTTGAGCGTATCCATGCTCGTGACTCAGGGGTGGGAAGGGTAGAGGGGGAGGGATAAAGGAGGTGAACGGTAGGGTGGGGCCAAGAGATAGTGAATCTCCTGGAAGAATGTAGTGCGAGCTAGGACGGGGAGCGGGGAGAGAGAGACAGACGAGCCGAGAGGGAAGAAAAGAGGAAAAATAGAGTGCTTGCACAAGAGCGTGCGGCACTGATAAGAAGAAACTAAATTAGCTTAAACAGCTAGAGCGCTCTCCAGTCCAAGACTGGGGATTGAGCGCAGGCCTAAGTGGGAAGTGAGCGGACAGGGCCAGCAAGGCGAGCTCCCGGGTCCCCTCCCTCCCCAGCCAAACAAGGTAACATAAATAAGTAAATAAGGCACGATCAGCCTCTCAAGCACGCTCGCGGCAGCCCCAGCCCCAGAGTGGGCAAGGCCCAGCAAACGGCCTGAGGCGGCCCGAGCGCACGAGAAAGTCCTTGATAACAAGAGCAGCCATAATAATATCAGTAATGAGAGCAATAACAACAACAGCAGCAATAATGGCAACAATCTCCCTTCAACCCCATGGGGCACACAGCACACATAGAGGGTGTGAGTGGCCTCCACATCAAATTGTAGTGTAATCTCGATCTGGAGACCTCCACCCCAACAATCCCAAAGCTCGTCCCACCCCACAACCCCCCTCCACTGTATACCGTCTACCGAGACTCGACGAGCCGTGAGAGCCATCATGAAAACACGTGGCTTCGCCACAGCCCCCCACCCAGCAAGATCATATACAGCCCCACCGTCTCTTATAGTTCTACTGAGCAAGTGTCTCGTGGGGACCTCTCTAACCATCCCCTTATACGTCATGAGCCTTCATCCCGAAGAGCCCAGAAGAGGGGTCTCCCACGCTGAGTTGAGCTGCTGCAGTCCTCGCATAGCGGAAAGATGGTAGATGTCCAACCCTCACCCCCCTCCCTCCACCATGGGGCAAGGGCCGATGTCCCGGGAGCACTGCTGCATCACGTTCCCAGATCACCCTCACAAAACAGCTGACTGATAGTAACATAGCCTCACCCGGGGCACATAGCTAAGAATATAAACAGGATATAGCCTGATGAGAGCAGGGGAGAGAGCGGTACCTCGGATCAGTCAATGCAGCCAGCCGGGCCGTGTCTATCCCATCACACGGTCCCAGGTCCAAACAGGGTGATCCCGGCAAGCAGCATGCAAAGTCCTCCCTCAGGTGCACCTCAGCTCATTCCTGGGGAGTCCAGCACAGCGGGACGGGCTAAGGGGTTGCCAACCTCCCTCCCCCCACCCCCACCCGGGGACGCTAACGGGCAGGATTGGGCATAAACTTGGCCCTAACCATATAACAGCCAACATAAGTCCCCATAGAGAGCTCAACAAACCCGCGGGAGGGGGGGGGATGGGAGGGGAGACGGCCATGGTACAGCACCCCCATGCCATCTAAGACGAGCGTTAGCTCCAGGTGGGGCGGCTGCGGTCATGGCGCCGGCTATCGTCTAGTGGTGGGGTGTAGGCTAGGACAGTCAGTGGAGTGTGGCCCAGGGCCTACTTACAGGTCAGATACGGGGTTCCTCTCCAGAAGGGGCTCTCCTCCTCCTCCTCCCCTGCCGCTGCTGTCGTGGTTGGGCCGGGGCTCCAACATCAAAGGGGCCCGACCTCCCGCTCGATCTCGGCAACAGCTGGAGCCAATCCGGCACCGGTATCCGTTCTGCCCCTAGGAATCTGAAGAGACCAGGTAGGTCTGCTGGCGTCTGCAGGGTGTACGCGTGTCCGTCTTTCCGAAAAGTGACCGAAAGGGGATAGCCCCACCTGTATGTGAAGCCACCTTCCCTTGCCAGATCCAGAACGGGCCTCAGCATTGCTCTGCGGCGCAGGGTTGCTCTTGATAGGTCAGGCAGCACTCCGATCCGGGAGCCCACCATCTCCAGCTCCCCGCGATCCCACGCTAGACGGAGGATGCGCTCTTTCTGGGCATAGCGTAGTAGGCGGCAAATTACATCGCGCGGCCTGTCCTGTTCTGGCGCTCTGGGGCCTAGTGCTCTGTGCGCCCGATCCACCTCCACCTCTTCCTCGGGTGCTCCCAGAATGTCGCGGAATAGACCTTGCAGCTGACCGTCAAGAGCTATGGAGTCTACCGTCTCCGGCACACCGCGAATCCGCAAATTATTGCGGCGGCTCCTATCTTCAGCATCCTCCAGGTGGAGCTGTAGGGACACCGCCGTCTGCCGATGTTGGTCCCTCGAGCGCTCCAGGCCCGCCACCCTACTCTCCAGGTCCACCAATGATGCCTCTCCGGTCGACACCCTCTCCGTGAGTGTGGATACCTCGGCCCTTACCTCCTGAAAGTCCCTGCGGTGCGTCTCCTCCAGACGCAAGATGAGGGCCTCGATGTCCGAGCGCGTGGGGAGGGCCTGCAGCAAGGCGCGTATGTCCTGTTCCGCCGCCGAGCCTCCCGGGGGGGAGGCCGGGGATGCCATGGGGATATCCGGGATCTCCGCCGATGACAGCGGGTCTGAAGGTGAGTCCGCTCGGTCCGGGATATGGGCCCACTCGTCGCTTCCTGGTCTTTCAGGCGAGTCTTGGCAAGCTGCTCCTCGTGGTGCTGTGGCCTTAGCTCCGGACGACTTCTTTGGCTGCCGGTGAAAATAGTCGTGTAGATCGTTCGTCGCAGCACCGGAACGGGTCACACGGGTGCCTGACTTGTTGGTATGCTTCTTGGCTGATTGCATGCCTATAACATGGCGAGTTTGGCCGGCATAAAGAGGATCAGGGCCGGGAGCTCAGAACTCAAACAGCCTCACTCAGCCATGTCCAGGCCACGCCCCAGAAGATAAGATCTTATCACCTCCTCTGCTACCGATTCCAAAGATGTCTCTATGCTTTTAAGGCTATGTGCAGATAGGTGGGTCTGCCTCTTTAAGAGCCTGGGATGTGCAGAGGGAGACCCTTCAGTGTAGGGAAGGTAAACAGATACCTGAGGCTTCTGCAGTGCTGTTCTTCCCAGGACAGGAGGGTGGTGACATCTGCTTGCTCCTCCAAGTATGCCTGGCACCCAGACTGACCGGAACTTCCTGTCTATATGTCTTGGGGACGGATTTTAACCACACTTCATGGTGGCAACTATCCACAGGGATGTAGGAATTTCTATCAGTGTCTATAATGAACGTGCTGGTGGAAAATTAATTTTGGGATATCGAGATCTTAAGATCGAGGAAATTTATGCTAGACTGGCTAGCTTCAAAATTTAGATGAATGCCCCTAGAGTTATTATTGAGAAATCCCATAAAGGACTGAAGTTCTTGGAGGGACCCATCCCATAGGAGGAGGATGTCGTCGATGTATCTGGCCCACAGCTTGAGCTGGAGTTGATGACAAACATAGACGACATCCTCCTCCCACATAGCCATAAAAAGGTTTGCCAAGCTAGGGGCATATTTAGCCCCCATAGCAGCACCCCTGTCTTGGCGGTAAAACTGATTCTGGAACCAGAAATAGTTTCTTGTAGCAGCGAACTGTAATAGCTCCATTATAAAGCAAATCTGTTCATCAAATAAACCTGATTCTCGTCTGAGATAATATTCAACCGCTGTAAGTCCTAAATTATGAGGAATGACTGTATAGAGCGAAGTAACGTCCGCAGTGACTAGCCACATATCTTTAGTGGGTTAAGTTCTCTCATAAGGTTTGGCAGCGAGACAAAGGGGTTAGTCAGGTGAAATAGCACATCGTCAGCATAAGCTGAGAGTTTGTGTTCCATAGACCCCACCGTCACTCCTCTGATATGCCCGTACCATTCTAAGAAGAGGCTCCAGAACTAGGGTGAACAGGAGCCATTCCGTATAGGGGAAACAAGAGGACAAATGGCCATTAACCTTAACCTTCGCACTAGGGGACGTGTAGAGGGCCATGATCCATTGGAGAATTCGAGGACCCAACCCCAGGGTTTCTAGAACCACCCTGAGGTACAACCAGTCTATTCTGTCGAAGGCCTTTTCGGCGTCCGTGGACAGAATGAGGTAAGGAGTGAAGTCACGGTGTGAGCGGGCCCACTGAATGAGCTGCATGGCCCAGATGTAATTATCTCTGGCCTGTCTACCCAATAAAAATCCCGTCTGATCAGGGTGAATGATAGATTGTATAATATGTTTCAGTCGGTTCGCCAAAATGTTTGCAAACATTTTTACGTCAACATTAAGTAACGATATTGGTCGATAGCTTTGCGGGAGGTTGGGGTCCTTGCCTTCCTTTGGGAGCACCGTGATATGGGCCAACAAGGCTTCGGGCGGGATTGGGTGGCCTTTGGCAAAGGAGTTGAAATACCTGCACATGTGGTTTTGGAGTAGGGGAAGGAATTTAACTTAATACGCCTTGGTGTATCCATCCGGGCCAGGGCTCTTTCCATTCGGCAGAGCCTTCACCGTCCCAATAATATCCTGAGAGGAAATGGGTGACTCAAGGTCTAGTCGTTGCTCTGGCGTCAGAGACGGGAGCCCGGCCGATGCAAGGTAGTGGCCAATTGCGCGCAGTTTAGCGGCCTGTTCCACGTGGGGAATATCTTTGTCCAAGTGGTATAAATCTGCATAGTAATTTTGGAATACAGAAGCAATTCCAGAAGAGTGCAGGATTGCCGTACCACTGGGGGACCTAAGGGAGTGCACATGAGAAGTTATTCAACGCTTTTGTAGTGCTCTGGCCAGCATTCTGCCGCACTTATTCCCGTGTTTGTAAAATTTATGGAAGAGATTGCGTAGTTGCCTATGGGCGTGGCGGTCAAGTAGGCGTGAGAGCAACTCCCTCAGTTCAGTCAGTCAGTTGCGGGCCTCAGCGTCCCCCTGGCGTTTATGTCTAAGTTGTTCTTGTAGAGCTGACAGTACTCTATGAAAGTCTATCTGTCTCTCCTTCTTGAGTCTAGAACCCAGGGAGATCAGTTCGCCCCGGAGAACCGCTTTATGACTCTCCCACACGACACCCTCCGGCAATTTCTCAGACACATTCTCTGCAAAAAAGTGGGTTATAGTTTCTGAAACCTTAGCCACCACTGAGGCATCATCCAAGAGACTCTCGTTGAGTCTCCAAGACCATGCCCTTGGGGACCCATCCGGGACCCTGATCGTAGTGGAAACGGGGGCATGGTCAGACATGGTGATATTCCCTATTTCCGCCGACTGCAGCAGTTCTAGAGTATCATGATCTATACACATGAGGTCTATGCACGTATAGACGTCATGCACCCCTGAATAGTAGCTATAATCCCTGTCCGACGCGTGAAGAGCTCTCCATGCGTCGACCAGAAAACTAGGGAGGGAAAAGGGAGGATCAGAAGAGGAGGAGGGGAGAATAAGGCACAAAACAAAAATAAGGGCCAGACCTTAGCTAGGAGGTCTGGCGCACCATAAAATAGTGCACTACAAAGTCCGCCGGGGGGGGGTAACAAACCCAAAAACCACCTGGGCTTGAACTTGTTGTCCTGCTAGGGACAGTCACCTAGTTAGGTGGGGCCTAAGTGGGGTCGTGGGCAACCACCAAGGGTACGCGGGGCCAGGCGCCCCGTCCAGTCCATGAAAACAAACATACAGGGTGGTGAGTAAGGAGTACTTAAACATGCACCCCTAAGAAGTGGCAAAAAACTAACAAACCAAAACAAAAAAAAACCCAGTCCAAAACCAACACCCCCCGACTACAAAAAAAAAAAATACATGGCATCCAAACGCTGGGTTGCATGCAAGATCCTCCAGTCCCATGTGTAGATAAACCCTGGGGAACACCCCAGGGGTCCAGGATTCAGTATCATGCATGGTGTGGGTCAGCAACTGCAGCATTGCGTCCGTACCCAGTTCAGGGAGCCATCAAAGAGAAGAGGGTGGGTTTAGTCCCTACAAGGGGCTGTAGATGCGGCCATTCGCTATACGGTCAGTCTCTAGTAGCGGAGGAGCCAGGAGCAGGACCCTCGGTCTGTCGTTTGCGGCCACGGGATCGACATCCTCCAGTCGCCGGGATCCACGGTTGAGGAAGTTGGGGAAGGGGAATATCAGGAACATTGAGCCAATCTGGGAAGTCAACCTGGTTAAGTTCCAGGGTGTGCAGGAAGCGGGGAAGGTCATCTTTGGTTCGCAGCACAGCCCATCTGCCGTCTTTGGACGCCCGGAGGCTAAAGGGAAAGCCCCAGCGGTACGTGAGGCCCGCAGCTTGGATTTCAGCCAGGAGTGGGCGCAAGGCCCGTCGCTGCATTAAGGTGCATTTGGAGAGGTCCTGGTAGAAGGACAGCTGGGCTCCATCAAAGTCAAAGACCGGTCTGTTGCGCATTTTTTGCATGATGCATTCTTTCAGCAAATATTTGTGGAGCTTGCAGATGATATCCCTGGGGTTCTCTGGGTAATCTGACAGGGGCCAGAGTGCCCTGTGGGCCCTGTCTATCTCAATCTGGGCCAAGGACGGCAGGTTCAGGATTTTATGGAACACCCCCTGCAGCGTAGGTATGATGTCCTTGGGCCCAGTGGCTTCGGGTAGTCCGCGTATACGAATGTTCGCTCACCTTCTGCGGTTTTCCATGTCATCTAATTGGCATAGGAGGGCCTCAATTTGATGGCCGTGGGCAGAGGACTGGTCCCTGAGCTGAGAGATGGCAGGCACAGTGTCATCAAACTTCTGCTCCAAAGTCTCTACTTTGTGTCCCAACTCAGTAGTGTCCGTTTTCAATTGCTCGATGTCCTGCTTAAAAGCTCTTTCAATCCGGCTGGTAAAACGCTCCAGGTCCTCCTTAGTGGGGAGAGACCATAGGTGCTGTCTGATGTCCCTATCACCTGCCAGTTCAGCTAACCCTGCATCCCGATCCTGTGATGAGGTGGATCGGGGGGAGGCAGGGGGGATGGAGTCACTCACCACCCTAGGAGATGGGATAGGAGACAGTGCTGTCGGCTCAGGCTGAGCCTCGTGGTGCTGCTGTTCGGCCGCCGCCATCTTGGATCTCCCCCTCCGCTGGCGGGGGGTATCGGCGAAGAAGGAATCCAGCGATCCCTGGCCCTGCAAGTGTGCAGTCTTGGGCTGTGACGATGCCCGCCATCTGTAGAACATGCCCTGAAGGAAAAACGGGGAGAAATCACCCCTGTAGCTGCTGTTCAAGCTGCGGACCGGACGGAGCTCAGGCACAGAGCGTCCTCACTCCTCCATAGTCAGACCATGCCCCGGAGACACCCCCTTTTAACCCGCAGTGCACCATAACCGTATTACAGCGGACACCGTTCTACTGAAAAAACCCCATAAGGGGCCCATCCCACCGATGAGCCCCCCAAATATTTCCATTTCATCTATTAACTGTCACCAACAAAGACCAAGGACACCGTCACAACCCGAAAGGGGAAAAAAACACTTTCCCTTACGGGCCCCTCCACACCCGCAGGGCCCTCTGAATCCCCTCCTGGACACCCAGCACCCACAAATCCATACCTACATCAGTTAGGTGAACACCATCCCTGAGTAGGTATAGCCCCACATTCAACTCCAACTCCATGTGTCGAACCACCAAACCCCCGTGCATAGCCACAAACCTCCCCAAAACCTTATTCACTTTTATCCTCCCCTTGTTGATCCGATCCTCTGACCGTGCCATACGTCAAGTGGTCCATGTGACAATGTCGGACCATACGATCAACATCCCCGGGAAAGACGCCCGGGAACATCAAGACATCCGCCTTAACAGCCGAGATCAAATCCCCTATGGACCGTATCCCCAGGTCGTTCCCCCCGACGTGTAACAATAACACATCCGAGGGTCGATCGAGCCGAGCATAGCGCTGCATCTCTGGCAGCACAATGCCCCACCCCATACCGGGGATACCCAACCATCTAATCATTGCCTCCCGCTTGGAAATCTTAAACTGCCTACCATCCAGCCTAGCATCTGCCCTCCTGGCCCCCCGGCAAATATAAGAATGCCCCATGATCCACACGAGGCGTGCCTGCCTTCCACCTGAAAAACAAAACGGCAATAGTGACAATCAGGCATCACCCATCCCAAACAACTTATCCCAGAACCTGTAAATCCCTGAACACAAACCCACACCCCCCAACCACTGTTAGTCCATCACCATGTGTGGGCGTACATAAGAATAAAATCTCCTCGATTCCCATCTCCCAAACCTTTTGACTGCCGCCTCATCCAACCCGCACCGGGCCGCCTCGGTAGCCGCCCCGATATTAAAGGAGTGCGAGGCAAACAGTCGCCATCTCCTAAAGATCGCTACAAATTTAAACAGCGACACAAACGAACCATCCCCATGCATCAAAAACGGCCCATCGTCCCCAGGAAGCACCACCGAAAACTCCCTCACCACCCTACCGGACACACCTCCGAACCCGGCAACGGATACAAAAACATGTCCACCCCTTTCCCCCTCTGATCCGTCTTAGACCGCTGTAGCCGAAAAACCACCCTGTCCTCCAACGACCTAACATCCTCCCTCAAAAAGCCCCCGGTCACACGGACTGACTAGATCCCCCACCCGAAAAGCCCCAAAAAATGCTACCGAAAAAAATGCCTGAAACAGCCGCACCTCGTAGTCCAACAAACAAACCTCCCCAGTACCCCAAATTTTTTTTGCAACATTGAAAACGACACCGGCCTCTGTGCATCCCTGCTCGGATGCCCTTTCTTGTATCCCCTAACCGCCTGTTTCACCCAAAAACTTTTTGTAAGATCATCTCTACCTTCCAACTTAAACAAGAAGGCCAGGTCCACCAGTTTCTTCTCCAAGGATGACACGGACCCCCCACTCTCCATATGTCTAGCCACAAAATACACCACTAACCAGCCCATCTCCACCTCCCCCAGCTCAGCGTCCGCCAGCCGTTTGAAACCTGCCCAATCCTTTCATACCTTTGCGTACGTAGCCTAAGTCGGCCCACTAACCAACCTCCTGATCCAGTCTGCTGCGACTCCAAAGCACATCCCCACATCCAACCTGGGCAAGGGACCCCTTCTACGTCCGCCTGCGGAGCCAGCTCCCTGAACCTGTTCCACTGAAACCAAGACAAGGCGTCAGCGAGTCTGTTATCCACACCGCATACAGAAAAATATTCCACTGTAAACAGCGTAACACGAGGTGGCGCAGCCACCGACCACCGGCAAAGATGAACCGGAAATCGGATTGATAATGTCGCAATTCAATCTGATTTTTAAATCTCTGCATTCCGCTCCCCACAGCTCGATCGTCACCACCACTGGGAATAGTTCCAGCAGCACCAGGTTCTTTACAAAACCTGCCGCCACCCAGGAGTCAGGCCACGCCTCCACACTCCATCGTCCCTTAAAGAAAGCCCCATAACATGTGGACCCAGCCGCGTCCGTGACCAGATCCAGGTCAAAGTTACTGACAGGCCCGACATCCAAATGGCTCGCCCATTGTAGGTCTCCAGAAACGTGTGCCACACCTGCAAATCCGCTTTAAGGTCCCCCGTCAGGCGAACAAAGTGCGTGGGGGACCTCACGCCCACCGTTGCTGCTGACAGCCGTTGGCAGAAAACCATGCCCATAGAGATGATGCGACAGGCAAAATTCAGCTTGCCCAATAAGGACTGTAATGCCCGCAAATGAACCTTGCTATGCCCTAGCATCCACCGGAAGCCTGCACTCCATCGCCTCCGAATCAATCACGATCCCCAGGAAACTCAACACCGTGGCTGGGCCCTCCATCTTGTCAGCTGCCAATGGCACCCTGAACCATTGGAGGACGGAGGACCCACGCACAGAAAATCATCCAGGTAATACATTTTTGAATCCGAGCCCAACACATCCCTGACCACCCATTCCAAAAAGATCCCCATTTGTACCCCCACCCCCCTGAAAAAAACGGGATATTAGTCCAGGGCGCGGACATCATCCGCATCCACAAACTAATATCCTTGTGGTCCCATCGCAGTGTCGGACGGACAGCCCACCGCTGGCGAAACTGCTCATACCTCAACCACCCTGTCCCCCCATAGACCCGATAAGCCTCCCCTATAGCATCCATATAGCAGAACAGCGCAGAACAGTGTTCCGGGCTCTTCTCCCCTATGACGCTGGCCATGATCGTAAACGCATGCAACCAATTGCTAAACGTACGAGGAATTAACCTATACCTCCTCTTCTCCTTGTCGTCCTTCTTGGAACTATCCAGCTTCACCCTGTCCAAATTTAACTTTTCTAACGGCAGCAGGGAACAAAACATACATACACCTTGCATTTCGCTGGATCAGCCACCCGCACAACATCTGTCCCGACCCCCGCTGGCTTGTCACCCCCTGTGTCACCTCCCCGAACTACTGTCCGGCACCACCCCAGTAACCCCCCCACCACCGGGGCAGGCGCCCCCACCGGGGCAGGCGCCCCCACACACAGCTCCCGGTCCTTTCAGGGGAGAAATGCTGATCTTCTGTTCATACAATGTATGAACAGAAGATCAGTGATTTCCCCTAGTGAGTCTACCCCCTCATACAGTTAGAACACACCCAGGAACATACTTAACCCCTCCCCTGCCCCCTAGTGTTAACCCCTTCACTGCCAATGGCATTTTTATAGTAATCCAATGCATTTGTATAGCACTGATCGCTATAAAAATGCCAATGGTCCCAAAAATGTGTCAAAAGTGTCCGAAGTGTCCGCCATTATTTCGCAGTACTGAAAAAAAACGCTGATCACCGCTATTACTAGTGTTGCTCACGAATATTCGCGGCGAATATTCGCTATTTCGAATATTCGTATTTTTCAAATTTCGCAATAAATTTCGCAAAAAAAATTCGCAATCAATTTCGCTATCGCGAAATTTCGCATTCGCGAATTTCGCATTTTTTTTTTTTTTTTATAAAATATAGCGAATATTCGTAAATATCGAATATTCGTGATATTTTATATAAAAAAAAAAAATCGCGAAATTTTGCATTAGCGAGATTTCGCATTGGCGAAAATTCGCAATTTTTTTTATAAAATATCACGAATATTCGATATTAACGAATATTCGCGACCGCATATGTGAAATTTCGCTTTTTTTTTTTTATAAAATATACCGAATATTCGTAAATATCGAATATTCGTGATATTTTATAAAAAAAATAAAATAAATTAGCATTGGCGAAAATTCGCATTGGCGAAAATTCGCAATTTTTTTTTTTTTATATAAAATATCACGAATATTCGATATTAACGAATATTCGCTAATATTTATCGAAATATTCGCGAAATATCGCGAAATCGAATATGGCGTATTCCGCTCATCACTAGCTATTACTAGTAAAAAAAAATATTATTAAAAATGCCATAAAACTACCCCCTATTTTGTAAACGCTATAACTTTTGCGCAAACCAATCAATAAACGCTTATTGCGATTTTTTACGAAAAATATGTAGAAGAACACGTATCGGCCTAAACTGAGGAAAAATAATGTTTTTTTTATATATTTTTTGGGGATATTTATTATAGCAAAAAGTAAAAAATATTGCATTTTTTTTAAAATAGTCGCTCTATTTTTGTTTATAGTGCAAAAAATTAAAACCGCAGAGATGATCACATACCACCAAAAGAAAACTCTATTTGTGGGAAAAAAAGGACGCCAATTTTGTTTGGGAGCCACGTCGCACAACCGCACAATTGTAAGTTAAAGCAACGCAGTGCCGAATCACAAAAAGTGCTCTGGTCATTGGGCAGCAATATGATCCGGGGTTTAAGTGGTTAAATCCTAAGAAAGTCCTTTTCTAAAGTGAAAGAGCTTTACACTATTGTTCCAAGTGGTATCAGTTACCCATCAATGAAATTCAGCAGCATATTCACCAACAGGACATTTCCCTTGGTACAAGTTCAGTAAAACAGCTTTAGCAGTTGTGCTGTGATTCAAATTATGGTTGCCACAAAATTCTTGAAATCTCCTAGAATAGCATGGTCTTGCTCCAAGTATAAGGAAGCCCATGCCAGGGCCTCATCAATGAGCAGAGATAAAATAAAGCCTGCCTTGGAGCGTGGGGTTACAAATTGGTAAGGTTGCAGCTGAAAGTGTAGTCGACATTGATTCAGGAAGTCTCTTTAATGTTTTAGATCCCTATTGAATTTATCAGATAAAGTAAGGTGGTTAGGATCACTGCTTGTAGCTGTTTGTTTTCGTTTCTAAAAAAGTTGTGATAGCAATTTAATTACTTCCTCTTGTCACTCTTTCACTTAAGTCTTGAATCATCTAAGCTTGGTTTGTAGCAGCCTCTGTTAGCAAAACATGTTCACTCAGGAATCATGAAGTTGTGACGGTCTCCATGTTCTTTTAGCCAGATTCTTCTGTTAGGAGACTACTTGTAATGAGTGGAGACCACTGGGTGAAAATGTCTAAGACTAAGTACAGTTCTCAGTTCTTAAGATGTTGAATTATCTGAACCGCTAGACCAATGATTGGTGTGAGGCGGCGTACACACGAGGGGATATGTCCGCTGAAAACGGTCCGATGGACCGTTTCAGCAGACATCTCCGCTCGTGTGTATGGGCTAGCGGACAGATTTCTCCACCCGACAGATTTCAAAGCAAGCTTTGAAATCTATCCGGTGGGAATCTGTCCGCCCGACATGTCTGCTGGTTAGTACACTTACCAGCAGACATGTCGGCCCCCACCGCCGCGCCGCTGCCGAATGGATTTGGCGCATGCGCGGAAGTGTTTTACTTCCTGGTGCGGTGACGTGGCGGTGACGCGGCGGCGTCAACGTCACCGCCACGTCACCGCGCCGTCCGGCGGTGGGGAATTTGATCCGATGGTGTGTACACGCCATCGGATCAAACTCCCGATCGGACATATCCGATGGAAATGGTCCGCGGACCGTTTTCATCGGATATGTCCGATCGTGTGTACGCCGCCTTAGAGTCAAAAGCCAGAGTCAATGCAGGAAAATAGTCTCAAGCCCCATACACAGTATCAGTTTTCCTGACAGTTTTCTCTTCAGGTTTACCAAAACCATGTAGTACAAGGGCCTGCCTGATTGCATACAAATTGAAACTGTTGAGGTTTGACCTCATATTAGATAGTTTTGGTAAACCTGAAAAGAAAACCATCAGGAAAACTGATAGTGTGTATGGGGCTTCATAGTCAGGAGTCACAAGACAAGGTTGGTGCAGGAGAAAAATGTTGTAGTCAAAAGCCAAGCCTGATTACAAGTAGCAATAGAGATAGCCTGAGGCAGTGGGTGGAATAATGTGTGAAGCACACTAATCTTTTAAACAGGTAGGGCTAGATTCACGTAGGAGCGCGTATCTTTGTGCGGGCGTAACGTATCCTATTTACGTTACACCTCCGCAACTTTTACAGGCAAGTGCTGTATTCACAAAGCACTTGCTCCATAAGTTGCGTTGGCGTAGCGTAAATGGACTGGCGTTACCGCACGCAATTCAAATTGGGCAGGTAGGGGGCGTGTTGTATTTAAATTAACTGTGACCCCCACGTAAATGACGAGCCAAACGAACTGCGCATGCGCCAGCTGTGGACGTATCCCAGTGCGCATGCTCCAAATCAGGTCGCAAATAGTCAATGAAAACGACGTGAACGTAACTTACGCCCAGCCCCATTCTGAATCGGCTTACGCAAAGAACGTAAAATTTATAAATTTTGACACGGTCCCGACATCCATATTTAACATTGGCTGCGCCATCTTTTTGTTGGAATATCTTTACGCCTGAAATCACCTTACGTAAACAGTAGTGTGTCGGCCGTGCGTACGTCCGTGAATCGCCGTATCTAGCTAATTTACATATTCAACGCGTAAATCGACGGAAGCGCCACCTAGCGGCCAGCGTAAATGTGCAACTAAGATACGATGGCGTGAGAGACTTACGCCGCTCGTATCTTAGCTCAATCCCGGCGTATCTTGTTTTCTGAATACAGAAAAAAGATACGCCGGCGCATCTTAGAAGTTACGCGGCATATCTCGAGTAACTTCTTACTTAATCTGGCCCGTAGTACAGAAACGTGGCTTAAGTCAGGAAGTTAATAGGAGGAGGAAAAAGTTCAAGGTTCAGCAAAAATCAAGGCACAAGGCAGGGTTGTCCAATGGATCCAGCAGCTGTCTGGCATCTCAGGTAGCTCAGCAAGAAGAGTCATTGTCAGGCACAACAGAGATCCCAGGTTCAAATCCAGACCCTGACACTTTTTTACGGCATAATAAACTTTATAGACTCACCAGTTCATTACTCCTTTCCCCAAAATCCAAGGGCGATCTAGGAGCCATAGTCTTAGACCGCGTACACTTGAGGAGACATGTCCGATGAAAACGGTCCGACGGACCGTTTTGATCGGACATGTCTCCTGGGATGTTTTGGTCTGATGGTGTATACCAGAGCTGGGCAAACTACGGCCCGCGGGCCGTATATGGCCCGGTCGGACCTTTTAATCCGGCCCCCGGATAGCTGCGCGTGTCATATACAGCACTTCCCCCTTTTCCGGGCACTTTTTTAATTGACAGATCATCACCCATCTCAGGATTGGATGGATGATCTGTCTATCAAAGTTTCCCGGAAAAGGCGGAAGCGCTGTATATGACACGCGCAGCTATTGGATTGAAAGTTTCCTGACCCGCGCTGTTTCCTGACCCGCGCTATTAACAAACAGGCGGCGGCTCGGCTCGGCTCCTCTCCTACACAGGTAGGATGTAATGTGGGGGGACACCCGGCTGCAATGTGGGGGGACACCCGGCTGCAATGTGGGGGGGACACCCGGCTGCAATATGGGGGGGGACACCCGGCTGCAATGTGGGGGGGGACACCCGGCTGCAATGTGGGGGGGGACACCCGGCTGCAATGTGGGGGGGGACACCCGGCTGCAATGTGGGGGGGACACCCGGCTGCAATGTGGGGGGGACACCCGGCTGCAATGTGGGGGGGACACCCGGCTGCCGTGTGGGGGGGACACCCCTGGCTGCCGTGTGGGGGGGGGACACCCCTGGCTGCAGTGTGGGGGTACACCCCTGGCTGCAGTGTGGGGGGACACTCCTGGCTGCAGTGTGGGGGGACACTCCTGGCTGCAGTGTGGGGGGACACCCGGCTGCAGTGTGGGGGGGGACACCCGGCTGCAGTGTGGGGGGGACACCCGGCTGCAGTGTGGGAGGGACACTCCTGGCTGCAGTGTGGGGGGGACACTCCTGGCTGCAGTGTGGGGGGGACACTCCTGGCTGCAGTGTGGGGGGGACACTCCTGGCTGCAGTGTGGGGGGACACTCCTGGCTGCAGTGTGGGGGGGGGACACTCCTGGTTGCAGTGTGGGGGGGGGGAACACTCCTGGCTGCAGTGTGGGGGGGGGAACACTCCTGGCTGCAGTGTGGGGGGGGAACACTCCTGGCTGCAGTTTGGGGGGGGAACACTCCTGGCTGCAGTTTGGGGGGGGAACACTCCTGGCTGCAGTGTGGGGGGGAACACTCCTGGCTGCAGTGTGGGGGGAACACTCCTGGCTGCAGTGCACTCCTGTGCAGTGTGGGGGGGAACACTCCTGGCTGCAGTGTGGGGGGGAACACTCCTGGCTGCAGTGTGGGGGGGAACACTCCTGGCTGCAGTGTGGGGGGGAACACTCCTGGCTGCAGTGTGGGGGGGAACACTCCTGGCTGCAGTGTGGGGGGGAACACTCCTGGTTGCAGTGTGGGGGGGGGGGACACCTGGCTGCAGTGTGGGGGGGGAACACCTGGGTGAAATTGTGGGGGGGACATTTGGCTGCAATTGTGAGGGAACTCTGGCTGCAAAATGGGGACACATGCTGCATTTTTGGGCACGGATAAAGTTGTTGTTAATATTTATTTTTATAACTTAAATCTGCATAAAACATTTAAGTGCCATTTCATGAGATTTATGAGGGCGTATCTAGGGGCGGGATTGGCGGCGGGGCATGGTAGGGGTTGGGTGGGGCAACTGGTGGCGAGTACGCCCGGCCCTCCAAAATATTTTTAGTTTCTCATGTGGCCCCATCGAAAAAATAATTGCCCACCCCTGGTGTATACACACGATCAAACCAAAATCCCCGCGGACAGACAGCGCGGTGAAGTGGCGGTGACATTGCGGGGCATTCGACGCATGCGGGGGACGTTGCGGGGCATTCGACGCATGCGGGGGATTTCAGTCCACTGGTTAGGCATACTAATCAGCGGACATGTCCGACGGACAGTTTTCCAGCGGACAAGTTTTAAAGCATGTTTTAAAACTTTTGTCTGCTGAAAACCTGTCCGCTAGGCCGTACACATGATCGAATATGTCCGCTGAAACTGGTCTGCGGACCAGTTTCAGCAGACATGTTCGATCGTGTGTATGCAGCCTTAATCAAATATTTCTTTATGGCTCATTTACACCAAATACCTTACTAGTCGACTAACCCCCCCCCCCCTAAACAATACATTGTACATTTATGCTCCTTGATCTGGTCACACCGGACAATGCCCAAAGGTTGTTGAATCATTTGTTACTCGACCCTATGCCCTTTGCTATCCAGATTAGGAAAACATGTACAACAAAATACACTCTTGCTTCACCCAGTTTTAACCAATGTATTATATGACCAGACAGTTTATCCTATGTACAGCTGTTAATGGGGCCCAAGCAGGTATATTTTAACTATGACATCTTATATCTTTTGTGACCCATAAGTGTTGTTCCTTTTGTCTCCTACTCTGCAATCCTGTCTAACCTTGAATCGACCTACAGAATTTGAACAAATGTGTGTCCAAGTCCTATCTCAACCTCATTTAATTTCATCCATATATAATACACTTTTAGAAGCTACCCCATTAACTGGGGATTGTCATGTGCAGTTTATAAGAAAAATATCTATAAATGTCTCACGTTTTGGTATAAAACCCCCGATGTCTTACATACATACAGCGGGATGGTATCAAAAGTCTGAGAAGAATAAAGGTATGCTTTTCCATGTTTTTTGACCGTGCATTTAGATACAGTCTTATTAAGTTCCTGTATGCAGATCCTAGAACAAATTCTAGATACTTCCCTGCCTTTAGATCCTCTCTACTACCTAATAGAACTGCCTTTTTTTTAGGGCATCTCTAAGCACTCTAAAAAAACTTGATATGCATATCCTAACTGTGGCCAGGGGGAATTTTTCCCCCTACATTGGAGATCTACTGAGATCGCCTTTCAATCATTTGCAGCCCATCCATTAGGGGCACCCGAGCACCACCCCCTCTGTCCACGCCCACCACCTCATTCTCTGTCAAGTCCATGGCCGCCACCCTTTTTTTACTGCCGCCATGCCCATGGAGAGCAGGGGAAGAGGAACCCGCCGCAGAGCAGGGAAAGCCCACGGTGAAGCCCAGTGAAATTATGCCCACCAAAGATGGGGCAAGTGCTCCAGACCCGAACATTCCACGGGATGGTACTGTTTGCCACCCCCCCCCCCCTGCAACCACTGCTTTCAGTCCCAACTTAATACCACCATTGCGGATGTTAGAATGATGGAACACCTCACAGCCACAGCCAGGGGTTCTATGACATTGTTTAACAAAATACACACTCTATGGGACTAGTTCTCCTTTTGTGTGCTATCCCCAACCGCTACCTCTCCTGACCATCCTTAGTGACATTTCCAAATCACAGACTGACAAACTATAGTTTTATATGATGTGATCTTTTATTTCTATCGGTATTATATATATATACATTTAATATATTACTGATAGGTTTAGCAAGGGAATTATCAGAGTTGATTTTCTAAAGTGCCACATCCAAGTGAGAAATCAAAAAGAATAAAGGCAAAGCCCCCTAGTCGGACTTTAAAGGCACTGTGGTGTGTCAAATGTAGTTAGAGAGAACATAGAAGAAGTATAAGATAAAAGTTGATTACATGATCTATAACAAATACAAAAAATACATAATAATGAAATATAGTTCAACATATCATGCTGTGTGGTGTGATGCCCTGTGTAGTCCCGACGTTTCAGGGAAACATAGTCCCTTTCTTCAGGGGTATTCCAGGATTCACAGCTCTAAAAATGTATAGAAAATGATCAGGATAATCCTAATAATGTTGATGATGTTGTTATATAGATTAATGCTGAAGTACTTACAGTGAACTGTATGGTACTTCGAATAAGTAGATCATGTATTTAAAAGCATGGGTTTCCGGATGATCCGAGTCTGCTGATCTGGCCACTGACAGCAGGGCAAAATTGCAAACAGTCTAATGGTTGAGTGCGTTGTTGCCAGATACAGATATGCTGCTGGAGTCAGAGGTCGCTGGAGCCTAAGGTTGTGATGATGTGTGTTAATATTTATGGACATAGTTGTGTTCATAAAATATGAAATAAATTGTGTTTTATAACATTTTCTTAGAGGGATATGGTATGGCTTACCTAATAAGTAGCGATGGAGAGGCTCGTATTAGGCTGGAAGTGTGTAAAAGTAATAGAAAATAATAAGTAAATATGTACAATGTATGTAAGTATAAATATCCATGTTATATTAACTTGGTTAAAACACATATAGTTAGATGTTATAGCAAAAAATGCTCAACAGATGGCGTTTAATGGGGATATTTAGATGTTATAGCAAAAAATGCTCAATAGGTAGCGTTTAAAGATTGAATATTAAGGAATTGATTGAAAAAGAAATTTTTTCTTTTGTATTCCTGTAAGTATAAAACTGAATGTATGTAGATAACCAAAACAAGCAGGGAGACTGACAATGTGGTAGCCACGATTGATGTAAAGAAATAGAATAAAACGTTTTTTACCATGGGAAGATAAATGCAGAGGAACCGTCATGTTGTCCAGCAAGTTGCTGGATAGCAAATGACTAGTTCCTCTGCTGCTATATAAAGTGCCCATCAGCCAATCTGCGACGCACAGTGCAAGGGGTTGCAGCTGTGCTCGCACGGCTAATTGAGGCAGGTGTGGGGCTCACAGGACAACTGATTCCATGGGTCATGGCGCGTAAACATCCGAGGTGCGCATGCGTGCGCAGCAGGATGACACGCCATGACCCATCACCATGACGCGCGTACCCCGCAGCGCGCATGCGCGCGTGGCGGGATGGCGCGGCGTCATTGATTGAACCGACGTCAACCTCACTGTGCGCACGGAGCATGTGCACAGGAGGAGAAAGATGGCGGCCATGGCATAAGTAACTGCCGGGTCGCCAAAAGTTCACTAACAAGGAGACCGATTGGTCTGCTGTAGTGAAATTTATGTCGGACAGCATAATTAATCTAGGCAACAAATAGCGGTACAAGGAACTTTTGTTTTATATCTTATTTAACAAATAGGTATGCTGAATAGGCAGAGCGCCCTCTAGTGGATAAATTATAGAATTGCTGAGTTTGTCAGGGACAGATCAAACTGGCTCGGACCCAGGAAAGAACATTGCTGATAAAGTGTTACTTTTAAAATGTGGCAGACATTATGACATAGTACAAAGTCAGAGAGAAAAAGGGGAGAAGAGGAGGGGGGGGGAGGAGATTCCAAAGAGAGAAAAGGGGGAGGGGAAGAAAATTGATTTGCAGAATTGTGCTAAGTATAATTGTAACAAACAATAGATGTATATCGTTGGCAGTGATGTAATTTGAGCGTATGCTAAGAAGTATATGCATCATGATGATCAAGATTGCTGAATATAGATATAAATATAATTGCATATATATCAATATAGCCCTATGTCTATATAATTGCTTTATATAGTCTATACTGCCAGGTATTAGAGATACAGGTATTTATAAAGTGGTAATTTGGTAACTTGAGAACACAGAAAAAGAATTAAAAATTATTGCGGATAATTATCAATACATTGTTGTTTTTGAAACAAACATATTACATTGTTTAAATATATATGCTATTTTACACGGCCTAAACCAAGGTTGTAAGGTATATTACGGGATTCTTATTGCTGGGCAAGAGCTCAATGTAAACGTAAATTACAATCTAATGTATAACGAAAGAGAAAATTATGACGAAGGAAACAGTTTTTTACATAGAGGAAAAGAAAGGAAAGTGAATGATGTGTTGAAGTTAATTATTTTGAGGGAGTAGCAACATATGGTGGTGTTTAATGAGTTGCATAATCATTTTTCCATTCCCCCGGAAGAAAACCCTTCGAGGAAGGGTTTGAAGCATATCGCTTCATTGAGTCCGGGGGGCAGGGTGGCTTGTAAGGTATAAATCCATTGCAGTTCCAGTTGGAGGAGGGACTTGTTCCAGTCCCCACCTCTGGGACTGGGATGGATACGGTCAAGGATTAGGAATTTGATATTCGGAAATTTGCCTGCGTGTACCAATAGGGTATGGCGTCCAAGAGGAAGTTCTGGGTCGTTTTTGCGCATACTTCTGATGTGTTTGTAGGCACGTTGCCAGAATTGTAGTTTGGTCTTGCCTATGTAAAAACATCCGCAGTCACAACATAACATGTAAATGACACCTAATGTTTTACAATTGGCAAAGTGTTGAGGATAAAAGGTTTGACCATTGGGGAGTGTAGGGTTCTTTACTGTATGCATAAATTTACAGTAGTTACATTTTCCGCACATGAATGTGCCTTTGGCTTTGCAGGGATCAGATCTTGCATCTCCTTTGTATTCACTTGTGACAAGTTTGTCTTTTAAAGATTTAGCTCTTTTCATGGAGAATAGTGGATGTTTTGGCACAAATTGTCCCAGAGTTGGGTCCATGGACAGTAAGTGCCAATATTTTTTGATGATGTTAGTGATCGCATTATGTTGCATGTTAAATCTGGTGATAATGCGACTAGGATTGCTGGTGTCACGGGGTTTGGTCGAATACAGCATGGTATTTCTGTTTACTGCGAGTACACGTTGATATGCACGCTTAAGGCAAGAATGTGAATAGCCACGTTGTAGTAGTCTGTCTCTTAGATTTCGTGCTTGGTCTCTAAATTCTTCATCGCGGGAACAGTTTCGTCGGATCCGTAGGTATTGTCCGTAAGGAATGGATTTAATGAGTGCTTGAGGATGGAAGCTGGATGCGTGTAAGATGTTGTTACCGGCTGTCGGTTTTCTGTAGAGCTTGCTTCCCAATTTCTGTGAACTGTCTCTAAAGACTTCAACATCAAGAAAGGGAATACACTGTTTGTCATGATTCATAGTGAATGATAAATTGAACTCGTTTTTGTTTAAACGCTGCAAAAATGGTTGTAGTGAATCAGGTGGACCATCCCAAATTAAGAAAATGTCGTCTATGTAACGATACCACGCTGTAATGTGGTCCGTATAAATGGCGGACATGTCGTCCGAAAAAAGGTTTTTCTCCCACTCCCCCAGATACAGGTTTGCATATGAGGGGGCACACGAGGTCCCCATTGCAACTCCCTGTATCTGGAGGTAGTGGGAGCCAAAAAAGGAAAAGACGTTGTGTGTCAAAATAAATTCCAGAATAGAAATGATGAACTCATGATAGGAAGGATCGCCTATACCTTTAGTTTGTAGGATGTGTTTTATTAGTGCGATTCCTCGGTCGTGAGGGATCGAGCTATAAAGTGCTTCTACATCGATGGTGACTAAAGTAGCGTGGTCTGGAATGTAGAGATCATTGATGATTTGAAGAAAGTGGATGGTGTCTTTGACGTAAGAAGGTAGTTGGATTACTAGGGGTTGCAAAAACTCGTCAATTAGTTTGCTGGCATTGTCAGTTAATGATCCTCTCCCAGAGATGATAGGTCTCCCTGGGGGATCATTGGGATTTTTGTGCACTTTAGGTAGTGCATAGAAGGTTGGCGTGACTGGGAGTCACGCCAACCCAGTCACGCCAACCTTCTATGCACTACCTAAAGTGCACAAAAATCCCAATGATCCCCCAGGGAGACCTATCATCTCTGGGAGAGGATCATTAACTGACAATGCCAGCAAACTAATTGACGAGTTTTTGCAACCCCTAGTAATCCAACTACCTTCTTACGTCAAAGACACCATCCACTTTCTTCAAATCATCAATGATCTCTACATTCCAGACCACGCTACTTTAGTCACCATCGATGTAGAAGCACTTTATAGCTCGATCCCTCACGACCGAGGAATCGCACTAATAAAACACATCCTACAAACTAAAGGTATAGGCGATCCTTCCTATCATGAGTTCATCATTTCTATTCTGGAATTTATTTTGACACACAACGTCTTTTCCTTTTTTGGCTCCCACTACCTCCAGATACAGGGAGTTGCAATGGGGACCTCGTGTGCCCCCTCATATGCAAACCTGTATCTGGGGGAGTGGGAGAAAAACCTTTTTTCGGACGACATGTTTGCCATTTATACGGACCACATTATAGCGTGGTATCGTTACATAGACGACATTTTCTTAATTTGGGATGGTCCACCTGATTCACTACAACCATTTTTGCAGCGTTTAAACAAAAACGAGTTCAATTTATCATTCACTATGAATCATGACAAACAGTGTATTCCCTTTCTTGATGTTGAAGTCTTTAGAGACAGTTCACAGAAATTGGGAAGCAAGCTCTACAGAAAACCGACATCCGGTAACAACATCTTACACGCATCCAGCTTCCATCCTCAAGCACTCATTAAATCCATTCCTTACAGACAATACCTATGGATCCGACGAAACTGTTCCCGCGATGAAGAATTTAGAGACCAAGCACGAAATCTAAGAGACAGACTACTACAACGTGGCTATTCACATTCTTGCCTTAAGCGTGCATATCAACGTGTACTCGCAGTAAACAGAAATACCATGCTGTATTCGACCAAACCCCGTGACACCAGCAATCCTAGTCGCATTATCACCAGATTTAACATGCAACATAATGCGATCACTAACATCATCAAAAAATATTGGCACTTACTGTCCATGGACCCAACTCTGGGACAATTTGTGCCAAAACATCCACTATTCTCCATGAAAAGAGCTAAATCTTTAAAAGACAAACTTGTCACAAGTGAATACAAAGGAGATGCAAGATCTGATCCCTGCAAAGCCAAAGGCACATTCATGTGCGGAAAATGTAACTACTGTAAATTTATGCATACAGTAAAGAACCCTACACTCCCCAATGGTCAAACCTTTTATCCTCAACACTTTGCCAATTGTAAAACATTAGGTGTCATTTACATGTTATGTTGTGACTGCGGATGTTTTTACATAGGCAAGACCAAACTACAATTCTGGCAACGTGCCTACAAACACATCAGAAGTATGCGCAAAAACGACCCAGAACTTCCTCTTGGACGCCATACCCTATTGGTACACGCAGGCAAATTTCCGAATATCAAATTCCTAATCCTTGACCGTATCCATCCCAGTCCCAGAGGTGGGGACCAGAACAAGTCCCTCCTCCAACTGGAACTGCGATGGATTTATACCTTACAAGCCACCCTGCCCCCCGGACTCAATGAAGCGATATGCTTCAAACCCTTCCTCGAAGGGTTTTCTTCCGGGGGAATGGAAAAATGATTATGCAACTCATTAAACACCACCATATGTTGCTACTCCCTCAAAATAATTAACTTCAACACATCATTCACTTTCCTTTCTTTTCCTCTATGTAAAAAACTGTTTCCTTCGTCATAATTTTCTCTTTCGTTATACATTAGATTGTAATTTACGTTTACATTGAGCTCTTGCCCAGCAATAAGAATCCCGTAATATACCTTACAACCTTGGTTTAGGCCGTGTAAAATAGCATATATATTTAAACAATGTAATATGTTTGTTTCAAAAACAACAATGTATTGATAATTATCCGCAATAATTTTTAATTCTTTTTCTGTGTTCTCAAGTTACCAAATTACCACTTTATAAATACCTGTATCTCTAATACCTGGCAGTATAGACTATATAAAGCAATTATATAGACATAGGGCTATATTGATATATATGCAATTATATTTATATCTATATTCAGCAATCTTGATCATCATGATGCATATACTTCTTAGCATACGCTCAAATTACATCACTGCCAACGATATACATCTATTGTTTGTTACAATTATACTTAGCACAATTCTGCAAATCAATTTTCTTCCCCTCCCCCTTTTCTCTCTTTGGAATCTCCTCCCCCCCCCTCCTCTTCTCCCCTTTTTCTCTCTGACTTTGTACTATGTCATAATGTCTGCCACATTTTAAAAGTAACACTTTATCAGCAATGTTCTTTCCTGGGTCCGAGCCAGTTTGATCTGTCCCTGACAAACTCAGCAATTCTATAATTTATCCACTAGAGGGCGCTCTGCCTATTCAGCATACCTATTTGTTAAATAAGATATAAAACAAAAGTTCCTTGTACCGCTATTTGTTGCCTAGATTAATTATGCTGTCCGACATACTTTTCACTACAGCAGACCAATCGGTCTCCTTGTTAAGGAACTTTTGGCGACCCGGCAGTTACTTATGCCATGGCCGCCATCTTTCTCCTCCTGTGCACATGCTCCGTGCGCACAGTGAGGTTGACGTCGGTTCAATCCATGACGCCGCGCCATCCCGCCGCGCGCGCATGCGCGCTGCGGGGTACGCGCGTCATGGTGATGGGTCATGGCGTGTCATCCTGCTGCGCACGCATGCGCACCTCGGATGTTTACGCGCCATGACCCATGGAATCAGTTGTCCTGTGAGCCCCACACCTGCCTCAATTAGCCGTGCGAGCACAGCTGCAACCCCTTGCACTGTGCGTCGCAGATTGGCTGATGGGCACTTTATATAGCAGCAGAGGAACTAGTCATTTGCTATCCAGCAACTTGCTGGACAACATGACGGTTCCTCTGCATTTATCTTCCCAAGGTAAAAAACGTTTTATTCTATTTCTTTACATCAATCGTGGCTACCACATTGTCAGTCTCCCTGCTTGTTTTGGTTATCTACATACATTCAGTTTTATACTTACAGGAATACAAAAGAAAAAATTTCTTTTTCAATCAATTCCTTAATATTCAATCTTTAAACGCCACCTATTGAGCATTTTTTGCTATAACATCTAAATATCCCCATTAAACGCCATCTGTTGAGCATTTTTTGCTATAACATCTAACTATATGTGTTTTAACCAAGTTAATATAACATGGATATTTATACTTACATACATTGTACATATTTACTTATTATTTTCTATTACTTTTACACACTTCCAGCCTAATACGAGCCTCTCCATCGCTACTTATTAGGTAAGCCATACCATATCCCTCTAAGAAAATGTTATAAAACACAATTTATTTCATATTTTATGAACACAACTATGTCCATAAATATTAACACACATCATCACAACCTTAGGCTCCAGCGACCTCTGACTCCAGCAGCATATCTGTATCTGGCAACAACGCACTCAACCATTAGACTGTTTGCAATTTTGCCCTGCTGTCAGTGGCCAGATCAGCAGACTCGGATCATCCGGAAACCCATGCTTTTAAATACATGATCTACTTATTCGAAGTACCATACAGTTCACTGTAAGTACTTCAGCATTAATCTATATAACAACATCATCAACATTATTAGGATTATCCTGATCATTTTCTATACATTTTTAGAGCTGTGAATCCTGGAATACCCCTGAAGAAAGGGACTATGTTTCCCTGAAACGTCGGGACTACACAGGGCATCACACCACACAGCATGATATGTTGAACTATATTTCATTATTATGTATTTTTTGTATTTGTTATAGATCATGTAATCAACTTTTATCTTATACTTCTTCAATAAATTATATTGTAATACTATGTTCTCTCTAACTACATTTGACACACCACAGTGCCTTTAAAGTCCGACTAGGGGGCTTTGCCTTTATTCTTTTTGATTACTGATAGGTTTGGTATTATTTACTGGTCCCAACCTTTTCTAGGTAGTTTCTACAACTGATAAATATGCTTTCTTAATATGTTCCACCTCTCTTTATCAATGCAAAGTACAGTCTTTTGAAATGCTCATTTAGTACACTTTAAAATTTTCTATGACTTAGGCCTATACAGTAAAACCTTGGATCTCAAGCATAATTCTTTCCAGAAACATGCTTGTATTCCAAAGCACTCATATATTCCCCATAAGAAATAATGGAAATGCAGAAGATTCATTCCACAACCATTTATTCATAGCTCTTTCAGTTTATAGTCCATATAAAAAGATTGTAGCAATGTGATAGGTTGTGTAACCCTAAAATGTCCATTCACAAATGGAAGCAAAATCCACCAGGAGCTACAGAGTATAAAAGAGAAGAGAGAGACTAAGTGTAGCAATATGGTTACATTTAATGAAGATACATTTAGCAACTCACATGGTTGATGATTAAAACACATCTAAGTATGCCTATCAGTGCTAATTAATGCCCAACAGTGCCACCTATCACTGGTCATTAATATCACCAATCAGTGCACATCAGTGCTCCCTATTAGTGCCCATGAATGCCACTTATCAGTGTATCAGTGCCCATCTGTGATGACTATTAGTGCAGCCTGTTAGTGCTCATCAATCCCTTCTATCAGTGACTCCTATCAGCCCTGCCTATCAGTGCTGGGTATCAGTACCCATTAATGTCGCCTGCCTACTCAGCTGAGCTAAAAATCATCTCTCATACAGCTTAGAGCTGACCCAGAAGTGCTCCATGCCCCCCTTATCCTCCCTCCCTTGCACAGGATTAAAGGAGACACAGCCGATCTGCTCCCCTCCCCCCTTCCCTCTCCTGTATGTGTATCATTTGAGGTGTGAGCTTGTTAGCTTCACACTTGACTTCCTGCAGAGCACACAGGGGGAGCGCTGCGAGGGGAGAAGAAACAGATTTGCTGGCTCTCATCCCGTGTGGTGGAGGAGGGAACTAGCAACCCCGCTGGGCCCCCAATAGTGGCAGAATGCCAGGGCCCAGTCGCAAGTGCTACTGCTGCAAACCTGCTAGTTCTGCTACTGACACACGTTACTATTGTCCCTTAGAACCTGGCTCTGTATAAAGGACTGCTTCCATTATTACTGTACCTCACTATGATATTAGTGAAGGTGTCATTAAAACTGTTGTTCCTTTGTCTGACAATCTGCATTTTTGTATTTATCTGATGTCCTGTGTACTGACTATTTGCCTGTTTTCTCAACCATGTTTCTGCTTGCTACCTGGACGGATCATGTATCTGCATATTGACCATGTCTCTTCTTGCTACCTGAACTGACCCTGGCCTATTAATTGACTATATCTCTGCCTGCTGCCTGGATGGACCTTATGCCTGCATACTGACCATGTCTCTGCCCACCACTGACCCTGGCATGTTTATTGACCACATTGTTGCTTGCCACTCTGTTGGCAAATTTCTGAGCATGTCTCTGCTTTCATGCTGTACTGATGCTGGCTTTTTTACTAACCATGTTGCTGCCTGTTGCCTGGACTAATCCTTTTTCTGTTTGCTGATTATGTCTTTGCTCAACACCAGTACTGACCCATCTGCACATCCCACATCACTTCAAGACACAAGTCCCATCTATTCGGTGTGGACAACTGCACTCGGAACCTCAGTTTTCCTGTTCATCCTATATTCAGCCTCCTATACTTCCTGGTCAGTGAACATAGTATTGTGCTATAGGTAAAACTACACTAAGATATAATCCTTGACCACTTCTAGAGTGGTGAACATTATAGTATATTGTTTTCTTTGCAGTGGTGGTTGACTTTTGTGATAACCAAAATGCAATTTTGGGTACATGATGAGTCCAAACATTGTAAACATCTCACACATGTGGTATCCCTATGTAGATTTTGGGGTGTAATTCTAAGTATGGCCATGCTGTGTGTTAGAATACACTAATAATTGGCAGCTGCATGTAAAGAAAGGCATTTAATTTTCTTTACATTTCCAAACGACTCCCTATGGCTCATGGGGTATTTGCTTTCCAAATGGTCTTTTTTGTGGGGTTTTTTCACTGCCCTGATGCTCCAAAGCCTCCAAAATTGTGATATTTAGTCAGGAAATTAGATACATAATTTATGCCTCAGAAAACTCCTTGGGCCAGATTCACAGAGCCATTACGTCTGTCTAACTGGTGTTAGACTGGAGTAATTTCAAATTACGCGCGTTTTTTAGCTAGTCGAAAACCTCAAACCATGAATAGACGGCTGCAGGCTTCAATTCGACTGGATTACGTGTTCGTACGCCTTCGGATTTACGCTGCAATAAAATTGCGGCCACTGGGTGGACTTCCCGTCGTTTTCCGCGTCGGGGTATGCTAATGAGCTTTTGCCGGCGATCCCAGAAACTACGATCTTCAATCGCAATCTCTTAAGGCACCTTTAGTCATCTTTTTTTTTACGTAACACTATACCAGCTTTTTGCTGGTCTAATATTAGACAGCCCATGTTAAGTATGGCCGTCGTTCCCGTGTCGAATTTCTACATTTTCCGACATCTTTTATTATTTTTTACGTAAGTCGTCCGGGAATAGGAATGTTCGTAAATGACGCTACTCAAACAACGAATGACGTAACGACGTGATTTCGCGCAATGCACGGCGGGAAATTTCTGAACGGAGCATGCACAGTTCGATCGCCGTGGGGACGCGCTTAATTTAAATGCTTCACGCCCCCCAATCGCGTATTTCGATTATGCGGCGAGAAATAGACTACGCCGCCGTAGCGTACGGGCAAAAATCGACCAGGATTTGGTGTAGAGCCTGGTGAAATACGGCAGCATAGAGTATTTTGATTACGCAGCGCAATATTAAGTGTATCTGAATCTAGCCCCTTGTATTTTGGGCCTGTCTATGTGACTAGGCTGAAAAAAAGTGCAAGGGAACCTAAACCTAAAAATAAATAAACAAAGTGTTGAATGAATTCCTGAAAAATTCAAATGAGTCCCGATAATAAAGTTATTAACTCTGTCTTTTAATGGATATCTTGGACTGTCTACATTCTAAAAAAGGGTCATGTTGGGGGTATATACTGACTCAAACATCGTCGGTTCGATCGTTCGTCGAATTTCGAACAAAAACGATCGTTCGCGGCAAATTCGAGTGAAACGAAACAACCGTTTTTAAAACTTGTTTTCATTTGATACTACTATCAAAAAAAAGTTTTAAAAACGGTCGTCCTGCTCCATTGATACATGTTCCCTGGGGCAAAACCCGGGTTCTGAAAGACGTTTTCCAACAATAACTTGAAAATTGGTCTTTAAAATTATCGTTTTTGAATTCGAACGTTCGAGTCCCATAGACTTCAATAGGGTTCTAAATGTTCGTGTGAACGATTGGACTGTTCGAGGGTTCTGGTGCGAACCGAACGCGGAGGTGTTCGGCTCATCCCTTATACTGACCTTGCATTTTAGGACCTCAAGAAATGAGAGCTAGAAACCTCAGCTAGGACATCAGGATAGATCAATATTCTGTATAGTTTGTAGACTATAACTTTACACAGACTAAATAATATACAACTATTTGCTTTCTCACCAGAAAATAAGAAATGGAGCAGAATACAGAAAGATTATTTGTAATGTTGAATAACAGAAAAAATTAAAAAGTGGTAATTAACAGCTTCCTGCCTGGCCTATAGTCAAATGACAGCTGGATAGGAGCTCTCTCGTTTCAGGTGGAAGTCAGATGACATCCTCCCCAGAATGTACCTCATGTGAGCCCACAGACCACGCTGTGGTGCGATCTGTCACCCACTGTGTCCACTGGACACAGCAGATGGAAGATCAGTGTACTGGCCTACAACCAGTACCATGTGATTGCTGTGACCACTCACAGCACATAATATGACAATTGTACACAATGGATGGCTTAAATTCATGCCATTCATTGTGTACTATTGTGTTGATCTATGTGACTGGTCCTAGTGATCATATGGTATGGACAGGGCCATTCACAGCCCATCTGTACCATGTGATTAGCTGTGGCCAGCCACAGCTAATCAAAATAGTAAACACTATCCTGATCACCTCCCCAGAATAGTACAATGTTACTATGGTAACACTGTATTGCTCTGGTTACAGTATGTAAAAATTTTTTTTAAATGTTATATATATATATATATATATATATATATATATATATATATATTGTACAGGACGCCAGGGTTGGGTCCTGGACAGGTGCTATACAGCACCACTATTTGGGCTATGGTCCCTTTAAAGAGAGCTGTGAGAGTCTTCAGAGGGTTAACACTTCCAGAGAACAGCCCATAAAACAGGAAGTGATACTAAAGGTGTGGTGTGGAGGATTATGGGGTTTTCACCTGTGAAGATGAACTGGGCGCCTGCTGGGAGCTGTTAGAATACAGCAAGGACTTTTAAAATTTGGGGGGGGGCGAAGACCCATCTACAAACAAACTGTATGAGTTTTTGCTTTGATTTATTTTGTGCTGAAGACAAGCATACTTTATTTGATGCTGAAGATAAGCGGACTTTGTGTTATAGTTTTTCCCCGGTGTGCTGAGTGAAGCCTTATTTTTGGTTTGTTTGTAAAAAAAAACTCCCCCCCCCCCAAACTGTTTATGCACTTAATTCCGCGGAGCTATAGCCCCCCAACTTTACAATATCTCCAGATATGCCAACGTAAGTACAAATGTGCGCAGACCCACAAAGCTAGATACATAGAAAAATAGGCTTCAGCCGCCCAACGTAACTTTCCTACGCCAGCGTATAGTGGGCGCATATTTACGCTGGACGCATGGTATGGTTGTTTCTGTAGTACGTGAATAGGGCTGGGTGTAGGTTACATTCACACCGTAGGCAGTGATTCGACGTATCTTAGCCAGTTGTTTCGACGTGATTGTGAGCATGCGCACCGGGATACGTCCACAGGACGACGCATGCATCGTTTGTTTTAAGTACTTGTCTGGCACTCGGCCCATCATTTGCATGGGGTCACGCCTCATTTGCATTGCTCACACCCACTTCCACTTACGACTACTTACTCTTTCAAAACCCAGCGTAGATTTTATATATATATATATATATATATATATATATATATATATTTTTTTTTTTTATAACAAACTGATCACTGTCACACCAGTTATGTGATGATGCTGTACTTCATTGGTGACATAATGTGAAAAAAAATTGGGACAAAAAATTACAACTTTTAAAAATGCACCATGCCTCTTGCTAAATACCTTGGACTGTCCACCTTGCAAAAAGGGATACTTTAGGGGATATTTGTACTTTGTACTTTCCTGGTATTTTTAGGCCTTTAGAAATGAGATAGGCCATCAGTACACCAGGACTGATCGATTTTTATATATATATATATATATATATATATATATATATATATATATATGTATATATATATATATATATGTGTATATATACAGTACAGACCAAAAGTTTGGACACACTTTCTCATTCAAAGAGTTTTCTTTATTTTCATGACTTTGAATATTGTAGAGTCACACTGGAGGCATCAAAACTATGAATTTACACATGTGGAATTATATACATAACAAAAAAGTGTGAAACAACTGAAAATATATGTCATATTCTAGGTTCTTCAAAGTAGCCACCTTTTGCAGCAGACACATCTCTAGAACAACTGTTAAGAGGAGACTGTGTGAATCAGGCCTTCATGGTAGAATTTCTGCTAGGAAACCACTGCTAAAGAAAGGCAACAAGCAGAAGACACTTGTTTGGGCACCAGTGGAAATCTGTGCTTTGGTCTGATGAGTCCAAATTTGAGTTCTTTGGTTCCAAGCACCGTGTCTTTGTGCGACGCAGAAAAGGTAAACGGATGGACTCTACATGCCTGGTTCCCACCGTGAAGCATGGAGGAGGAGGTGTGATGGTGTGGGGGTGCTTTGCTGGTGACACTGTTGGGGATTTATTCAAAATTGAAGGCATACTGCACCAGCATGTCTACCACAGCATCATTTATTTTTCAACAGGACAATGACCCCAAACACACCTCCAGGCTGTGTAAGGGCTATTTGACCAAGAAGGAGAGTGATGGGGTGCTGCGCCAGATGACCTGGCCTCCACAGTCACCGGACCTTAACCCAATCAAGATGGTTTGGGGTGAGCTGGACCGCAGAGTGAAGGCAAAAGGGCCAACAGAGTGCTAAGCATCTCTGGGAACTCCTTCAAGACTGTTGGAAGACCATTTGAGGTGACTACCTCTTGAAGCTCATCAAGAGAATGCCAAAAGTGTGCAAAGCAGTAATTAAAGCAAGAGGTGGCTACTTTGAAGAACCTAGAATATGACATATTTTCAGTTGTTTCACACTTTTTTGTTATGTATATATAATGTATATAATTCCACATGTGTTAATTCATAGTTTTGATGCCTTCAGTGTGAATCTACAATTTTCATAGTCATGAAGATAAAGAAAACTCTTGGAATGAGAAGGTGTGTCCAAACTTTTGGTCTGTACTGTATGTATATATATATATATATATATATATATATATATATATATATACACATATCATATTTTGTAGTTTGTGGACTCTTTAACTTTCCTACAGACTAAGGGTCCTTTCACACTAGCGGACGAACGGCCTGCTAATTACAAGTCCGTTAACGGACTTGTAATGAACCCCTATGGGAGCGGATCCGTTAGCGGATGATGCATCCGCTAACGTCCGCCAGATCCGCATCCGTTTTTTCGGACGGAAGAATGTCCTATTTTTCTTCCGTCCGGCCAAACGGATCGGATGCAAACGGACAGACGATCCGTTTCCATCCGACTCCCCATAGGGGAGAGCGGAGGAGAGACAGGGCGGTCCCTGCACAGTGTGCAGGGACCGCCCTGTCCGCCGACAGCTGAGCGGAGACCCCCGCTGAGCTGACGGACACACAGAGCGGACCGAAAAACGGTCTGCTCCGTGTGAAAGGACCCTAACAATGTTATACACTGATTTAGATACATGTTGGCCTCCATTTACGAAGAAAGATTTTTTATTTGCAAAGTTTTATTTTTTTATTAACAAAACTAAGGTTTTTTGTTTATTTAGCAAAAAAAATTAAAACTGTGGTAAATAAATCCCACCAAAATAAAACTCTATTTATGTGTAAAAAAATATTAAATACATGTCATATTAGTACAGTGTTGCATGATCGCACAATTATTATTCAAAGTGCAACAGCGCTGAAAGCTGAAAATGGGCCTGGCAGAAAGGGGGTAAAAGTGCCCAGTATTGAAAAAGTTAAATACCAACAAAAGAAAGCTCTAGCTGTCTAAAACATGTGGCTGAAAACCAAAAAAATGGCTTGGACTGGAAGGGGGTGAAATAGTCCAGTCTTCAAGTAGTTAAAAATTGGTAATCACCTTGAAAAATGTTAGATAACATACAGGGCTAGCAATGCATGTTTTCTGTATTTTTAGTGAGTAGTATACTTTAAAATATTTATAGCTCATCAGTTGCATGTTTAACATGGTTAAGTTGGTTGGCACTATGACAGTGATTGGTTTCTTAATTATAGTACAAAATCTGTGATCTCCTAGGAGCTAAAGTATATGATTAGTTCAATATGCAGATTGCTTTATACATTATGACATACACTGAAATGAATTTGTTCACTCTGTATCAATGAAAATTGCATTCTTGCTGTTAATAACTTAGTTTTCTTTTTTAATTATACAAAGGACAAAAGAGGAAAAGTTAAAAACACATTACAAAAAACATACAAAGATACTTAAAGCAATAATGTACACACACACAAAAACTAAAAACTAAACTACATTACATATATCTCCTATATTCTAAAAAAAAAATGTACTCAAACAGGAAAAAAAAAAGGGGGGGGGGTAAAATGGTTCCTGAATTACTAACACAATCAAGCTAAAAGTTCTGGGCAAGGTAAACTTATATTTATAGATCAACAAAGACTTAAAGACTTGCCTTAAATACTTTATAGTTCTCACTGTGAAATGCATGGCTTCCCCATACAATTTCTTAAAACAATCTAGGTTGCCCAGTTGAACTTGAACTTTTCAAAGCTGTTCTTATAGATATGCACCCATTTCTCAGTTTCCACTATATCATTTACTACCATATTTATCGGCGTATAACACCCACCCTAACTTTAAAAGGGAAGTTCCACAGCCCCCTGCGTATAGCAGGTTTCCCGTTGCATCAGAGGGGGGTGAGGTCAGCCGCACATCACTGGGAAAGCCTGGGTTTCCCCTTGCGTCAGAGGGGGACGGAGTCAAGTAATAGGTGGTCCCGCCCTCAGCTATATAAGAGCTGTCACTGGCTCCCACCGCATAATTCCCGGGGTATTCCGGGGTATTCCCGGGGTGTCCCCGTGGAGACAGGATGCGCTGCCTGGACATCTCATCGCTGGATCCTGGACCTGGATGAAGAGGAGATCATCTCATTGCGGGACCACAGAGAGGAGAGCATCCATCGCAGAATACCGACAACGTTGGAGCACTGGAATCTTTTTTTATTCTTATTTTTTTATTTTTAATAAAGGACTTCAACGGTGTCTGTGTGTTTTTTTTACAATTTGTTACACTTTTTTTGTGACCCCCAAAGCATCCTCTCCATGTTAAGGGCATGTGACCTGGTATGGTTCAGGAGGGGGGGGGGCGCTCTCTCGTCTCCCTCTTTTCCTGCGGCCTGCCAGGTTGCGTGCTTGGATAAAGGGTCTGGGATGGATATTTGGGGGGAACCCCACGTCATTTCTTTTCAATTTGGGATATTAATATCCATACCAGACCTGAAGGGCCTGGTAATTGAATTTGAGGGGACCCCACGCATTTTTTTTATCAATGACTTTCAATGCCTCTTTACTGTATTGCTGGGAGCCGACAATTCATTATAGCCGCGAGTGGATTTAAATGACTTTTTTTTCTTTAGAAATTACACTTTGTGCAGGGACAGTTCTAAGCACAGGAAAAAAGCGCTACTTTACAGGCATAGTATGCACACCCCCTATGTGCAAAATTTAAAGGAATATTTCACTTTTATTGTTTCACTTTAAGCGATATTAAAATAACTGCTCCCAAAAAACGGCCATTTAAAAAAAAAATTGTGCATTGATACATGTCCTCTGGGGCATAGATTTTTAGGGTGAACCCCCACTTTAAGGAGGCCTAACCCACCATGAAAAGCCAATGTGGATTTTGCCTTCTGAAAAATATTAAAACAATCGGTGTGGGAGGCCTCCCCAAAATCCAGGCTCTTATCCAATCATTCCCCTGAACCATACCAGGCCACATGTCCTAAACATGTGGGTGGTGCTTCCCTCCCACCCCAAAGCACCTTGTCTCCATGTGGTGGGGAAAAGGACCTCTTCCCCACAGCCCAGCCCACAGCCCAGCTCTGGTCTTTGGACAGCAATATGGTCCGGAGCTAAAGTGGTTAATATAATAACAAGAAACAGGAGATAAAAAAAAACATCAAATATAGACAACATTTAAAACAATGCACATAGCGTGACCTCAAACAAATCAGAGAAGGTTTTTTTTTTTTTAGGTGAAGGTTGGAGTCACGATACGGACGATCTCGTCTTTAAGACATATTGGTAAATTTGACTTGTAAATAGTTTTGGTAAGGTTTTCACATTATTTTTTGTGTGCTCTATTATGTTTTCATTATATACATACAGACCCAAAGGTCTCCATTTAGTGGTCTGTATGTCAGACAATAGACATTTGGTATAACTGTTGACAAAATAAATGATATTATAAAATAAACATAAGACACTCCTGAGGAAGTCCTTCTTTGATGGAACTAGTTGGGGAGTGTATGGAGTATTGCAACATGCAAGAGATTCAGCTGGCATACCTTAGTGCTGGGTGCACATTTATGAGTGATTTTATTGGCTATTTCTATGAATGTTATACTGAGGTGTCTGTAGGAGTGGTTCCAAACTAGCATGCACCAATTGGTGATGTCAAGTGGGGCGGCGGCCACCAGGTGACATCACCTGGTGGCTCCGCCCCTTACCTATTAAAGACCTGTCAGGTGGTGGCGCAGGCACATGGCAGTCATTTGCGGAGCTTTTTTTTTCTAGGTCGGGTGCTGTCATCGTGATCAATGATGGATCTACATCAGGGGACTTTTTATTTTCAATAAAGGAATTGTGAAAAATCGTGTGTGTGTTTTTATTTCTTTTTGACACTTTTTTGGTGAATGGGGGTACAATATACCCCATTCTCATTCACATAGAGGGGCTTAGATCTGGGGGCCCCCTGGCTAAAGGGGGCTTACAGATTCTGAAAAGTCCTCTGCCCACAGACCCTCATTGCCCAGGGTTGTTGGGAAGAGTCCTTTGTCCCCATCAACATTGCTATAAGCCTTTAAAATAGGGACTTTTTTTTTTTCAAATTTGGGTCTCATAGACTTTAATAGGGTTTGCTGTTCGGGTCAGAACTTTTTCTCTGTTAAGTCGTTCTGGTGAGAACCAAAAAGGGGGGTAACCAGCCCATATCTATTTATCAGTATTTTCCATTCTATTGGCTCATGTTGGTCCCTTCCTCTATTTCAGAACCAACATGAGAATCAAGTATTGTCTGTGAATCCTTCAAGAGGCTCTGAAGAAGAGGGCCAGTCAGTCCTTCAAAACACGTTAGCCTGAGGGGTCGCATCCAGAACCCCCGCAGCTCCCAGGTTCAGTGAATCAAGCAACAGATGAGAGATAGACATACATGTGGCCTGACAAGCAGGTTTTTAACTTATGTTTGTAAAAAAAACATCTTTACGATTGTATTAATATCTTTTTATAAATCTGTTGGATAATGCACTGGGCCAGTGCGCCTTCTTTTCTTTTTCTATTCTCACAGCACTGTCAGCACAACCCCAGGCCTATAGGGCAGCAAGGCATCTATGAGATGCAAAAAGAGACTCAAGTGTGTTATTGCCATCATCCATTCCTCCTTAGCCCCCTTTCACATTTGTACGACTTCAAAATCGCGCGATTTTACCGAGATTTCGCGGCCGCGACTTTACCACGATTTTGGCGCGATTCGCGGCCGCGATTTCAATGAATGCCTGTGTAAGTGGCATCAAAATCGGACCAAAGTAGTGCAAGGACTACTTTGAAGTCGGCACTACTTAAAGTCGTGCCAGTATGAATGGTGTTCATTGAAAATAATGGAGAATGACTTGTCATACGATTTTGCAGTCCAAAATCGTGGGACAAGTCGTGTAAGTGTGAAAGGGCTCTAAGTCCACTTTCACACTTACACGACTTGTCCCACGATTTTGGACTGCAAAATCGTATGACAAGTCATTCTCCATTATTTTCAATGACTACCATTCATACTGGCACGACTTTAAGTAGTGCCGACTTCCCTGCACTACTTTGGTTCGATTTTGATGCCACTTACACAGGAATTCGTTAAAATCGCGGCCGCGAAGCGCGGCAAAATCGCGGTAAAATCGCGGCCACGGATCGCAGCAAAATCGCGGGAAAATCGCGCGACTTTAAAGTCGTACAAGTGTGAAAGGGACCTTAATGTAATTGTTATTTATACCTCATTATTGGTATTTTAAGGCAATTCAAACAAATTTAAATATTCCTAAAAGAAGTGCCTTTAATTATTAATTTAAAATATTTTTTATAAGATATTGTAAATATTAAAAACAGTAAACCACCTTTAGAGAATAAATGAGAGGAGGGAGTTTTGGCACCTTTAATGCGACACAATGAATGTGCCTCCATACCTAAATTCAGGTAAACAAGAAAGGAATGTGGGACTTTGAATGAGGTCATTGACATGTGGAGGTAGAGTGGTTAGGAAAAAATATTTGTTTGTGACAATAGTATGAAACAAGTCAAAAAGTAATTTTATATGCTATTACTATACTTTACTATATTACACACATACATACATACATACCTACATACATATACACATGCACACATGGCATGAACATAATTGATACATAGATACATATATGTCAGCTTGGCAGCACATGAGAAGTAATACAATGTAAAGTAGTGAGTGTTCAGCTTGTATAACAGTGTCAATTTGCTGTCCCCTTGAAATAATTTAAAACACAGCCATTAAGGTCTAAACCACTGGCAACAATAGTGAGTACACCCCTAAGTGAAAATGTCCAAATTGGGCCCAATTAGCTATTTTCCCTCCCCGATTTCATGTGATTCGTTAGTGTTGCAAAGTCTCAGGTGTGAATGGGGAGCAGGTGTATTAAAATGTGGTATTATCGCTCTCACTCTCTCATACTGGTCAATGGAAGTTCAACCTGGCACAAAATTGCAAAAAGCAGGGTGTAATTAACCTAATTCAGTGCCAGGGTGGTTCCTTTTATATTGGCAAAACACCACAGGAATCTTGTCCATATTCCAAAACTGAAAGTATTCCTTGTTCAAGTATTTTATTAAATAATATCAGAAAACATTGAGTAAAGAGAACATTTTTACATTGTAACATTAAGATAATTGTATTACAGGAAAGTATATCTCTAGTCGCATAGAACATATAATTGTTTAGTTCTAATCTAAGATCTAAATCTAAAACTAAATTAAGGCAGATCAATGCAGTAAATTAATAGTTATCTATCTAAACAAGAATCTACCTTATATCTACCTTATATCTATATATATATATCTATATCTATATATATCTATATAGATATAGATATATATATATATATATATCTATATAGATATATATATATATCTATATAGATATATATATATATATCTATATATATATAGATATATATATATATATATATCTATATATATCTATATATAGATATATATATATATATATATATATATATATATATATATATAGATATATATAGATATATATATATATATATATATATATATATATATATATATATATATATATATATATATAGATATATATAGATATATATAGATATATATAGATATATATAGATATATAAATAATTCATAGTTTTGATGCCTTCAGTGTGAATCTACAATTTTCATAGTCATGAAAATAAAGAAAACTCTTTGAATGAGAAGGTGTGTCCAAACTTTTGGTCTGTACTGTATATATATATATATATATATATATATATATATATATATATAAATTGATGTAGAGTTGCTAGTAAATTTGGTGCTCTTTTTAATAGTGGAACATTCTAAACCAGTCATGTAGATGTCTACAGAACAGACATTGCAGACTAAGCAGCAACATTGCACAGAAATGTATATAGTATAATATTAATTGCTATACTGGCAGTTACGGTCTGTGTGATCAGATATACTTTGAGTAAATATATATAACTTTTATAACCAATACAAAACTTTATTGATCTAATCCTTTTTCTTTTCACTTTCCTAGTACTACAGGCATCTCTGATTTAAACAGGTGAAAGTGCTTTAACTTTTTTTAACAAACAAAAATTTTAACCAGCAAGACAAGAAAAATATGATAAAGAGTCAGAACCAAAAAAGGTTTTCAGTGCATTGAATGTGAATGTTGTGAATGTATGATTTGAAATTTAAGTGCTGCTGCATTTTCCATCATCATCAAATGTGACAATTCATCTCATCATTTAATCAGTTTCATTGTTACATTGTCTTGTTAAAACATGTATTATTGTTGTTTGTGAAATTAAGCTGGCATTCTACAATCCAACTTGCCTACTTGAAGGAATGCAGAAATCAAAAATGAGAAGTGAATCAGCTTTCTTCATTTTCCAGCATAGTTAAAATATCCAGTTCAATCAAGCCTTGCATTTTGAGTACGAAGCATACTCTAGGACAGAGGTTATTTAGTACATACTGATAAGAGATAACCTCTCAACTGCTTGACCAAACTTTTTTAAACTGGAATTTGACTGGCTACTATTGGTTACTGAACAGCACTTTACTAAAGAACTGTTATACAGTAATCTGGTGCAGCTCGGCATAGAACCCAATCAGCTTCCATTTCTTTTTGTCAAAGTTTAATTGGATAAGCTGAAGTTAGAAGCTGATCAGCTAGCTCGTACAGCTGCACCAGATTTTACACTCTCCAGTTGTAGTAAATCAACCCACTGTCTTTAAGACATATTGGAATAGCAGAATCCCCAAAGACCCTGAAGAGCCAACAAAGTAAAGTGGGCGGGGAGGACTATTGCAGTACACGGTAGAATAGGTAAACTCAAAAAGAGCAGTAATCTCAAAAAAATATACAACAATTTATTAACTACTTGCCGACCGCCGTCATATTAATGCGGAGCGGTGGCTCTGTCTCGTGGGAGCACGTAGCTCTACGTCCTCCCATTAGAGACTTGTAGGGCGCGCGCGCGTGCCCGGTGGGTACGATCGCCGCCAGGCAGCCGCGATTGCTCGTTACAGAGCGGGGAACGAGAGCTGTGTGTGTAAACACACAGCTCTCGTTCCTGTCAGCGGAGGAAACGCTGATTTTCTGTTCATACAATGTATGAACAGAAGATCAGTGATTTCCCCAAGTGAGGCCACCCCCCCATACAGTTAGAACACACCCAGAAACACACTTAACCCCTTCCCTGCCCCCTAGTGTTAACCCCTTCACTGCCAATGGCATTTTTATAGTAATCCAATGCATTTTTATAGCATTGATCGCTATAAAAATGCCAATGGTCCCAAAAATGTGTCAAAAGTGTCCGATGTGTCCGCCATAATATCGCAGTACCGAAAAAACCCGCTGATCGCCGCCATTACTAGTAAAAAAATAATAATAATAAAAATGCCATAAAACGACCCTTTTTTGTAAACACTATAAATTTTGCGCAAACCAATCAATAAACGCTTTTTATATCTTTTTTGGGGATATTTATTATAGCAAAATGTAAAAAATATTGCATTTTTTTTCAAAATAGTCGCTCTATTTTTGTTTATAGCGCAAAAAATAAAAACCGCAGAGATGATCAAATACCACCAAAAAAAAGCTCTGTTTTTGGGAAAAAAAGGACGCCAATTTTGTTTGGGAGCCACGTCGCACGACCGCGCAATTGTCAGTTAAAGCGACGCAGTGCCGAATCACAAAAAGTGCTCTGGTCTTTGGACAGCAATATGGTCCGGGGCTAAAGTGGTTAATATAATAACAAGAAACAGGAGATAAAAAAAAACATCAAATATAGACAACATTTAAAACAATGCACATAGCGTGACCTCAAACAAATCAGAGAAGGTTTTTTTTTTTTTAGGTGAAGGTTGGAGTCACGATACGGACGATCTCGTCTTTAAGACATATTGGTAAATTTGACTTGTAAATAGTTTTGGTAAGGTTTTCACATTATTTTTTGTGTGCTCTATTATGTTTTCATTATATACATACAGACCCAAAGGTCTCCATTTAGTGGTCTGTATGTCAGACAATAGACATTTGGTATAACTGTTGACAAAATAAATGATATTATAAAATAAACATAAGACACTCCTGAGGAAGTCCTTCTTTGATGGAACTAGTTGGGGAGTGTATGGAGTATTGCAACATGCAAGAGATTCAGCTGGCATACCTTAGTGCTGGGTGCACATTTATGAGTGATTTTATTGGCTATTTCTATGAATGTTATACTGAGGTGTCTGTAGGAGTGGTTCCTTTACTGACAGTGGTGTATCTACAAATTTCATCTAAAAGCATGCTAAGATCTATTTATTAAGTTAAAGTAGTTGTAAAATTTGACAAGAAAAATTAACAAAACATTTCCTTGTATAGTGTGTACTCACCTTGTTTCAAAGCACTGAATGTGATTTCTGACTGCAGCTTCATTCCTCTGCTATCTGCATTCCACTGCACAGCCTGTGATTTCTGAAAAGCTACGCTGATTCCAAGGGAGAATAGCACCAGCACACAGCCTGTGATTTACAGCTTCAGCTGCACATGCTTTGCTATGAGATTGTGTAGAGGGGTGCATCTCTTTTCTCTTGAGCTTCTGTATGAGAGTGTTTCACTCCTCTGGGAGGGTTATAGTGATTTTTTTCTCACCTAATATTTATGCACTTTATATATTGGTAATTTCATTAACTCATTTGAACAGCCCAGTTGTACCCCTTAGGGAGATTTATACAAATGTTTTTCATTTAATGTCCATTCACTTTATGTTTTGTTTTTTTTTGGGGGGGGGGGTACTTATAGAATAGATTTTTTAATCTAATATATTTTTCCCTAAGGTTTTATTGTTATTTGTTTTAGTGCTGCATCGTAATAATCTATTCATAGTTATATCCTTAGGGATATCTATAGTGCAGCAAGGACACAGATTTATATTTAATTAGTCTAGACCAATATTTAAAATATACCATGTAAAAGAAAATTAATAATACTTACCTTTCCACCCTTCCAGCAAACAGTGGAGTTGAATTACAAATGGCAAATAACCTGTGTGCTCTGGAAGGGAAGTTTTCTGTAGAGTTAAGTGAATGCAGTGAAGTTTCACTTCGCAAGCAATACTCAATTGTATTCAAGGAAAATAAAAGAACAACATTTGTGCCTAAAGTATACAGTACATGACTGGATGATGGAAGTTAGCAGAGCTTCACCACATTCACCAAGATCTGGAGCAAATTCACTGGAAAACTGCATGTTCCCTTGCAAAGTGAACTGCCCATTTTCCTAGTAAATATACCCCAGTAACTCCAGTCTTCGCTTTCTTGAAAATCTTTGGCTGCCACTGGTATCTGGCACTACCGTGTTCCCTTTGGTTCAATCCAATAGCATTCTGCTCAGGGAATCACAGTGAACAGTGGATAACATGGCATCCAACACAGGTGTATGATACCAGTAGCTGTAGCTGTGAAGGAGAGAACAAGAATTGGAATTACCGTCCACTGAAAAAAAAATCTGTCTTATTTTAGAGTATGCATATGTTTTAATCTTTTGATATAGTGACCAGGTCAGTAAAATGAAAGTTAACTGACAGAGTTGTTTACTTATAACTTAGAGTATTAGTAATGCACAGTCACTGTACTTAAAGGAGTTGTAAAGGATTTTTTAAAAACATTTTTTGCTGAAATTACTGTTTACAGGGTATAGAGACATACAAGTTAACTGATTCCTTTTAAAAATGATTTAAAATAGATAAAAATCAATCATATAATGTGCCTGCAGTTTCAGTTTCATTTTTCATCTAGTTTCATGCTTCTGTGAAGGACAGAGACACAGGGCCAATACAGGGCAGTGATTGTTTTTTAAATGAAACTGATTGATTCTGAGGGGTTTTAGACACACAGTAATCACACCTTCTTGATTAGAGACCACAGAGAGAAGCTCCCAGTATTTTTTCATAAGGAAACAGACAACCAGGAAGTGTGCATAACAGAGAAGGATTACAGCAAAAACGAACAATAAGGACATGAAACCAGGACTGCATAAAGGTAAAGGAAGCTATTTAGCTAAAAAAAAAACTTTAGTGACCCTTTAAGTAGAACTAAAGGCAAAAAATAAATAAACATTTTTGAATAAAGTAAGGAAGGTTTATGAGCTCTGTCAGTTTTTCTGGCATCTGTGTCCCATTGGGGAGATTTTCTTTTACTCCCTGTCCTAAAGCCAAAACCAGAAGTGAGAAGAAATTCCTCAAAGCTGAAGGAATATTTGGTTGTCATCAGAGTCATCAGACCTAGTGTCCGCATTGGAAGATTTACCTCTATTACTGTTCTGGGGACAACCCAAAATTTGGTATTTTCTTTCACTTTACTACTCGCTGAATCAAGACAAATAGCAAGGATTAATCTCCCTACTGAGAGTACAGACAGCAATAGAAAGCATTTTTATCCCACTTCTCTCCTTCTAAAATATAAAAAATAAAAACAACATATTTGCCTTTAATTATACTTTAAAAAAGTCTAAGGACTAGGGATGAGCCGAACACCCCCCTTTTCGGTTCACACCAGAACCTTCGTACAGACCGAACATTCGCGCAAACATTTAGAACCCCATTGACGTCTATGGGACTGGAACGTTCAAATTTAAAAGTGCTAATTTTAAAGCCTAATATGCAAGATATTGTTGTAAAATGTCTTTGAGAACCCGGGTCTTGCCCCAGGGAACATGTATCAATGGAAAAAAGTTTAACACATGAACACATCGGACACTTTTGACATGTTTTTGGGACCATTCACATTTACACAGCGATTAGTGCTATAAAACTGCACTGATTACTGTGTAAATGTGACAGGCAAGGAAGGGGTTAACACTAGGGGGCGCTGAAGGGTTTTAAAATGTTCCCTAAAGTGTGTTCTAACTGTAGGGGGGAGGGGACTCACAAGGGGAGGAGACCGATGTGTGTTCCTCTGTACTGGCAACCAAGGGTGTATTTAGGCTTTGTGCTGCCCTAGGTCTGACTAAACTCGTGGAAAGAATTTTTTTTTAGTATTATTTAAGCATCATTAAATCAGAAGCAGTGATTTTAATGATGCTTAAATAAAATTAAAAAAATTAAAAATTCCTTTAAATATTGTACCTGCTGGGTGTCTATGCCTGGGTGTCTACATCTTTAAATAGCACAATCACCTGCCTGCCAGTAAATTAGGAAGAACTGATTTAGCTAAGCTATACAGTGTATACATATATGTACAACACCTGGGATGTATATATATATCCTCTACACACTGTAACATTAACTGACTAGCCTGCCTGATCTAATTACCTGCAAAAAATTACACTCTCTCTGTCTCTCTCTGTTCTTTGTTAACTGCCGCAACACCCTACACAAGGCCGCCCTGCAGGCGGCTTTTTTAAAGTGTGGGGCATGTACTAAAACCCCTAAGCCAATATTGGCCAAAGCCACCCTGGCTCTCTGTTTTTTGCGCGCTGTGATTGGCCAATAATGGCCCATAACTTTCTATTTCGACGAACGGTCGAACAGACGAAGAACGAGTCGAACATACGTTCGAATCGATCGCTGAGCTCATCCATACTAAGGACATTAATAATAATTATGAGTATTTTGGTTTGCTTTTTTATCAATGGATTGGCAACTTCTTAAATGAATCCGTATGTGCAATGTGTGTCGTGTATGATCTGTAAAAACAATGCTCAAAATATGTTTTAATGCAGTATTATGCTGGAAAATAAAAACAGTTTAAGACACACTCTGACTTGTATTAGAATTGCAGATATAATCAGTGTGTGTGTGTGTGTGTGTGTGTTCAGTATATAGAATGAATTTTAATATGATGTTCTTATTCAGGATTTGGTAATGATGTTGCTGATCACTGTGAAGGTGAGGTTGAAAAAATATCACTTTAAATAAAGCAGTCAGTGTTCTGAATGCTAACTACTAGCATACAAGAACCCACTGCACTGTGGAACAGAACGTGTACAGATTAAGATATTCCTCTTAAGGACATTTGATTCATATGCCAATTTATCTGATTCTCTGCAGTTTTCTGGATAGCAGACTTGTTTAACTTCCACTTATGGTAAATGGAATTCTGGACAATATTTTGGTATTTGGACAGATAAGTGTTTTTTTTTTGTTTTTTGTTTGTTTTTTAGGAATATTTGTTAAGTGTAGAAAATTGTGTTTGATGTGTTAGATATGTGACTGTACATATTTGTTAATTACATTCTGTTTATTATTGTTTTTTTGTTTTTTTTAAACATTTTATTGAGTATTTCAAGAATACAGATTGCAATACAAAGTACAAAACATTTTGAAAATTACATCGGGTCTTACATAAATAAAAGTAACACTGTACAGAATATTATGAAGAGTAGGTAAGTATTTCAGCACTACAGATGTGATCAGCGTGATATTGTACTGTGTATAAAGCAGTCTACAGTTCACATTGGATTTAACAGCAAAGATTCTAACCGCAGACAAGTTATCATGCCCTGTTAAACCTAAGGCTTGGCCTATTGGTAGATCTTGAAGGACAGTCATATAAGGCACCTCCATATTTCAACGAATTTCCAGGTCGTTTAATGAATTGCTAGTATGGGTCACCCCAGGACCCGCCCACCCCTAATTGTAACAGTCTGTGGGCGGTATGGGGGGGGGGGAGTGTATTGTGACCCCAGAGTGAACACCAAAAATTCTGAAGGGGATGGGGTATCCTCGATATTCCTCAACATTCTCCCCGAAAAACATTTTGATTGGGTACAAAAAGCATAAGAAAGAAAGAATGATGCAGTCACCAGATAGTAGGAAGGTGTTAATATGGGGGTTACACACTAGGGAAACATCAGTACTCAATGATATTGAGGAATTAGGTGCGGTGAGGGGGTTGGGTAAGGTGAGAAGGGGCCTGAGGAGAGGGAACATGGACTAGTCAGGGTAAGCAAAGGGTCAGAGTGTAAGACCTGTGAGCAAGTCATGGTGTAACTATACCTCCCTGTAGCAAAGGAGGGGTGACAGGGGAGGGGGGGCTTGTGTGTGGTAAGGAGTCCCTGTACTGGGACCAGCAGGCCCATGTGAATCTAAATTTTTCATGTGCGTCCTTTGCTTGGTGAATGAGGCGTTCCAGTTCTTCAATTCTGTTAACACGCATTTGCCAGTCTCGTATCGTAGGGGGAGTTTTGGATCTCCAGTACAGAGGGATGCATTGGGTAGCTGCATTGACTAGATGCAGTGCCAGCGATTTTTGGTAGTGTGATCTCGGCATAGCAGAGTGGTGCAGTAGGTACTGTGCTGGAGAGAAGTCAATCGGCATGGTGGTTATCTGTACAATACGGTCATGTATCTCTCTCCAAAAGGAGTGTAGTAAGGGGCAGTCCCACCAGATGTGTAGGAATGTACCTTCCATCGAGCCGCATCTTCAGCAGTCCGCGGAGACCGCGGGGTAGATTTTATGGAGTTTTTCAGGGGATTATTGTTTTGCTTATGCTCTCAACATTGTAGATAGATAGATAGAGCGAGAGAGAACAATGGGATTGTAGTGGTGCTATAGACAATATTCATAAAGTGAAATACTTATTTTATTGACACATATGTATACAAAAAAGGTTCATATTAAAAATAAATATCAGAGCAGATATCGGTGATCGTGGGTCGCTGGTTTCCCAAATTTCATACAGTGGTGGTCACAGGAGAATGTCCCATCCCTACATGCTTCACCATTTCAGGCTTCTTCAGGGTATTTAATCTGGGACCACCAATCCAAAACCCAGCTCTAACATTAAATATAAAGACACAGTAACAAATATTAGGAACTTCACATTATATACAGCCAAAATAACTTTTTAATTAATATACATGTTCCACCATGGCTCGCAAAAGAAAACACCAGATACCCACTATAACCCAGCCCAGATGAGGGGGAACGACAGGCGATGCTCAACTGGAAGTGTGTAGAAAGATCCAAGGATCAGGGTAAAGTGAAAAAGACCCGTGCCAGGCCACAGGGGCTATAGAGAGACCAAGCTAAAGAAGGAAAAAGGCGTGGATTAAATACTAGCCACCAAATTCAAAAGGATATATTAAAAGCCAACTAACAAGGCTGATATGGCTCAACACGCAAGCTAAAATGCTGTTTATTTTCCATGCATGTCCCCCGCGGATCTACAACGACTGCACTTTCAAGTGCACTTTCAGTGCACTTTCAAGCGCTCTTTGCACTTGTAGTTTGCACTTGTAGTGCAAAGTGGATGTGCCTTTCGTAAATAACCCCCAAAAGGCCTATTTCTCTCAAATATTGTTCTCAAATCTGTCTAAATGTGTGTTAAAGCGAATCTCCACAGAAAAAAAATATTAAAAGCCAGCAGCTACAAATACTGCAGCTGCTGACTTTTAATATTAGGACACTTACCTGTCCTGGAGTCCAACGCCATCGGCAGCAGAGGACCAGCAATTGTTCGTCACTCTGCTGCCCCAACCGCCATACTCGTTTTCGACAGGTATCTGCACCCCCCCTGAAAGGTGTCAAATGTGACACTGGAGGGAGAAGGGTTCCGATGAGCAGAATTTCCACTTTAGAGTGGAGCTCCAATTTAGGCTGGCCATATACCATACAATTTTCTTATTCAATATTCTTTAGATTTAACTTCAACTATGTAGTGCAAGGGCCTGCCTGAATGCATACAAATTGAAAGTGTTTAGGGTGGACTTCCTATTTTATGGTTTTGGTAAATCTAAAGCAAATTTGTACAAGAAAATGATATAATGTATGGCCAGCCTTAGTAAGCATTTCTTTTTGCCGAGATAATCCATCTACCTCACCGTTGTGGCATATCAAGATGCTGATTAGACAGCATCATTATTGCATAGGTGTGCATTAGGCTGGCTACAATAAAAGGCCACTCTAAAATGTGCAGTTGTACTGTATTGGGGGGTCAGGTGCGTTTGAAAACCAGTCAGCATCTGGTGTGACCACCATTTGCGTCACGCAGTGCAACACATCTCCTTTGCACAGTTGATCAGGTTGTTGATTGTGGCCTGTGGAATGTTGGTCCATTCCTCTTCTGTGAAGTTGCTGGATATTGGCAGGAACTGGAACACTCTGTCGTATACGCCAATCCACAGCATCCCAAACATGCTCAATGAGTGACATGTCCAGTGAGTATGCTGTACAAGCAAGAACAGGGATGTTTTCAGCTTCCAGGAATTGTGTACAGATCCTTGCAACATGGAGCTGTGAATTATTATGCTGCAACATAAGGTGATGGTCATAGATGAATGGCACAATGGGTCTCAGGATCTCGTCACGGTATCTCTGTGCATTCAAAATGCCATCAATAGAATGCGCCTGTGTTTATTGTCCATAGCATACGCCTGCCCATACTATAACCCCACCGCCACCATGGGTGACTCGATCCACAACATTGACATTAGCAGTTTGTGCAGAAATTCTTTGGTTATGCAAACCAATTGTTGCAGCAGCTATCTGGGTGGCTGGTCTCAGAAGATCTTGGAGGTGAAGATGCTAGATGTGGAGGTCCTGGGCTGGTGTGGTTACACGTGGTCTGCGGTTATGAAACACCTTTGGAGACGGCTTATTATATAATTATAGACCTGAAGAACAATTGACTTGGTTATGTCTAATTTTTTTGTATATAAACACACCTGCCCATCCACATTTTATTTAGTGGTCCATTTTGAGAAACATCATTGGTTGATTCTGGTGGAAAGCAATACAATACTGTTGGGTTATGATGAAATGAGAGAATTGTAACCTTTGAGCCTCCAAATTATTGCCCTTTTCATTATAAATGTTCTATTCTGGACACCTAGGGGTAGATTCAGGTAGGAGATAACCCGGCTTATCTCCAGATAAGCCGTCTTATCTCTGCGTTTTAAGGGCCTAATCTATGCCACTGATTTATAAAATAAGTTAAGCATAGTATTTGCTTAGATCAGACATGCGTAAATCTATTACGCTGTCTAATCTTAATTTCATATTTTAGGCTGCCCGCTAGGTGGCGCTCCCGTCTAAAATATGTAAATGAGCCTATACGCCGATTCCCGAACGTACGCCCGACCGGCGCTATTCAATTACGTTGTTTGCGTTAGCGTAGTACTATCGTAATGTTATGCCTGCTATATGAGGCACAGGCAATGTTAAGTATGGACGGCGTGCCAACGCTTTTTTCCCGTAGTTTACATCGTTTACGTAAAACATTTGCGAATGGGGTTTTGTATAAGTGCCGTTCACGTCATTTACACGTCGAATTGACGTCGAAATTTGGAGCATGCGCACTGGGAACCAATCACGGCCGGCGCATGCGCAGTTCGTTTGGCGCGGGGACGCGCTTCATTTAAATGACACATGCCCCCTACCCGCTGAATTTGAATTCGGCCGGCTATTTTACGCTACACCGTACTTGTCTGAAAAAGTTGCGGCGGCCTAGTTTAAAAGGCAGACACTAGGCATGCCTATAGATAGGCATTTCTACGTGAATCTACCCCCAAAACTTTTGTGGAAGTGATTGGTATTCTTTGCTCGCATTGTTTTCATCGTACAATATGGATGTGTATCTGTTTAACCTAAGAACTGCCACGAAGAACCGCTAGGCTGGGTTCACTTATGAGCACGCAGTGGCTCACAGCAGGAGTGTAGTGCGTCCTTGTTCACTGTTTCAGGTTCGATTTCAGCCTGAATTTTTGCCTAAAAGGGACCAAAAGATGCCCATTGTTCCTGTGCAAATTGCACTGGAGCCGCTGTAAAGATATGTGAACTGGCTCCATAGTGAGCCAGTCACAAAATTTCCTGCTATTGCAAATTGGATGCAGGGAACCCACATTCAATTCGCACTAGTGTGAACCCAGCCTGAAGGACTGTGAAGGGTAATCTCTGACAAATTCGAACATCAGGTGTTCAGCCGTTCACCAAACAGCGAACATTATTTGGCGTTCGTGGGAAATTTGACTGCCGCGGAATGCCCCATAATGCACCTCACAGTGCATTGCTGTATAATGATTGTCCAAAGCATGCATGGTTTGGCCAATCAGGGCACGTTCTGCTGATATAGCCATAATTGGCCAAAGGCAGGGTGCCTTTGGCCAATCATGGTTCAGAGGGACTAAGTCCACACCCCACACTATATAAGGCTGCTTACATAGCGGCTCTGTGTAGTGTTGTTGGCGTGGATGGAGATAACTTGAGTTAGATTAAGCAGACAGGTTATTTAGTTAGTGGCAGTGTATTTGACTGACTGGGTAATGTTTTAGGAATGAAAGGATGGCACATTCTTTGATGGAAATGAGGGCTGAATTCAAAGACACCCCGAAAATCAAAGTGAAAAAATTATGCAGCAAGCTAGTCCATTTTGCTGAAATTTCATTGCAACAACTCATAATTATTCTCAGTAGTTTGTATGGCCCCCAAGTGCTTGTACGCATGCCTGACAACATCAGGGCATGCTCCTAATGAGACGAAGGATGGTGTACTGGGGTATTTCCTCCCAGGTCTGGACCAGAGCATCATTGAGCTCCTAAACAGACTGAGGTACAACCTGGCGGCACAGGATGGACCGAAACATAATGTCCCAGAGGTGTTCTTTTGGATTTAAGTCAGGTGAGCGTAGGGGCCATTCAATGGTATCAATTTTTTTATCCTCCAGGAACTGGCTGCATGCTCCCGCGACATGAGGCTGGGCATTGTCATGCACCAGGAGGAACCCAGGTCCCACTGCACAAGCGTAGGGTCTGACAATGGGTCCAAGGGTTTCATCCCAATACCTAGTGGCAGTCAGGGTGCCATTGTGTAGCCTGTAGAGGTCTGTTCCTTCCTCCATGCATATGCCTCCCCAGACCATCACTGACCCACCACCAAACTGGTCATGCTGAACAATGTTATAGGCAGGATAAAGTTTTCCATGGCTTCTCCAGACCCTTTCACGTCTGTCACATATGCTCAGGGTGTACCTGCTCTCATCTGTGAAAAGCTTGGGGCACCAGTAGCGGACTTGCCAATTCTGGTGTTCAATTCAAGCTCCACAGTGTCCGGCAGTGAGCCCAGAGCACACCAGAGGACTTCGGACCCTCAGGCTACCCCCATGAAGTCTGTTTCTGATTGTTCAGTCAGAGACATTCACACCAGTGGCCTGCTGGAGGTAATTTTGTAGGGCTCTGGCAGTGCTCATCCTGTTCCTCCTTGCACAAAGGAGCAGATATCGGTCCTGCTGATGGGTTAAGGACCTTTTAGGGCTCTGTCCAGCTCTTATAGAGTAACTGCTTGTCTCCTGGAATCTCCTCCATGCTCTTGAGACTGTGCTGGGAGACACAGCAAACCTTCTGGCAATGACACGTATTGATGTGCCATCCTGGATGAGTTGGACTGCCTGTGCAACCTTTATAGGGTCCAAGTATTGCCTTGTGCTACCAGTAGTGACACTGACCCTAGCCAAATGCAAAACTAGTGAAAAACAGTTAGAAAGGATGAGTAGGGAAAAAATGTCAGACACCTCCGCCTGAAAAAAAAAATCCTGTTTTGGAGGTAGTCTCATTGTTGCCCATCTAGTGTGCCTGTTAATTTCAATTAACAGCAAAGCAGCTGAGACTGATTAACAACCCCCTCTGTATACACCCCTCCCCCTCTGCTACTTAACTGACCATATCAGTATCCCAGGAGTTTTGATTTAATTTTCCTTATATAATATATATTATGTTATATATACACACACTCTGCATTTTGCATAGACTATATATTCAGTGTATACTCTATATTCAATCAGTGCAGGCAGTGTATCAATATTAGGGATGAGCCCGATGTTTACCTGTTCGCCGAATAGTGAACAATTTGCGGTGTTCGTGGCAAATTCGAAAGCCACAAAAAACCCTTTTAAAGTCTATGGAAGAAATCAAATGTGCTAATTTTAAAGGTTAATATGCAAGTTATTGTTGTAAAACGTGTTTGGGAAACCAGGTGCTGCCCCAGGAGACATGCATCAATGCAAAAAAAAGTTTTAAAAACATCAGTGATTTTAATAATGCTTAAAGTGAAACAATAAAAGTGAAATATTCCTTTAAATTTTGTCCCTGTGGGGTGTCATAGTATGCCAGTAAAGTGCCAAATTGTTCCAGTGTTTAGAACTGTCCCTGCACAAAATTACATTTCTAAAAGAAAAAAAGTCATTTAAAACTACTCGCGGCTAATGAATTGTCGGGTCCCAGCAATATAGATAAAATAGATAATAGATAAAATAGATAAAAACAGCATGGGTCCCTCCCAGTCTATTACCAGGCCTTTTGGGTCTGGTATGAATATTAAGCGGAACCCCAAACCAATAGGGTGGTCAGAGGGGGGTGAGGTCACCCGTACATATTACTGGGTACCCCCGGCATTTCCCTGTTGCGTCGCGTGACGGGTGGCCTCGGCCTCAGTATTTTAAGAGCTGTCACAGTGGGAACACGTCATACAGTGGGTGCCTCCAATGGAGGCAGGATCGTGTCAGCGTTTTTTTTTTCTCGAGAATAGATTTACATCTCTGGATTTTTTTTTCTTTTTTTTTCTTTTTAAACAAAGGACTTTTCCCAAGCTGTCTACTGTGTTTTTTAACATTTTTGACACTTTTTTTGTGAAATGGTAGGGGTACAATGTACCAATGTTACCAATTCACATAGGAGGGTGGGATATGGGGTCCCCTTTGTTAAAGGGGGCTTCCAGATTTCGATAAACCCCCGCCCCCCAGACCCCCCACAACCACCGGGTGTAACAGCACTGGTGAACGGAGTGAACCACAACTGCGGTTAGCAAGGATTTCAATGCGCTTCTTTATGTGAGAACTCTGTATTGTGCCCCAGGCATCATTCCACACAAACAGGAGTTCAGGGGAATCTCTACATCATCTCTCTCTCTCTCACATAAAGAAAAGCATTGAACTACTAAGGATGGATGCATTACAACATGCAACCAGAGCTTAGCATTTAAAATTATATAATATACTTTAAAGATCAAGATTCCAATACACCTCTATATGCAAGTGATAATCAGTACGGTAAATGCAAATGTAGGTTTTTTGTAGAAAGCCATACTTGATCGCCTATATTGTAGGATGGTGCAGGCAGGGCCGGTGCAAGGATTTCTGCCTACACAAGCGAAGCTCCATTTTGGCGCCCCCCCCCCCAACGGCCACCCACCTCCCTTGCAAAAATGTTTCTTTCATTACATGCCAGACGGTGCCCCATTACATGACCAGACCTGCCCCATTACATGACCAGACTGTGCCCCATTACATGACCAGACTGTGCCCCATTACATGACCAGATGTGCCCCATTACATGACCAGACTGTGCCCCATTACATGACCAGATTGTGCCCCATTACATGCCAGACCTGCCCCATTACATGACCAGACTGTGCCCCATTACATAGCCAGACTGCGCCCCATTACATTGCCAGACCGTGCCCCATTACATGACCAGACCGTGCCCCATTACATGACCAGACCGTGCCCCATTACATGACCAGACCGTGCCCCATTACATGCCAGACCGTGCCCCATTACATGACCAGACCTGCCCCATTACATGACCATACCGTGCCCCATTACATGACCAGACCTGCCCCATTACATGCCAGACTGTGCCTCATTACATGACCAGACCGTGCCCCATTACATGCCAGACCTGCCCCATTACATGACCAGACCGTGCCCCATTACATGACCAGACCGTGCCCCATTACATGCCAAACCGTGCCCCATTACATGCCAGACCGTGCCCCATTACATGCCAGACTGTGCCCCATTACATGTCAGACCTGCCCCCATTACATGCCAGACCGTGCCCCATTACATGCCAGACCTGCCCCCATTACATGCCAGACCTGCCCCATTACATGCCAGACCTGCCCCACCAGACCGTCCGTGCCCTTACCTTATTCCATGCGAATCGCGTCTGTACGATTTTTCAAAAGCCGCGCCTCCGACGTCTTCTGTTCCGTGATAGGCAGAACATTCAGCTTTCCATGAGGCACTGTGTTCAGTGTTCACCTATCACGGAAGCTCTCTCGTCCGAGGACGAGAGGGCCTCCGTGATAGGCAGACACCAAACCAGGACGAGAGAGCGCCTCCGTGATAGGCGGACACTGAACACAGTGCCTCCTGGGAAGCTGATTGTTTCCGCCTATCACGGAACAGAAGACGTCGGAGGCGCGGCGTTTGAGAAATCGTATGGCAGTGATTCTGGTAATTTTTTCGCCCCATCCCAGGCTGCGGACCTGCCCGCCCCCAAGCGGCCGCTTGGTCCGCCTGGTGGTTGCGCCGACCCTGGGTGCAGGTCGATGCCTAAGATCATAATAGACTTTTTGGCGATCTTGTGCTTTTTTAAGATTTTGTTTCAAAACTTGTAATATGGATGAAAGGGTAGACCAAAAATCATTTGTTGAAGGAAAATTTGTAAGTAATGAAGACTCTGGTAGAATATTGGGATGGAACCCATAGTTTGCATAAATAGGGGAATAATGAGTAGAGGAACTAGTTGAATTGTTATAAGAGAAATCAGCGAGACCAGTTATCCTGAAGATGGGTACAATAACATCTGAGATATTGTTCAAGACACTGGTATACTCTTTCTGTCTGTCCATTAGTTTGAGGGTGATATCCACTGGAGTATCTATGGTCTATTTGGAGAATATGACACAAGGCCTTTCAGAATTTGGAGAAAAACTGAGAACCTCTGTCCGAAACTAGACGTGAAGGGACACCATGTAATTTGCGCTGTTTCTTTGGAAGAAGGCAGTTTCTTAGGAGGGACAAAATTAGCCATTTTAGTCAGCATATGAACTGCTACCATAATGGTGTTATATCCATTAGAAGGAGGCAATTCTACGATGAAATCCAAAGACAATGCTTCCCAAGGTTTTGTAGGAATAGGTAAAGACATAAGCAATCTATAAGGTGGTCTTCTTTCACGTTTGGATCTTATACAGACCTCACATGTGGATACGTAATATTTTATGGTGCTAGTCATGTTAGGCCACCAAAAATAATGTTGGATGAGATCAGTGGTTTTCTCTATTTCAGGATGAGCAGCTAGGGCAGCATCATGTAGCACTTTCAATATATGGATAACCATAGAAGGTGGAACAAAAAGTTGAGTATACTTGTATAAGAAACCTTCTTCGTCTTGCGTTAACCCATGAGGGATAGTAGTATCTTGCATGTTCAAACTTTGTTTAAGTAACTATTTTAGATTGAGATTAGTATAAACGTATGAGAAGGTATAGGAAGGGATGGAGGAGTAAGTTCTTAAACAGGTTCTAAAAGTCTAGAAAGAGATTCTGCTTTTCCATTTTTTGCGCCAGGCCCGTAGGTAATCAAGTCAAATCTATCAAAGAAGAGACTCCACCACAGCTGTCTAGAGGAGAGGGTTTTGTTAGATTTGAGGTATTGTAAATTACGATAATGGAAAGGCTCCCCTATGGGGTATTTGGGCAGCAGTTAATAAAGATGGGAAAAGGACACAAAATTAAAAAAGTAAAAAAATAAGTTTATTGATATAACTGTAAACCGTAAAAGTAAGCTCTGGTAGTGCATACAATGTCATAGTAACATACAGAAAAATGAGCACCAAACAAATGACATAGATGAACATGAATGGCATAACAAATATTTTAGATGAGGTCCTGACATGTTTCAACCCATGTGCAGGGTCTTCTTCAGAGGAACCAAGGTGCTACTGTAACAAAAGTAAAATAATCAGCATATGTGGTTGTTGCAATGTATTGCAAATACAAGATTCTTGTGTATATAGTTACCCACTTACTGTATGTCAACGTAGTTGTATTGAGACCAGAGATTGCTTAAAAGCTATGTTGACATACAGTAAGTAGGTAACTATATACGCAAGAATCTTGTCTTTGCAATAAATTGCAACAACCACATATGCTGATTATTTTACTTTTGTTACAGTAGCACCTCAGTTCCTCTGAAGAAGACCCTACACATGGGTTGAAACACATCAGGACCTCATCTGACATATGTGTTATGCCATTCATGTTCATCTATGTCATTTGTTTGGTGCTCATTTTTCTGTATGTTACTATGACATTGTATGCACTACCAGAACTCACTTTTACGATTTCCAGTTATATCAATAAACGTATTTTTCTACTTTTTTAATTTTGTGTCCTTTTCCCATCATTATTACCTGCTGCCAAAAAAAACCATAGGTGAGCCTTTCCATTATCTATTATTAGGGGTGAGCAGCGCTTTCCATACCCATTTTTGTGTCCTTTTCCAGTATCTTGTAGATTACGATGATCAGTATAAATCATTATGGAATGTAAGGATCCTTCTAATAAATGTTACCAGTTTTCCAAGGCGCATTTAATTGCGAGCAATTCTTTTTCTCCAATAGGATAGTTGCATTCAGCTGTATAGTTTTTGAGAGAAATGCAACATGATGAAGTGGAGAATCGGGAGCAGAACGCTGAGAAAGGATCGCGCCTAAAGCACATTGTGACGCATTAACTTCCAATATAAAATGATAATTAGGATTGGGAAGTTGCAAAATTGGGGCTGTGGTAAAGTGATGTTTTAATTGTTGAAAGGCATTCTGGGCAGCTTTTGACCAGGTGAACTTTAACAATGAGCTGGTAAGTTGAGTAAATGGTTTCACTAATAAGGAGAATTTTTTTATAAACTTCCTGTAGGAGTTAGCGAAGCCCAGAAAACTCTGTACAGCCTTTCTAGAAGTAGGTGTAGGCCAGTTCGAAAAGCAAGTCACTTTGGACTGATCCATCTGTATTCCTTTTGGAGAAATGACAAAGCCAAGAAAGAAGATAGTAGTTTGTTCAAAGACACATTTCTTGAGTACCCATCTGACATGTTTTCGATGTTGCATCAGGTCATTTGAGTAAATTAGTATGTCATCCAAGTATACGACAACACATATGTCGAGAAGGTCTCTAAAAATATCAATAAAAAAACTTTGGAAAGTTGTTGGAGCATTACACAACCCAAAAGGCATGACAGTATATTCGAAGAGTCCATATGGTGTGTGGAAAGCGGTCTTCCATTCATCACCTGATCTGATACGAATCAAATTATAAGCTCCTCTAAGATCGAGTTTAGTAAATACGGTAGAAGCCTGTAATCTTTCGATCAATTCAGGAAAAAGTGGAAGAGGATAGAGATCTTTCACTGTGACTTTGTTCAAGGCTCGATAGTCTGTGATAGGTCTGAGGCTACCATCTTTGTAACAAAAAACATACTAGCACTGGCAGGAGGAGTGGAAGGTTTAATGAAACCCTTTTTTAGATTATCTTGTAAATATTTCTTTAAATGTTGAAGTTCAGGTTGAGAAAGAGAATAGATTCTACCCGTAGGTATAGGGGTACCTGGCAGTAATTCCATGGGACAGTCATATATCCTATGAAGAGACAATGTCTCCTCATTCTTCTCACTGAATACATCCGAAAATTCGAGGTACTGGAATGATATCTCTTGAGGGGCAGGATAAAGCAGTGGAGCAACTTGATAACAAGTCTTTTTACAATATGGTGAATGCAGAAGTACAGTTGCTTGATCCCAGATAAAAGTAGGCATATGCTGGTTAAGCCAAGGTAACCCCAAAACAACAGGGAATAGTGGAGATGGAATAACATCATAGGTCATAAATTCACTATGGTTATCTCCACAAATAGTCAATAAAGGTTGAGTTTGGTACAATATAGGTCCAGATGCAGAAGTTGTTTCATCAATAAAACTCACAGAAAGAGGGGACGACTTCTTCAAGTGTGGAATTTTGTGTGAAGAAACAAGGCCTGAATCGATGAAATTCCCACATGCGCCTGTATCCAACATAGCCTTAACAGGAATTCTAACTTGATCCCACTGTACCATAAGAAGTAAAAAGATATAATGAGCATGTTTAGAAACAGAATGAGCCAATTTGCAAAAGTGAATTGGCTTACGTTTGTCCTTTTTCTTTTTTACAAGAGGACAAGAAGAAATGGCATGTTCCGATGAGGCACAATAAGGGCAAAGATTCAATGAGCAGCTACAAAGTCTTTCAGATGAGGTAAGTGGGGCACGTGCAGGGGTGGACTGACAACTTATGGGGCCCCCGGGCAATAGAAGATTATGGGGCCCCTGGGCTTACATATGGCCACCACGCCAGGAGGCAGTGCAGAGGCGGGGCAGCCAAAATCTCGGGATTTTCACATCAAAAGCATGTCGGTTTCGGACATATCGGGGACAGATGTAAAAAAAACATTGATTTTTACATACTGTCCCTGGTTTTACTGAGCCTGGCAACCCTGATGGGGCCCCCTAGTGGCATGGGGCCCTTGGGCAGTGCCCGAGTGACTCAATGGTCAGTCCGCCCCTGGGCACGTGTAGTTCCAATGTCCATTTGTTCATCAAAGGGAATCAAACTAAATTTTTAGGGGCAGATGTAATTGGACTTGATTGACGTTCAGCTTGTCTCTCTCTTAACCTACAATCAATGGTGATCGAACGTTGTATGATGTCATTAAGAGTAGGAGGGAGATCTCCACACAAACAGGAGTTTGGGGGTTCTCTAAATCATAAGACTTTGAGCATATAGGGATGTATTAGGCCACTAAGGGAGATGGTATAAAATACCACCAACCCTTAGCATAGAAAAGTTAGAGCGAACATGTTCAATAATTTAGGACAAGGCCTATAAGTGATTTGTACAACTAGTAGTAGTTGTGTATGAGAGGCAATATAGCTCCGTTAATAGTAGTTGCATATAAGAGGCAATATAGCTTAGGTAATTATCGTTGTATATAAGAGGCGAATATTGCTCAGGTAATTTGGAGGTAGATGGCCCTTTAAGGTATTCCTTAGCAAACAGTCCTTAGCCCAACATTATAGTATTTTGATATCCACAAGGCATAATAAGTAATAGCAATTGTATTTGATTTTCCTATGACACTAAAAGTGACACAATAGCTACTTATCCATTTGCAGGCTCCAGTGTAGTAAGCAGGGATTCCGTGATGTACGATGCTTAGCAAGGAAGGCCTCAAGGTTGTCCCCAGCAATGGCTCTCTGTTGCAATAGATGTAACAGCAATAACGTAGTAGTTACAAGCTGGAGCGGTGTTACAGCATGGGGAGCGATGGCACCAATATCAGTAGCGTGGCCGAGCTACGGCTGACAATAATAGAACGGGGTGTAGGAGGCACACCACTCTGTTTAAAGGATAGAGCCAGCTGTAGTGCATAAGCACTAATTCAAAAAGGCAAAGGGCACCACGCGATGACGTCATCAGGCGGTCTCCGTAATGCGCTCCAGCGCGGAGTGCATTATAGAAAGGAACAGGCGTGCGGAGCGCCTGTTACACCGGGCAAGGTTTGTGGGGATGAGGCCCTTAAGCCCTTCAACATGGGGACATCCTCCCCATGTTGAGGGCATGTGGCCTGGTACGGTTCAGGGGGGAGCGCTCTCTCGTCCCCCCTATTTTCCTGCGGCCTGCCAGGTTGCGTGCTCGGATAAGGATCTGGTATGGATTTTGGGGGGAACCCCACACCTTTTTTTTTTTGGTGCAGGGTTTTCGGCTGGTAGACTCTACCCCCCTTTGTCCAAAACTACATTTATTTTCACAGAAGGACATTCTGGCTCTCTACCAGCATGTGGAAAGCAATGTTTTAGTTGGACAGAGCGGTCAGCAGTAAGGTTCATATTACTGCTGATTCATGGTACAGCAGGCATGGTCAGGGACCTTTCCTTCACAATGCACTGGGTAACTCTGCTGGCATCTGGGAAGGATGCAGGACAGGGTTCATTGTTGTTGGAGCTTGTTCCACCACCACGCCTCCAAAAAGCTAGTAGTGATTGTGCCACAGCTCTCTGCTCTACCCCCTTCTCTTCTTCCTCTATGGCCTCTTTTGCAGAATTGTCCTCTGAATCAGCAGTGCTCTGTAAGCGTTCAATGGGCTACACAAGCAGCAAGGCTAAAAGATGCCATGCGGTGCTTGAGTTGGTCTGCCTAGGGGACAGGGCCACACTGGCACAGAGATTCTGTCAGCTCTGCAGAGGCAAGCTCAGAGGTGGTCGACGCCACACCAGCTTCAGCCAGGTATGGTTGTATGCAACAATGGCAACAGCCTTCTCTCCGCTCTCCGACAGTGATACTTGACCCGTGTTTCATGTTTGGCACACGTCCTGAATTTGGTGGTGCAGCGTTTCTTGACCAGGTACCCAGGCTTACAAGATCTCCTGAGGCAGGCCAGAAAAGTCTGTGGTCATTTCTACTAGTCATACAATGCCAGTGCTCGACTGGCTGACATTCAATGGAAATGCAACATGCCCACCAACTGCCTCATTTGTGACATGCCTACCAGGTGGAACTCAACTTTGGCAATGTTGCAGTGGCTGCACACACAGCAGAGGACCAGCAATGAGTACCTTTGTGAGAATTGCACCAGGACAGGGACAGGGGAGCTTGGCTTCTTTTTGCCACACCAATGGCTACTGATCAAGGATGCATGCACTGTCCTGTCACCATTTGAGAAGGCCACAAGGATAGTGAGCAGCGAAAATGCATGCATCGCCTTGAGGCGATTTAGTTCACATTTGTAGCGCTATACAAGTTATTCACTCACTTACTCACTCACTCACTCACTCACTCACTCACTCACTCACTCACTCAGTGACACTGTCCCTCTGGTCTTCCTGCTGAAGCACACACTGTGTGGGATCATGGACAGGGCACTTGAGACAGAACAGCAAGAGGAAGAGGAGGACTTAATTTCCTCTCAAGGCCTCATTTATCCAGATAGCATTCCTGCAGGGCCACCAAACACACAGGAGCAGGAAGAAGAGGAGGAGAAGGATTGTTTTAGTATGGATGTAGAGAATAACATGCAGCAATCTTCAAGGGATTGTTTTCTAGTTATGTTAGTGTGCACTGGACAGATCTGTCCTATTGATAACCACTGCAAACAACTAATGATATATAATTATTTATTCCATAATTATAAAAAAACTCTGAGAATCCAGACATACTCCCTCAGTCACTGACATTCATGACATTCATGGTACATTCATTTATTTATTACAGTCAATTTTTAAAGCACCGACAAATTACACAGTACTTAATGTACATTCACATCAGTCTTTGCCCTCAAGGAGTGTGATTTTGGTAGGAGACAAATAATTTACTAGCATGTCTTTGGAATGTGGGGGGAAACTGGAATACCTGAGGGAGACCAAGCAAACACAGGGAGAGTATGAAAAAACAGTGCAGTATCCTAGCTGGGATTCAAACCAATAGGACCTTTGTATTGCAAGACAGTAGTGCTAACAACAAAGTCACTGTGCTGCCCCTAGGTAAATATTTAACCAACCCCCCCTTACTCCCCTATGACAGTGCAGGTGCTTGATGACTGGCAAATCAGGCACCCTGTGTTATCACAAAAAAACACACATTCTGTTTGTCTTCTGAAAACAGACCGATGGACTGTTTTCATCGGACAAACCAATCGTGTGTGGGCCCCATCGGTTTTATTTCCATCAGTGTAAAAAAATAGAACATGTTTTAATTTTTTCCTATGGGTAAAAAAACAATAGAAAAATCTGATCGTTTATATGGAACTCCATCGGACAAAAATCCACACATGCTCAGAATCAAGTCGACGCATGCTTGGAAGCATTGAACTTCATTTTTTTTCGGCTCGTCATAGTGTTGTACGTCATTGCGTTTTGGCACGATCTGATTTTTGACTGATGGTGTGTAGGCAAGACTGATGAAAGTCAACTTCATTGGATATCCGACGAAAAAAATCCATCGTATTAGATTCCATCAGATATTCGATTCGTCCGTAAACGGACTTGTAATGAGCAGACGAACGGTCCGCTAGTGTGAAAGGACCCTTAAGGTAAATAAAAAAAAAACACCTATAGGCAGATGCATTCACATTCACAGAGAAAAAATCACCAAATATTTATCATGAATATGATGTCAGTAAATGTTTAAAGTGACATTACAGCTAAATTTTGTTAACATTTGAATAACAAACATGGTACACTTACCTGCTCTCTCTGCAGGGCTGCCTTTACTGCAGGGTAAATTGGGAAGCTGCCCAGGGCCCTGTCATTGTTTTAGGGCCCAAAGCAGAGCTGCCCCTTAAAGCAGAGTTCCACCCATAGAAAAGTCAGCAGCTACAAAAAGTGTAGCTGCTGACTTTTAATAATCAGACACTCACTTGTCCCACAGTCCTGTGGTTGGCCAGGCAATCTTCTGGGACCTGTCACGTGTCCCAAAAGATTTCACAGAAGGAGGGGGAAGAGGTGAAATTCCTTCCATCACCCTAAAGCCCCAGGAGGAAGAGGGGGCTCTGCTCCCCCAAATTTTTTGGGGGTGGAACTCCAATTTAAGCACCCCCATCAGTGCTGCAGGGCTGCATATTCTCAAGCAAAGACGGGGACGTGGGCGGGCGGGGCCTTGAGCTCCACTAACACTCTGACCTTTGCCCCTTGTTATGCGTGCTGTGCTGTCTGTACATCAAAGGCCTCAAGTGGTTCCAATCTCAGAGTGCTGGATTGTAAAGTGTGGCAGCCAACAGCACTGATGTGAGCCCATCTGCAGGTGGTGATCTGAGCTGAGCTAGCAAGGAGGACCAGGTACGTCTTTTTCCTCCCCTGGCATGCAGCATGGGCCTCCAGACCAATCATTGCTGTATTTTATTGCTTGATGGGCTTATTTTAGGTCTGGTTTAGATGTATGCGAGTTTGCACAGTCAGGCGCCGTACACACGGCAGAGAACCTCGACGGGCAGAACACATCGTTCCGCCCGTCGAGGTTCTCTCCCGGCCGTCGAATTCGGCGACCCGCCCGTCGGGAATGGCAACCAGCCATTCTTCCAGGCGGGCCGTCGAGGAAATAGAGAGCGTGCTCTCTATTTCGGCTCGACGGGCTTCCCGACGGGAAGCTCGCTGAGACCGTACACACGGCCGAGGTCCTCGCTGGAATGTGCATTCCAGCGAGGTTCTCGCTGATTTTCAGCGAGAACCTCGGCCGTGTGTAAGGCGCCTCACAGAATCCCATTCATTTGAATGAGCTGACATGCCTGTGTTTCCTGCAGAAAAAAGTGCATGCAGCATTTTAAAAATGCAGTGACCTTGAAATCCATTCTGCTTTTGCAGGAACTGCAGGTAAGTTGCATGGTGCAAAAGCAGAATGGATTTTAAGGCTACTGTATTTTTAACCACTCCTGCCCGCCATATAGCAGAACAATGGCCAAGAAAGTGGTTTCATTATCCTGACTGGGCGTCACATGACCTCAAGCAGGATAAGCCACTCATTGCACACCCCTGCAGTGGTGTGTAGATCCTACACACCAAATCTCTGATCTAGGCAAAGAGCCTCTGACATAGGCTCGTTACCAAGTGATCAGCTGTATCCAATCACAGCTGATCACAGTGGTAACTAGGAAGTGCTGTTTCTTGGATTTCCTCTATTCAGGCTGACATGGTGCAGGTAGATTAATGTGGATTGGCGGCTCTCCTGACGGGGGGTTGCACTTATTATCAGTGCAGATCCATCAGCAATGCCCATCAGTGCCCACTAGTGATGCCCATCACTGCCCGACCAGTGATGTCCACCTGTATGCCAATCAGCACCCAACTGTACCCAAATCATCTGCCAATCTGTGCCCATAAAGGATACAAATCAGTGCTCATTAGTAATGCTAGTCAGTGCCCATGAGTAATGCCTGTCATTGGTAGTGTCATCTACCAGTGCCCATCAGTGCCCATGATTGCCACCCATAATTTCTGCCCATCAGTGCCAAACAGTGCCGTCCATTAGTGCCCATCAGTCCCGCCCATCAGTGCCACCTATTAGTGCCCATCAGTGCCCATCGGTGCGGCATATCAGTGCTGCATATCAGTGCTGCCTCATCAGTGCCTGTTAGTTCTGCCTCCTCAATGGTCATTCAAACTGTGACAGAGCTAAAAGCTGAAAATAGGCCTAGGCAGGAAGGGGTAAAAGTGCCCAGTACTGAAGGGGTTAAAATTCTGCATGCATACTTTTTCTGCGAATAATGCAAGCATGGCAAATGAATGGGCTGTTGTGCCTGTGTAAATGTGGGATGCCAACTCACATACATGTAAAACAGGCCTAAAGTGGTAGTAAAGTAATTTACAAATTAAAACACTGCAGGTTTAGGTCATAATGCACTAGCATACACTATGATGTGAAAATAGCTGCAAAGTAATTGGGGTGCTGTGATGTGTAAAGGGTCAATAAGAAATGAAGGGGACTCTAATGTAATTGTGCACTGTGATTTGTAAAGAGGCGCTATGCTGTGGAAATGGTTGCAATGTAGTGGGGTGCTGTGATATGTACAGGGACACAATGATGTGAAGGGGGCTGCAATGTAATGGGGCGCTGCAATGTGGTAAGGGGTACTAAGATATTGGGGTGAAGAGCAAAATTTCATTGGTGGGGTGGGGTGGGGGGGGGTTGGAAATGTTTGCCCAGGGGCCAATCCATATTAAAGATGGCCCTGGCTCTGTGTAATGGTTTTTCACAGAGCAGCTCTGACCCTCTTCTTCTGGGGTCCCCCGCCAGTGCTATAGCCCCTCCTCTTTAGCAAGTGCCCCCATCGAAAGCCGCTTTCCATGGAGGTACCTGTGCATGCTTACTCCCAAGCCACCCTTTCCGCATCTATTGACACAGACCAGGCAAGTCAACCCCTCCGCTCCCTCATCACAGCAATTAATTGACAGTTGCTGCTATCAATCTGCCCAGGGAGACAGCTGAATTGGATTAGGCTCAGGTAAGAATAGGGGTGCTGGAGAATGCAATAAAATGAAAAAACCTGTATACACCATCAGCGCTGCCTCCTAATGTAGTATCCCCCTCTGTGTGTGATTTATAAAAAATACATGCTACAAATACCTAATTTCACTGCTGAGATTGCGATCACATGACTGGCAAGCTTTTTTCTTTGCTCCTCTGAGAGATGCAACGGGCGGGGCTGAGATTCCCATGCTGATGTCAATCTGGAAGGAAGGAGGAGGGGAGGAGTTAAAGAGGAGAGAGTTGGATGGTCATGTGATCACAATCTTGGCTCTTAAATTAGGTATTTACAGCATTTATATTTATAAATCATTCACAGAGGGGGACACTGCAATAGGAGGTAGTGCTGATGGTGTATATAGGTTAGTGTTATGAGAGCAGAAGGGGGGGGCAGCTCACACACAGACAGAGAGGGGAGAGGGCAGGAGGTCATAGGCACAGAGAGGATATACTGTAGCAGGCTGCTGGTGACAAAGGCACATTAACTGACCACTGTGTCTGGTCTCAGCAGCCATGATACGCCAGAGTCAGTTTACAGAGGGATAGGGAGAAACTGTCCGGATCAGCCAGGTTTTTTAGGTGTTACAGGGGGCCACATGACACAGGACAAGCACTGCGTCATATAACATGCTTTAAAGGAGCAGGATCCATTTTTTTTTGGGGGGAGGGGGGTGGGATAAAGATTGTGCATTTTGGTTTTGACACATTGGGGAGAAATATTAAAAAGTATCTGAGACAAGATTTCTCTTAACTGGTGCCATTGCTCATGGTAATGGAGGAGCTGCTAACTTATTTTTTTGCCATACAGCTTAGAAATTAAAATGTAAAAAGCTGATCAGCTGATCTTCAGTTGAGATAATTGCATCCTATTATAGGTGAAAGTCTAAATACATGCTATGGAACAAATTAAGACAGGAACTGAAAAATAATACTTTTGTAACAGTAAGTCCAAATCAAATTATACAAAAGGGTAATTTCAAAGCATCAAGTACGCTTTTTTTTCTTTGAAAAATACATTTAATGCCTTCTAACTGTTTTTGCAAAATGCAATTGCAATCTTATGCTGAACTCACGCTGAAAGGTGACTGTTGAGAGGCTAGATGAAGATACTCCTCAAAAAATACAGTTATTTTTTAATCTATGCATGGTGTAAATCACAACAAATTGTTTAAAATTATTTTTGTATGCCATTTTTTGTATATCGAATAAAGTGCAATTCTATGATTGTAACATGTGGGGGTTATTTACGAAAGATGAAGTCTCTTTGCACTACAAGTGCAAAGTGCATTTAGAATTGCACTGAAAGTACTGAAAGTACACTTGGAAGTACAGTCACTGTAAATCTGAGGGGTAGATCTGAAATGAGGGAAAGCTCTGCTAATTTTATCATCCAATCATGTATAAGCTAAAATGTTTTTTTTTTCCTTGCATGTCCCCCTCGGATCTACAGCGACTGCACTTCCACTTTCACTTGTAGTTTGCACTAGTAATGCAAAGTGGATTTGCCTTTCGTAAATAACCCCTCGTAGTCTCAGACTCATATATGGCACCTTTAAAGTCCCATCCCCCTTTTATTTTCTTGGTATAGATATGTCAAAAAGAAGGGGAAAGGGGATTTGGACTTTGAATGAAGCACGTAGGTATAAAAAAACAGTTTATTATATCAATTAACATACAAACACGTACCGTATTTATCGGTGTATACAGCACACTTTTTTCCCCATAAATTCAGGGGAAAATCGTGGGTGTGCATTATACGCCGATAGCATACCTCAGAGGGGAAGGAGGGGGACGAGCGCCCGCCGGAAATCACCGAGCCGCCATCTCCTCTCGGCTCTCAATCGGTTGTCACGTTACACATGCACAGTCCTGCCTCCGCCACCAGCATTGGACCAGTGTTCTGTGCATGTGTGATGTGACAGCCGAGTGAGAGCAAAGTGGAGAGGAGATGACGAATCTGTGATTTTTCCGGCGGGCGCTCGTCCCCCTCCTACCCCTCTGAGGTATGTGTGTGAGAGCCGAGTGGAGAGAAGATGACGACTCAGTGATTTTTCTGGCGGGCGCTCGTCCCCCTCCTTCCCCTCCGAGGTATGTGTGTGATGTTCAGGCTTCATTCAGGCTTCAGGCTTCAGGCTTCAGGCTTCCAATGTTTAGACTTCATTCATGCATTAATCAGGCTGCAGATGGACATTCATGGGCACTGACCCTTACATTGCTTCAAAGTTGTTTATTTAAAACCTCAACCTCAACATGCAGACAAATTGGTAGAGTGGATGACCAAGCCATCCTCATCCTCCTCATCCTCTCTCACTCAGGCTCAGGGTACTTTGTCTGGCAAATTAGCTGCCAAGGCATCCTCCTCCCTCTGCTCAATGGCATCACTTACTCCTTTCCTAGTCCCACCATGTCCTCCTGAGGAGTCCCCCGAACTGTTTTAACACAGCGTTGGGTACATCCTGCCTGAAGATGTGCAGCGTTTTGAAGGCTCCGATGATGGAACACAGATAGAGGAAGGCAGTAATGTGAGCCCAGAAAGAGGGGGTGCCCAAGAGGGACAGCAATCTGGCAGTCATGTTCCCCCAGCTGCAGCTGTAATGCCATCGGCGTTATCTTCCATGGAACGAGCGCAGCTGTACCTCCCCTAGACAGCTGCGCTCCATCCAGCACCCCGTCCGCGTCACTTCCGGTGCGCCTTCGAGGTTTGCGTTCCACGCTGGAACGCGGAAGCGCGTCCAGCGTGTATCCCGCGACAGGCGGGCTATTTAAACCCCTTTCGATGGCGGCTGGGTGTCCGGTTATTAGAGTTGACGCCCGCCGCCATCTGAGACCAGAGACCCCCACCAGCTATCCCCACATACCGAGGGATCAACCCAGCCAACAGACTCCACTGTTGCAGAATCAGGATCCATCTCCTCGGTTCCTCCCATTGCCTGAGCCTCAGATCTGGACCACAGAGCTGACAATCTACAAGCCCTCCACAGCTATCTGGACCACCCTTCAATTCCCCAGGAGGAAGGATCTCCTAACCATTCCACACCAAACCGCAAGTACCCAAAGGTTCATTACTGGTTAATGGTTGTATTTGGGGTTCATCATTCAAGGTCCGTTTATTATTGCTTCAAGTCCTAGACTGCCATATGTTATGCTTGTAGAGACTGTGCACCATTACCTTGTATACTTATCACCTATGGTAACACACACCACACCAAGAATAGGTGATAGACCGCAGGAGGCTGTGATGACTTAAACCCCATACTCTCTGTATACATCATAGAGTGACTTGGTGGTTCAGTACTGAGTATCCTCCATAACAAGTGTCTAACTCCTAATCCCAGATTCATAGTGACGGCGTAGTCGTGACAGAATAACCGGACCCCTTTAATAAAAAAAAATAAAAAAAAAGACATGGATCCTGATAATCTCGCCAATCATTTACTGGGACTCACACAAAGGGTTGATACCCTAACCAATTCATTAAATGAGATACGCTTAGAGAACGAAGCCCTCCGACATCAGAACCTTGCTCATGTCAGAGAGAGACCAGAACCAAAGGTCTGTCCTCCAGAACCCTTTTCTGGAGATAGAAAACTTTTCCGTCAATTTATTAGCTAATGCCGCCTAATGTTTGAGTTACGTCCCCGCACTTATTACTCTGACAGGGTTAGAATTCTTACCCTCATCTCCTATCTCAGGGGACAACCTAGAGTTTGGGCCGACGCCTATCTGGAAGAGCACAGAGATCTCCTGGGGGCATTGGACACCTTTCTGGCAGAAATGTCCCTCCTTTACGAGGATCCCAACAAACAGCTGACGGCCGAGAACGCCATCAGAAATCTCAAACAGGGAAAAAGACCAGTGGAGGATTTCATTTCAGAATTCAAATGTTGGAGCAGAGAGACCCAGTGGTCAGATATCGCACTCAGGAACCAATTCCGGCTTGGCTTGACAGAAGCTTTGAAGGACGAGATTGCACATGTAGAACTTCCACCATCTCTAGAAGACCTAATGCAACTCTCTTTTACCATTGATCGGCGTCTCCGTGAGAGAAGAGCTGAACGTGCCAATGCGTATCCTCCCACACCTTTCAGGAGAGCCAGATCTCCTCCCAAAGATCTCCCGATGGAGCTTGGTGCGATTAAAGGACCTTTAAGCACAGCTGAGAAACAACGCCGCAGAGACCAAAATCTCTGTTTGTACTGTTCAGCACCAGACCACATTGTATCCTCTTGTCCCCTTCTTAAGAGGAATTCGGAAGGTAAAGATCACCACATTGGTAAGGTTAAATTCACTGGAACTATTTCTAACCGCTACATTATCATTGTTCTTACATTACAGTGGGATCAAGAAAGGATTTCCATTGATGCAATGGTCGACAGCGGTGCCTGTGGCAATTTTCTAGATTCAAGGATTGTAGAATCTAATAAAATTCCTTGTGTGTTCAAGGAAACCCCTGTGTCACTCACTTTTATTGATGGTTCCAATTCCTCCACAGGTCCAATATCATCTCAAACTTCCCCCCTCCTGGTGTCCTGTGGATCAGGTCATACTGAGAGCCTAGTTTTTGACATTATCTCGTCACCCCTATTCCCAATAGTTCTCGGTTTACCTTGGCTACGACTTCATCAGCCAACATTCCTATGGTCTACCAGTTCCTTAACTTTACAGTCCACTTACTGTAAGGAGAACTGTTATCCTAATTGCTCTATCTCTTTCACAGACACCTACTCTCCTGATCTCCCACCTTACTTACATGATTTTGCAGATGTTTTCAGCAAAACCAAGGCAAACTTTTTCCCCCCACATAGGATCTATGACTGCCCAATAGATCTCATAGCTAACAGTCCGATTCCGACTGCACAAATTTATCCATTATCACAACCTGAACTTGTACACCTCAAGGATTACATCGACGAAAACCTCAAAAAAGGTTTCATCAGACCTTCTACCTCTCCAGAAAGTGCAGCAATGTTCTTTGTTAAGAATAAGGATGGCTCACTCCGTCCAATTATTGACTATCGTGCACTCAATAATATTACAATAAAGAATAGATACCCACTACCACTTATTCCAGAACTCATTGAACGTCTCCAGTCCTCAAAGATTTTCACCAAACTAGATCTCAGGGGTGCTTACAACCTGATAAGAATCCGTTCAGGTGATGAGTGGAAAACAGCTTTCAAGACTCGATATGGCCTCTACGAGTACACTGTCATGCCATTCGGCTTATGTAATGCACCTGCAACATTCCAGTGGTTCATCAACGACATTTTCCGCGATTTGCTTGACGTCTGTGTTGTGATTTACTTGGACGACATCTTAATCTACTCTGACACTCCTGACGAACACATCAAACATGTGCGCTGGGTTTTAGCCAGACTCAGAACACACTCTCTTTATGCTAAACTTGAAAAGTGTGTTTTCAGTCAGCGTAGAATTTCTTTCCTTGGATATCTAATCACTCCAGACGGAATACAGATGGAATCATCAAAAGTACAGTGTATATTATCTTGGCCCGTTCCCCAATCCAGGAAGGCGCTACAACGCTTCCTCGGATTCTCAAATTATTACAGAAAATTCATCAAGGACTTCTCAGCGATTGTAAAACCATTGAATAATCTAACTAGTACTAAGACGCCTTTTTCTTGGTCTGACGAGGCACAGAGATCCTTTGATCTATTGAAGCTCAGTTTCATATCCGCTCCAGTCTTACAGCTTCCTAACCCACTTCTCCACTTCACATTAGAAGTAGATGCCTCCCACTTTGCTCTGGGAGCCGTACTTTCCCAACAAGCTACTTTATCTGAACCTTTGCATCCGGTAGCCTTCTACTCCAGAACATTACTACCTGCTGAGAAAAATTATCCCATTGGGGAAAAAGAACTTCTTGCTATAAAGGATGCTCTGGGGAACTGGAGACATCTATTAGAAGGTTCTAAACATCCCATCACCATCCTTACTGATCATCGCAATTTGCAACATTTGAAAGCCTGCAAGACCCTGTCCGCCCACCAAGTTAGGTGGAGTTTATTCTTCGACAGGTTCGACTTCAACATTTCTTATCGTCCTGGTACAGAAAATATCAAGGCTGATTCGTTGTCACGAATGCATGACAACCAGGCAAGTGAGACACCTCCCCTTTCTATAATTCCACCCAACCGTTTCATTGGAGCATCTATTCCTTTCTTGCACCTACTTACCCGATCTCTCCCTACAGAGGTTCCCCAGATGCCCCAGGGTGTCACGAAACAACCTAACGGGCTATATACCTTCAACAATAAGATTTTATGTTCCACCTAGGTTACAACCTTTACTTCTCAAACAACTGCATGATGCTCCACTGGCAGGTCATCTAGGAATCAGTAAAACCATTCACTTAGTTAAAAGAGATTACTGGTGGCCTCGGTTATCGCAGACAGTCACTGATTATGTTAATTTCTGCGTGATATGTGCTACCAACAAACATTCAAGGAAGCCGACCTATGGTCTTCTAGCTTCTATTCCAATACCGGAAAGACCCTGGGATGTCGTCTCTATGGACTTCATAGTCGATCTCCCCAGATCTCAGGGTGCAAACACAATTATGGTCACAGTGGACTTATTAACAAAGATGGCACATTTCATCCCGCTAAAGAAGTTACCAACATCTCTAGAAACTGTACAAGCCTTCTTACAGAATGTTCTTAAGTTACATGGCTTGCCTTCCCAGATTATTTCAGACCGGGGCACTTAATTCATTTCCAGATTCTGGAGAGCCCTCTGTCAAGCCTTGCAAATTGATCATCGAATGTCCACTGCCTATCACCCTCAAACAAACGGACAGACAGAATGGGTTAACCAAACACTCGAGCAATATTTACGCTGTTATTGCACCCATCTACAGGACGACTGGTTTCATTTCCTTCCTCACGCTGAATTTGCGTATAATAACGCCCCAAGTTCTTCTTCCAAATTCTCTCCTTTCTACGCAAACTATGGTTTCCATCCCAAATCTGCACCAACATCCGTTCTCCCCAATAGTGTTCCCGCTGTAGAACATTATCTTTCGACCTTAAACAAGACTTTAGGAATACTCCGTTTTAATCTTGATGCAGCCCAACAAAGACAGAAGAGATACTATGATTCCCATAGAACTGCACCTCCTAAGTACAAGGTTGGGGATCTAGTTTGGCTCTCCACTCGAAACTTACGCCTTAAGATTCCCTCTAGAAAACTTGGTCGTCAATTTACTGGTCCTTTCTCCATTTCACATGTCATCAATAATAACACTGTTAAATTACTGCTACCTTCAGATTGGAAGATACATCCCTCCTTCCACGTTTCACTAATTAAGCCTTTCACACCTAATACGTTCCCTAACAGAATTCCTCAACCCCCTTCTCCTGTTGAGGTTCTCGGTGAGACTGAATACGAGATTGAAAACATTCTGGATTCCAAGAGACAGGGTTCCTCCTTGCAATACTTGATTCGTTGGAAAGGCTACAGTCATCTTGATGACTCCTGGGAAGATTCCTCTCACATTCATGCTCCCCGACTCATCAAACAATTTCACCGCATATACCCTGATCGACCCTCTTCAACTGGCTGTATTTTGGGGACCCCCTTGAGGAGGGGAGTATGTAACGCCATCAGCTTTATCTTCCATGGAACGAGCGCAGCTGTACCTCCCCTAGACAGCTGTGCTCCATCCAGCACCCCGTCCGCGTCACTTCCGGTGCGCCGTCGAGGTTTGCGTTCCGCGCTGGAACACGGAAGCGCGTCCAGCGTGTATCCCGCGACAGGCGTGCTATTTAAACCCCTTTCGATGGCGGCTGGGTGTCCGGTTATTAGAGTTGACGCCTGCCGCCATCTGAGACCAGAGACCCCCACCAGCTATCCCCACATCCCGAGGGATCAACCCAGCCAACAGACTCCACTGTTGCAGAATCAGGATCCATCTCCTCGGTTCCTCCCATTGCCTGAGCCTCAGATCTGGACCACAGAGCTGACAATCTACAAGCCCTCCACAGCTATATGGACCACCCTTCAATTCCCCAGGAGGAAGGATCTCCTAACCATTCCACACCAAACCGCAAGTGCCCAAAGGTTCATTACTGGTTAATGGTTGTATTGGGGTTCATCATTTAAGGTCCGTTTATTATTGCTTCAAGTCCTAGACTGCCATATGTTATGCTTGTAGAGACTGTGCACCATTACCTTGTATACTTATCACCTATGGTAACACACACCACACCAAGAATAGGTGATAGACCGCAGGAGGCTGTGATGACTTAAACCCCATACTCTCTGTATACATCATAGAGTGACTTGGTGGTTCAGTACTGAGTATCCTCCATAACAAGTGTCTAACTCCTAATCCCAGATTCATAGTGACGGCGTAGTCGTGACAGCAGCATACTGCCAGGTTTTCGACAGTGATTAGGAGGGAGGGGATGATGAGGTCACTGACTCTACGTGGGTGCCTAATAGGAGAGGAGGAGGAGGCACAGGCACATCTCCAAAGAGGCAGGATGCTTAAGGGCAGCACACCAACTGCATTACATCGCAGAGCTACGCCTGTACAGGGCACTGCTGTGTCTCAGCGTTACTGCAAAAGTGCTTTGGTGTGGGCCTTTTTTGAGACATGTGCATCAGATCGCACAATTGCTATTTGCAACATATATCTCAAGCGTATCTCGCGTGGCCAAAACATCACCCGCTTGGGCACCACATGCTTGACCAGGCATATGTCGACCTGCCATGCAGTTCATTGGCAAGCATACCTGTAAGACCCACACCAAAGAACAAAGCGGACCTCCCCTTGCCCCTCATCAGCTGGGATCTCCAACCCCACTATACCCTCAGTCCTCTCTGAAGCCTGCACTGATAGAACTGAAGGTACATGCGGGCAATCTACTATTGGTACACCGATGTCAGATTGTACCAGCCAAATTTCCCTGCCCCAGCTGCTGCAGTGCAGTAAGAAGTACTCTCCCAGCCATCCACATGCCCAGTGGTTAATTGCTAGCTTAGCGAAATTGCTAGCACTTCAACTGCTGCCTTTTCAGTTGGTAGATTCTGCCCCCTTCCATGAGTTTGTGGAATGTGCGTTACCTCAGTGGCAAGTTCCCAAACATCACGGAAGGCGATTCCGGCTCTCTACCGCCATGTGGAATGCAATGTCCATGCCTCGCTGGACATGGCGGTCAGTGGTAAGGTACATATTACCGCTGACTCATGGTCCAGCAGGCATGGACAGGGATGTCACCTCTCTTTCACGGCACATTGGGTGACTCTTCTGGCAGCTGGGAAGGAAGCAGGGCAAGGTACAGTAGTGTTAGAGGTTGCTCCGCCACCACGCCTCCAAAACACCACTACTGGTTGTGACACAACTCTCTCCTCCGCCCCTCCTCTTCTTCTTCCTCTGTGGCCTCTTCCTGTGCTGATGTGTTCTCGGAACCAGCCGTACTCCGTAGGCGTACGAGGGGCTACGCAGGAATGCAGACAAAGAGATGCCATGTGGTGCTAGAGCTGGTGTGCTTGGGAGACAGGAGCCACACTGGGGCCAAGGTTCTGTCAGCTCTGCAGGGGCAGGCTTAGACTTGGTTGACTCCATGCCAGCTTAAGCCTGGAATGGGGGTTAGCGACAATGGCACCAACCTCCTCTCTGCCCTGCGACAGGGACAACTGACCCATGTGCCCTGTTTTGCTCATGTTCTGAATTTGGTGGTGCAGCGGTTCTTGGGCAGGTACCCGGGCTTACAGGAAAGCAGGCCAGGAAAGTCTGTGTGCATAATGCCAGTGCTCGGCTGACAGACCTCCAAAGGGAATACAACCTGCCTAAGAACCGCCTAATCTGTGACATGCCCACAAGATGGAACTCTACATTGGCCATGCTGCAGTGGCTGCACACGCAGCAGTTAAGGAGGACTTCCTTAACTCTCAAGGCCCCCTTTATCCAGACATTGGTCCTGTTTGCCCACCTAGCACACAGGAAGAGGAGGAGGAGGAGGAGGAGAAGTAGGAGGATGATTGTATCATCAGCATTGAGGTGGAGCCTAGCACTCAGCACCAGCAGTCTTCAAGGGATCATTTACAGTCCCAAGGAATACATGGACTTTTACGTGGCTGGGGTGAGGTGGCTGCGGATCCTGTCGTCCTCATTGACCCAGAGGACATTTTCCCCTGAATGCCTCTGCAAACCTACGCTGCATGCCCTCCCTGATCCTGCAAAGCCTGCGTAAGGATCCTCGTATTTGTGGTATCAAGGAGAGGGATCATTACTGGCTGGAAACTCTCCTTGATCCACGTTCCAAGAGTAAGGTTGCGGAGCTAATCTTGCCATCGCAGGGGGATCAGAAGATGAAACATCTTTGTGAGGCCTTGCAGAAAGGTCTGTGCAACGCGTTCCCAGAACCTGGGGGATTACCAAATCCTGGTCCTGGACAACGTGTTGCTGAGGCTTCGGTGAGTCACAGAAGGAGTGGTGAAGAAGGTGGCCGTCTGACCGATGTGTTCAGACAATTTTTTAGTCCGCAGCCCCAAGGTATGATCGGTTACAGCAACCATCGCCAGCATCTGGTTTACATGGTGCGGGAATACCTAGGGGCAAGATCCGACTTGGACACCTTCCCCACCGATAATCATCTGGCTTACTGGGTCTTGAGGATGGATCACTGGCCAGAGCTTGCACAGTACACAATTAAGCTACTGGCTTGTCCTGCATCCAGAGTTCTTTCAGAACACACATTCAGTGCTGCTGGAGGCTTTGTGACCTATCACAGGGTGCGCCTCTCCACCGACTCCGTCGATCGACTGATCTTCATAAAAATGAATCAGGCTTGGATCAACACCAGCTACCAAGCACCTGATGTTGATGTAACTGAATAATTTTTTGGAAGTGTCAGATCCTTTGGAGACTGCTTATGCTAATGCCAAGTGACTATCCTGTTATGCTGACTGAATATCCTTTTCCTCCTCAAAGATCTTCCTGATAGCTAGTATGAACATTGTTGGTTCTGGGCATCGCCACCAGTGCCTAAGGCTCAATTTTTCTTCCCCTGTTTAACAGGGGCGTGTAATAAAAAAATTTCATGCAATACTTTGCATGTGGCTTTTTGCTGCCCTCCAATTACAGTATCTGTGAGGAGTTGCAGTGTTGTGGCACCAGCACCAGTGGCTAAGGCCCAATTTTTCTGCCCCTGTTTAATAGGGGTGTGTAATAAAAAAATTTGATGCAATACTTTGCATGTGGCTGTTTGCTGCGCTCCAATTACAGTATCTGTGAGGGGTTGCAGTGTTGTGGCACCAGCACCAGTGCCTAAGGCTCAATTTTTCTGCCCCTGTTCAACAGGGGCATGTAATTACAATTCTTGATCTAATATTTCACAGCAGGGCGTTCCAGCACCCACCAAGACTAACTGTAAGTCCCTGTCTTGTTTGCACCGCCTGTTTACTGCTGTTCAAAGTATATAGGGCCAAAGGGGCTTGTAATGACCTGGGGGGAGAGGTGGCGGGGAAACCCATGCTATTTTTTCAGTGATTTTTATCCATATTGCAGGGACCAAACATTACATTAACCACTTGCGGACTGCCACATGTACATTTACATCGGCAGAATCTGCCTAGACGTGGGTCGGGGGTTCGATCGGGACCCCCCCCCCGGTAACTGCGCCGTTCCCCGTGGCTTCAGGAGCGATCCGGGATGAGGGGGCAGTGGTTCGTTTTTGTCCGCCCCCTCCGGATTGCTCCCAGCCAATCCACGCACTCCCCCTGCGTGTCACTTCCTCTTCCTGTGTAAACATAGGAAGGGGGAAGTGATGTAATCTCTCCTCTCAGCGGTATTTTCAACCGCCACTGAGGAGAGAAGACAACACACAGTGAGTGGCACCAACACTACACTGACACCAGTACACATAGGCACATTAACCCCCTCCCAATCACCCCCCCACCCCCTGTCACAGTGTCACTGAATGCAGTGATCATATATGTACTGATCACTGCATTTAGTGTCAGTGTGACAGGCAGTGTGACAGGCAGTTAGTGTTAGGTTCAGGGTAGCCCCCGTACCCCCCTAATAAAGTTTTAACCCCTTCATCACTGCCCTAGTTAACCCTTTCACTCCCTATTGCCAGTGTCACTAAGCAATCATTTTTCTGATCGCTGTATTAGTGTCGCTGTTCCCGCTAGGTAGCTATTTTTTTTATTGCGATTTTTCTTTACTAAAGACATGTAGCTGAATACATTTTGGCCTAAATGTTTGACTAAAATTTCGTTTATTTGATTTTTCTTATAACAAAAAGTAAAAAAATATTGTTTTTTTTTCAAAAATGTCGCTCTATTTTTGTATATAGCGCAAAAAATAAAAATCGCAGAGGCGATCAAATATCACAAAAAGAAAGCTCTATTGGTGAGAAGAAAAGGATGCAAATTTTGTTTGGGAGCCACGTCGCACGACCGCGCAATTGTCTGTTAAAGCGACGCAGTGCCGAATTGTAAAAACCCCTTGGGTCATTTAGCAGCATATTGGTCCGGTCCTTAAGTGGTTAAAGCCACATTAAAGCAGTCTTAAATTACTTTTTTCCTATAGTAATCTAATTTTGTGCAGGGACAGTTCTAAACACGTGCCACTACTATAGACACCCAGCAGGTACGATATTTTAAGGAATTTTTCATTTGTTTTCACTTTAAGCATCATTAAAATCGCGGGGGTGTTCGGCTCATCCCTACTGAACAGTAAACATGTGCATTAGTTTTCGTTAGAATGCATTTCATTATCGTTTTAACGAACGAAAACGAAAGCGCAAGAAACGAAAACCGAAAGATCCGACATAAAAAATGCTTTATTTTCGTTTTCGTTCAGATCCAACGATTTTCGATGCTTTGTCGAATTTTCGTCGTTCAATTCCTACCTATTCACTGTATTCAGAATGACGATTTTCGATGCTTTGTCGATTGGACAACGAAAATTCGACAAAGCATCGAAAATCGTCAATTTTTGGCGTTCAATTTCTACCTATTCACTGTATTCAGAATGACGATTTTCGATGCTTTGTCGAATTGAACGACGAAAATTCGACAAAGCATCGAAAATAGTCGTTTTCAGATGAAAACTTTCCCGACGAAAACGAAATAAATCAAAACGATTTTCGGGAGTAACAAAATAAATTTATTTTCCGGACGAAAACGAAATTACGAAACAAAATATTTCAGTCTGCACATGTCTACTGAACAGCAGTTTAATTCACCCGCTTGCTCCTGAAGAGTGGATTAAGCCACAAAATGCATAGAGCTTGTATATGCTGTGTCACTATGATTCAATTGATATCTGTCAGTATGTACAATTGTTGATATTAATCGTTTATAATCATGTGGCAACCTGTTTATATTGTATGTATGTATAAATATAAATTTTTATAACCAGTTATTATAATTGTACTGGATATACACTTACTCATGATTATGCGTTTGTATGTTAATTTATATAATAAACTGATTTTTTTTTTATACCTACGTGCTTCATTCAAAGTCCCAATCTCTTTCCCCCTCCTTTTTAACATATACCTGTAGATAGGGATGGAGGCAATTGACCTTACCAGGTCACACATCATTCAAAGTCCCACCTGTTCTCTTTTTTCTTGGTGTAGATATGTTGGGGTGTTAATTAAATCTCTACATCTACAAATTTAAAATTTGAATAAAAAATGAATACATTGAATGAACATAATGTATATTCATATAAAAAGATTGCTGTTAAAATGAATCGTCTGGAGGCATGTTGTCTTGAAGTAAATAGGCAAGCATGGCATCTAGATAATGAGCGTTTCAAACACAGAGGTCAAGAAGAGCAGCCCCCATGTTTTTCCCATAGCAAACATCTTTTAATATTGCCACATCTTTATAAAAGTGCCCAGTAATTTGTAAGAAGACAAAACAAAATGGAAGCTTAATACCATAGACCAGTTAGGCCTTTTATTATAGAAAATAAACAGCTAAAATCATTGCACTCACATGAAATGAAGAGATAATCAACATGTAACAACTAACATGAGAAGCTGGTCTTGGTAAGCAGTAGTGTTGCTCACGAATATTCGAATTGCGAATATTCGCTACGAATATTGCATATTCGAGTATTCGCGAATATCGCGAATATCGCGGCGAATATTCGCTATTTCGAATATTCGAATGTTTTAAAACATTTTTTGGAACAGATCACATCCTAGAGATCCCCATCGACGTCTAAAAGCATTGCTGGTATGATTAGAGACCTTGGGCCGAGTAGCTGCAGCGCTCATTTTATATTGCCGAAAAATCGCAATGCGATTATTCGGCAAATAGCGATATCGCGCGATTATTTTATATTGTAATATATCACGAATATTCTGAGCCAATCAGAGTACTCCATTCCGCATTTCTCGAAATTTCGAAATTATTTTGTATTGTAATATATCACAAATATTCTGAGCCAATCAGAGTGCTCCATTCCGCATTTCTCGAAATTTCGAAATTATTTTGTATTGTAATATATCACGAATATTCTGAGCCAATCAGAGTGCTCCATTCCGCATTTCTCGAATATTCGCAATTATTGTGTATTGTAATATATCACGAATATTCTGAGCCAATCAGAGTGCTCCTTCCGCATTTGCCGAATATTCGCAATTATTGTGTATTGTAATATATCACGAATATTCTGAGCCAATCAGAGTGCTCCTTCCGCATTTGCCGAATATTCGCAATTATTGTGTATTGTAATATATCACGAATATTCTGAGCCAATCAGAGTGCTCCTTCCGCATTTGCCGAATATTCGCAATTATTGTGTATTGTAATATATCTCGAATATTCTGAGCCAATCAGAGTGCTCCTTCCGCATTTCTCGAATATTCGCAATTATTTTATATTGTAATATATCACGAATATTCTGTGCCAATCAGAGTGCTCCATTCCGCATTTCTCGAATATTCGCAATTCGCATGCGCAATTCGCAATCGCAATTCGCATTCGCGATAGCGAAAATTCGCAATAATTTCATTTCGAAAATATATCACGAATATTCGTATTTAGCGAATATCTGTCGAATATTCGACTATATATTCGAGATATATCGCGAATACGAATATGGCATATTCTGCTCAACACTAGTAAGCAGGTGGTACAGTCTGGATAATCCTCCCCTAAGATGGTGAAACTCCAGGGGTGCCCAGTGCTACATAGTCCTGTCCATGTCAGCAGGGTGGACAAGGCCATGGAAGTGTGGCAGAATGGAATAGCTTGTGTAAATCATGTCAGGAAACAGACACAATGTGTGAGCCTCACTTCAGACTGCTTATGCCACCTGAGCTCACAGCCAATACAGCCTACCTCAGTAAGGAGCTGTTGGCAGCATAACCAGGATGACAAATTTCGAAAGCATGTCCCCTCCTTTATTAAAGTTTTCCTTTACCCCAATAGGATTGGAATCTGCAGTGTCCTTGCTCACAGTACACTTATTGGATTGGATTGACCCCACACATTGACAGACAAAATTGTTTTAAGAGCACATTAAAATATTTAGCCCTGTGCTTTGCCGTATGAACTATAGTATTTGCATTCCAGTAATTTGTGAGAAATGTCATACCTCATGCACTTAAACTTTATCTCTACCTTAATTAGCTATGTGTTCAGCACAGAGAAATTGTTCACCAACATTTCTGTAATGTTCTGAAATTGTAATGCAGAAAAGTCACCTACCTTCTACTGTAATGTTGTGGTCAGTTCATACATGAGGTCAGAGTTAAATGTTTCAGTTTATATATCTGCTCCATAGTTCTCTGTCATTTGAATGTTTAAAAATCGCTTTTAATGAAAGAGAAATATGGTGAATGTGGTCTTATATATTTATATCTAGCTGTTAAAAGAGATGTATGAAGATCAATTAAGCCTTCGAAAATCGGAACGACCCTCAATATGTGGCAGACAAAACTGAACACTGAATGTAGACTAAAGCAAAGATAATATTCTTGACCAAAATAAAAAAAAATAATTACATACCTACATAGTTGGTGAGGTTGAAAACAAGACACAAGTCCATCAAGTCCAACCTGTGTATGTTAATAGTACATTGTATACCCCTGTATGTTGTAGTGATTTAGGTGACCATCTAATAGTTTTTTTAAATCATCAATGCTCTCCACTGAAACCAGTGCTTGTGAAAGAGAATTCCACATCCTTACCGCTCATACAGTAAAAAAAAAACTCTATGCAGTTTAAAACGATTGTATAGCCTTTTTTTGTACTTTTACTGACTGCTGCATACTAGCTCATTATGCCTTTTGCCTTACAGGTGACAAAAAAATAAAAAATTCTGGGACTATGCAACTGCTTTAAAGGGTCACTAAAGGATTTTTTTAGCTAAATAGCTTTCTTTACCTTACTGCAGTGCTGTTTTCATGTCCTTATTGTTCGTTTTTGCTTTGATGTTGCTGTAATTCTGCTCTGATCTCCACACCTACTGGTTCTCTGTTTCCTTATAACCACAGTGCTGGGAGCGTTCTCACTGTGGTCACTAAACAAGGAGGTGTGATTACTGTGTGTAAACTGAAACTGGGTTGGTGCTGAGGGGTTTTAGGCAAACCATCACTGCCCTCTATTGGCTCTCTGCCTCTGTACATCAGAGAGACAGGAAATAACAGCAAAAACGAAACTAGAACTGTAGGTTGATTATATGATTTATTGTTATCTATTTTTAATCATTTTTAAAAGGAATCAGTTAACTTCTATGTCTCTATACCCTGTAAACAGTCATTTCAGCCCAATTTTTTTTCCTTTAGTGACCCTTTAAACCTTATTTGCCATGTGTGAAAGGGGCTACAGCGCTGTCGGGGAATACAGCTAGGGGGCACTGCGTGCAGATGCCTGGTAGTCTGTCCTAGACCAGAAAATAAGTGATAAGTGACAAAATATTGGTGTCTGCGCTGTGCTAGGGGTGCCACAATAGTGCACGAACCAGGGGAGAGGATCCTAGGAACTAGGTAAATAATGAACAAGTGTAAACAACATGTGAAAAGTGAATACTGAAACACACAAATAAGGATAACCCCATAAAATGTTATGACATCCAGACATCAAATGATTTCACGGAGTGAATAATACAAGAGTGGAATAATAAATAGTCTGTGGTACAACTCCAAAATAATAAAAAAATTCTGTGAGTGAAATACCCAGAGCAGAAAGAAAACTTCCTACATAGAAATGATGCAGATGGAGGCTTCGGTGCAGACACCCCTAGTGCTCTCTAACCACTCACCTTCCGGCTATGTGCAGATAGCCAAAAAAATCCACTCCAGCAGAGAAAACGCACAGCAGTAAGGGATGACAACAAAGGATCTCAATGGCAGATGAGCATGTAAAAATCAGAGACACAACATAGCATAATTCTGTGATAGCACTAGAAAAATAATGATAAATCACACAGACATGCACTCACTTTGTGATCATGAAAGGTGGGCCTATATCCCACAAACTCCGAGTTCGTACAGGTCTGGTATCAATGCTCAGGGTCCCCCCAGTCCCTTCTCCAGCTCCAAGTGGCCAAAAGGCAGATGAATGGATCTCAAGCAAGTGGCAGATGGATGTGTGAGGAGAGAGAACAGGGGAAGCACATAGCAAAGTACTGCCGTATAAAAGGTTTATTGGATCAATAGAAAAAATAAAACTCACATTTGCAAGGTAAAAACTGGGCACAAATCCATACGAGCAGCAAACTTGTCCCCCAGCCGTCAAACGTGCACGCTCTTATTTGCCATGTGGTTGTCCACCCCATTAATTTGCTTAGATCTTCTTGCAAGGTTTCTACATCCTGTGTAGATGTTATTGCTCTGCTTAAGTTAGTATTGTCCGCAAATACTGTGATTGAGCTGTTTATCCCATCCTCCAGATCATTTATGAATATATTAAATAGGATTGGTTCCTGGACAGAACCCTGGGGGACCCCACTTGGCACACCAGACCATTCCAAGGAGTCCCCATTTATCACCACCCTTTGGACTCGCCCCCGTAGTTTTCAATCCATGTAGCCATTTTTTGGTCTATTTCGACAAACCTTATGTAGCGGTACCCCCGAAGGGGCTGCTGGTAAGAGAATGGGATGGCACATTACCTCATGGCTTCTTCCGAACGTCTAGGGGTAAATGATAATCGCAACAGTAGAAAAAGGAATGTCCGCAAAGGAATGTCTTTTTATGTGCTCTTTATTACCCAGCCGGGTAAAAAAAGTAAAACAGGTGATGAAAGGGACAGATAGAAGGAGAACAGCAGATTCAGACGTACAATAGGGAAACAGTCCTGCTTCCGACAACACTTAGGTTTTCTTCGCTACTCCAGCCGGAATGAGTATAGCGTACCTGGATAGGTCTCTCTCACCGACCTGGCAGCCAAAGTATCACTCGGAACTCAGAGAGATGTCTCTGCCACAGACCCTCTCTGAATAAACGTCAGGGAAACGCCTCTGCCACAGACCTTTTCTGATTAAAGATATGGAGGTAGCCCTCCTAAGTAAAGTTTCACCTGGATCTTCTTCTTAACAATGCCCAGGTACCGACTGAAAGAGGAGTCAATCCTTCAGTGTCCAGTACCTTGATCCCCGGTGGTTTGTCTGAATCCTGTTGGACCGCCAGCCTCTCATTGGCGCTCCTCAGATGGACTCCCCACCGAACAGCTACACTCGCTTGGGATCTTCAAAAGTGGGAACCTAGTCGATTACTGAGTCCCCGTCCTGCTTGAATGTTCCGGACCAACATGGCCCAGAAACCAGGAACACTTCGTGGCACGCACCCCCAGGCCAGGTAGGCCATAACACTAGGGGCGCGGTGATGTGGCCACCCTAAAGGTGGGCGCCACACTCTAAAAAGAACGAACCCAACCAATGGCGTCTGTTCCATAAGTACCCTCTCCCAGCATGCCCAGCGAGGCCCAAGCCTCCTGATTGGTCGCTCGGAGAGAACACCCAAACCTCAGCTTCTACTGCTGCCACCTATCGTCCTGGGGTGGAACAACACCCCAGCAACACAACAGAATGAGCCCACAGCACAGCCAAGCTGAAACAGAGACCCTAATCAAATGATTGCAATTTGAATCAGAGTCACTTATATATGATTATCCCTTAAATTTGAATAGCACCGGTACTTGGAAGTACACAGGCGCTACACTTAATGTGTGCGGTAAATGTTTATGGGTAACCTTTGCAAAATCTAGATACACCACATTTACAGGCCTTCCTTTATTTAGATGGCAGCTAATCTCCTCAAAAAAAAAGTTAATAGATTTGTTATGAATCCTTGCTGATTACTGCTAATAATACTGTGTTTATTCCTAAAATCATGTATGTAGTTCCTTAACCTCCCCTCCAAGTGCTTACAAACTATTGATGTTAGGCTAACTGGCCTATAGTTCCCAGGGATATATCTTGGCCCTACACTGGCTTTTCTCCAATCAGCTGGTACCATTGCATTCAGTAGACTGTCCATAAAAATTAGGAAAAATGGTCTGGCTATCACCTGACTGAGTTCCTTAAGGACCCTCAGGTGCAAGCCATCTGGTCCCAGTGACTTATTAAAGTTAAGTTTTTCGAGTCTACTTCTAATTTTATCCTCTGTTAGCCATGAGGGGCTTCCTGTGATGTGTTATGATAATAAACATTGCAGACTTGGCTACAGAATCTCCCCGTTTTCCTTGAGACATTTGTCTTTGTCTAAATGGATATTTTTATATAAAACAAATGACATAACAAGCAGCATCATCATGTCAAGTTGAATACCCCCCCAGAGAATCATATGGTGAAATAATGGGAGTAAAATTAGAGCTTTGCATCATTATCAGCATTAAAATTTCAGTAGCTCACAGATTTGTGACATGGTATACTGGCAAATGAATGCACTACTCAAATTCTAATTAATTATGTTTAGTAAACAGCTGCTAGTCATTAGCATCATTGTATGCTGGACACCAAAGAATAACTTATGGGGTGTGGAACAGATACTACACTGTCAAGTCAATCATTGTCAAAGAAAAGATGTCTTTGATGTGTGTTAGCACTGAAAAGAAACATATGTTAAATTAGTTGAAGTTTCATTCAACTCTACAATAACCAACATCTGCAGCATGGTGAAATGTTTCCTCTTCTTCAACACGTATTCATCACATTCTGAAAAACATAATTTTACATTTCCACTACTGTTGCAAAGACAATGTACATATGCTGTATTTCATCTTAACTGAGATTGTATTGCTTGTATAACTGTAATGACATTTTTAAAAAGCATTAAAAATATGATAAAGTGCCAGGATCAAATTAACGCTCATCTCATAAGTTCCATTATAAGTTATTTGACTTTAAGGTGTACTCTTACAAAACTGCATTAAAGACATAGTTCACCTTTACCAAAAAAACATCTATGCAGATATGGGACGTCTATAGATAAAAATAAGCTGTGCAGCTTTGACCAAATAATTAAATTAATTAAATAATGCCCTTGCTATAGGCATAGAGCACTTTGGTATTTCATGACGCCTGAATGGTAAACTCAGAACATGTTGCTAAGGATGTTGCTAAGAGAGGCCCAGCTGTTATGCCGCGTACACACGATCATTTTTTGTGATGAAAAAAAACAACGTTTTCTGTGAAGTAAAAAACGACGTTTTTGAAACGTCACTTTTCAAAGACGATGTTGCATACACACCATCGTTTTTTCACAAAAAGCGAGGTTACTTTCACCACTCTTTTCCATTGAAGCTCGCTTCATAACTAGCTTCTGGGCATGCGCGGGTTGAAAAACGTCGTTTTAAACGACGTTTTTGCTACACACGGTGACTTTTTGTGAAACAAAAAACGACGTTTTGAAAAACGACACAAAAAATTCAAACATGTTGGAATTTTTTTTTGGTCGTTTTTTTGAAGACAAAAAACGACGTTTTGCCCACACACGATCAATTTAAATGACGTTTTAAAAAATGACGTTTTAAAAAACGACGTTTTAAAAAACGACGTTTTTTTTTCATCGCAAAAACCGTGTGTACGCGGCATAACTGCTCATCTTCATTATAACAGGAGTGAGATCTTTCTCTGATTTTAACCTCCTCATATACGCTTTCTCTTCCCTGATGGGGGGTATCAGTGTCTGAGAGTGCAGTCCCGTGATGGTAAAGGAGAACCGTAACAGCTGTGTCTCTCTTAGCAATATCCTTAGCATTGCCCTGGTAGTTTTTCCATGCAGGCGTTATGAGTTAAGGAATTAGACTATACCTGTAGTATCGGTTTTATTCAACACTAGTCAAAGCTGTATACTTTGTTTTTATCTACAGACATCCCTTATCTGTGTAGCGGCCTGCTCCTGTTGGGCTGGCGCTGCTTTAAATTTAGAGGGGACTCTGAGTGTTAGTTTACTCAGACTTGTATAGTTTTGGCTAAATTTGGCTTTTGTTTCAGCCGTGCTGTGCTAAGAGTGACCACCATTGTTTGCCTGGGGTGGCAGCAGCTAAGTCAGGGTGATATTGGTTGCCTCCCCTCGGCAGCCAATCAGTGGAGGTTGATCATCCCGCTGTGCATGCTGGGGAGGGGTACTTAAGGAACAGAAACCATAGAACCAAGGTCATCAATCCTTGGTCTGTTGTCCCACCACCTAGTGGCTCTCCTGGCCGGGGGTGCATGCTCCTGCAATCCTGGCTCTGGGACCATGTTGGTCCGGGGATGTGATCTGTTGAGTAGGCCCAGTAAGCAGACTGGGTTTACAGTTTCAAGGTGATCCTGTGCTGTCCATCCTGGAGGGAGGAAGCCGCTTGATAAAGGACCTATCTTGGAGAGGACCAAGCTTGAGGCTGGTATCTCAGGAGAGGCCTGGAAACTTCATCGAAGGATGCACCATGTACTGAGAGGCTTGATGGTGATCGCCTATCAGACTTCTGCAGGAATTCATCTGAAGAGATCCGGGTGCTGAATCCTGTGCTAGGGGATTCTGGACTGAAAGTGTCTCAACTCAAAGGAAGGTCTGTGGCAGAGACTGTACTTTGTTCCGTGCGCCACTCTGGTTGCCAGGCCGGTGAGAGGGACCTATCTTGGTGCGCAATACCCACTCTGGCTAGAGTGGCGACAAAAGCTGTGTTGCTGGAAGCAGGAGTGTTTCTGGACAGAAATCTTGCACCTGAACCTGTCTACTTGTTTACCCTTTTACCCCTTCAACCACTTCTTCTTTCCTTACCAAGTTCTACAAATAAATATTAGAAAAAGAAGTGTAAAGTGTGGACATTGAACTTTCTCAAGTCTCATCTACCACCCTGGACAGCTAGAAGATAGAGGTAACATGCCACCTGAAAATATAAAGCAGCTCCTTCGGGGGTAGTGCTACATCTGCATAGGCAGTTTGGTTGTAAAGGTGAACTAACTCTTCAAACACTGCTATTGCACAGAAGCACGCACTTCAGTAACCAATATTTTTTTACTAAACATATTTCACATCCTGCCAATCAAATCATGTTACCTTCAAAGTCACTAAAAGGCAACAGAAATGTTCTCTAGATGTCCGAGACTAAAAGGGATCAGATACAGAGTGGTATAATGTTTTTAGTTTTTTGTTTCCAGTAGTGTTGCTCAAGAATATTCGCATTGCGAATATTCGTTACGACTATTGCATATTCGAGTATTCGCGAATAACTCGAATATCGCAGTGAATATTCGCTATTGCGAATATTCGTATTTTTTCAAATTTATTTTTAAAACAGATCACATCCTAGTGATCTCCATCAACGTCTAAAAGCATTGCTGGTATGATTAGAGACCCTGGGCCGAGTAGCTGAGGCGATCCTTTTATGTTGCCGAATATTCGCAATGCGAATATTCGTATTACGAATATTCGCGAATACTTTCTCTGCCCTTCTTTTGCATCAGAGCCAATCAGAGTTCTCCTACCACAGTTGTCAGAGGTTAGCAACCTCCATAGCAACCAATAGGAACCTGCCTTCACGACCATTATATAAGATCACTCCCAGCAGTATTTCAGTGCAGATTCACAAGGTGGCTAGAGAGAGTGGAGTCTTTCTGTGCGTTGTTCCTGTGTATTGCGATCTTAGAGCTTAGCATTGTGCTTCCTATAGTGCTTTCAGTTCTGAGTTTCCTGCTTCTAAAACCAAATGCTTTTTTCAAAGCAAAAGACCCAACAGCTTTTCTAAAAGCTCAGATTTGTGTTGTTTTGTCCAGGTTAGTGTAGCTTAGTGTTAGATAGATTTCTGTGTAGTTAGTGTAAGTGTACATTTCTTTAAGGTAGCTTAATTTAGTGTGTGTTTAGTCTCTGTGTTTTGTGTATAAAAAATAAATAAAAAAATTAGCTTTAGTTTAGTCATATAAGTTTGTGTAAGTAGAGTTAGGGCCAGATTCTCAGAGGCGTTACGACGGAGTATCTCAGATACCCCGTCGTAACGCCTTTTTTTTTGGCTCGTATCTATGCGTGTGATGCTGAGCATCACTTTTGCATAGATACGCTTCTACATCCGACAAGCGTAATACAATTACACTTTCGGATCGTAGATGTAATGACAACTCCGGCCACTAGGTGGCCTTTACGTTGTTTTTTCATTTGCATATGCAAATGAAGTAGTACGCCGATTCTCGATCGCTTTTACGCCGCCCCGTCGTCGCCTACGTCGTTTTCGTCCGCGTAAGGTTACCCCAGCTTCTATGTGGAGTAACCTTACGAGGTCCCGTCGGATGCCGTCGTGTCCCGTCGGATGCCATGTTAAGTATGGCCTCGGGACCGCGTCGTGTTGTGCGTCGTTTACGTCGTTTGCGTACGTCGATTCTCAATGGGGCTGGCGTACTCTGCGATTACGTCGTTTACATTGAGAAAATGTGACGTCCTTTGGAGCATGCGCACTGGGCTTTTCCCCCGGCCGGCGCATGCGCAGTTCGTTCGACGCGGGGGCGCGCTTAATTTAAATACAAGCCGCCCCATTTGAATTGCGCGGGTTTACGCTGCGCGATTTACGCGACGTAAGCGAAACCTCGGGAGCAAGTGCTTAGAGAATCAAGCACTTGCTCCAGCAAGCAGCGGCGGCGTAGTGTAACTGGCTTACGCTACGCCGCCGGAATTCTATGAGAATCTGGCCCATAGTGTTTAGTGCATATTAGTTTATTATTTGTAGTCCTCGTCTTTGTCCTTGTCAGTCAGTGTAAAAAAAAACAAAAAAAAATTTAGCTTTAGTTTAGTCATATAAGTTTGTGTAAGTAGAGTTAGTGTTTAGTGCATATTAGTTTAGTAATGCAGGAAATGATCTCCGTTTTCGCGTGTTGTTCGCGCGCATGCGCGGACGAGAATTTCGCAATCAATTTCGCATTCGCATTAGCGAAATTTCGCAAATTTTTTTTTTGATAAAATATCACGAATATTCGATATTAACGAATATTTCACGAATATTCTTCTATATATTCGTGAAATATCGCGAAATCGAATATGGCGTATTCCGCTCAACACTAGTTTCCAGCAATGATTGACATTGGAGGCAGAGGTAACTGGATAAACACAGGTTTAGGTTGTGTTGCCAGCATTTGCTTGAGGTGCAGCAGCAGGATCTGGGCAGAGTCTGGATGTTGCTGCAGCTAATGATGGGTACAGAACAGGAAATGAGGATGCTTACACAACAACTAGTGGTGGGCAGAAGAGAGATATAATAATATAGATGGTATAGAAATCTGTGGTATAAATGAAAGAGGACATTTATACCAGTGGTCTAAGATTAGGTGAGAAAGTGAGATGAATATAGCAGGACAGAATAGGTAAGTGGCATCAAAGAATACACAATTCTAATTTCTTTCAAATGTTTTTATTGTATTTTTCAAAGATACATAACAAAAGTACAAATGAAATTCTGAACAATACAACAGTTTCTTAGTCATACTTTGTGTTCAACACCGTGTCTGGATAGGCCTGGAATTATGAATTTATTAAACAGTAACAACATAGGGCCTTAGTCTAGTTGCATAATGGTCATATGCTTAAACAAGTAGCTAGCAATCCCTGTTTACCCCAACAGGATCATGCTGTAAACAAGGGATTATGGCTTATTATCTCATATTATAAAATCAACATAAAGGGGGGTATATAGGAAAGTAGGGTAGGGGAATGTTAGTAGGAAGCTATCTTCTATACTTATTCTATATTAAGAGAGTCGTCGTTCAGGAATACAATTAATAATTATTCGAATTTTTCAGGAAATCTGAAGTCCTAGGATGTAAAGTCCATTCATTCCAGTTTTTAATGAATTTACTTATGGTTCCTTTTTTATGTGCTAACATTAGTTCATAGTGAGCCTGAGTATTGAGTCTCTGGATAACATCAGATAAGTTAGGTGCTAATGTAGATTTCCATAGTTTCGTTATGGTGAGTCTCGCTGCTGTAAGGAAGTTGGCGACTATGGCCCAGATTCACGTACATCGGCGCATTATCGGTCCGGCGTAGCGCACCGCCATTACGTTAGACTTGCGCCATCTAGCCGCGTAATCCCCCGATTCACGTAGCTTTTGCGCAGGAAATTGCGCAAGCGTAAGGTTTTTTCCAGAGGCGTAAGGAGGAGTAATACAAATTGGGAGGGACGTGGGCGTGTTACATTGAAATGAGCCGTGACCCCATGCAAATGAAGGGCCGGCCGGCTCGCGCATGCGCGCGTGAAGGAGACCATGTCAGCTCCGCTGTGCGCATGCTCACAACTCGGGAGTGGCGCAATCAGTGAAATTGGAAATGGACTAGGGCAACGTTGTGAACTACGCAGACAGCATAAATAGACACACACAAACGCACTTGCATTGCAAAAGTACATCCCTTTGTGTCCCTTCCCATTTAACCAAGTGCTTTTGTTCCTGTTGTTCGTTGCAGTGTGTCTTGTAGTTGTCAGATTAGTGTTCTGTGTGATCAAGTGCTTGTTGGTATATTTGTGAAAGTGTTTTTTGATAAGTGTTTGAGAGACTGTTTGTTTGATTGATATATTTCTGAGCGTTTGTTTTCTTGCTTTATTTTTTCTTCTTTTTTTTTTTGTGACTGTTTCTTGCTGAGTGCTAGTGTGATTTTTGGGTGTTCGTTTTCTCTTTGTGTGTGTTCTTGCCTGATTGGTTGTGCTTGTATTTGTGACTGATTTTTGGTGACTGGTAGTGAGTTTGTTTGGAAGTATGACAGACAGAAAAAGAAAGCTGAATTTTACTGTGGGGGAAAAAAGAATTCTTGCCCGGGCCATTAGCGAGTATGGGCGTTTTCTTCACGGCCCGCAGAGTGCCACCACCACCCCGGCCAGGAGGAGGGAGATTTTGGATAGGATCACAGAGCAGGTGAATTCATCGGGGGAGGGGGAGACACGGACCCGGTCTGGGATTGACAAAAAAATAAATGATCTCCGGCGTCAGGTGAAAAAAAAACTGGCCGCAATGCATGCCCATGCCAGGGGCACAGGAGGGGGCCCACCATGCCGTATTAGGCTTACAGCGACGGAGCATGTGGTGGCCCTGACCTTTCACCGGCATGAAGTGGAGGGCCTGCCAGGCTTTGACACAAGTCCGGTCCCCGTGGTGCCAGGTAAGGTTTTTTTTTTCTATCAGGTGTGTAGCATGTGTGGGGGAGGGGGTGAAAGGGAATATGTGGCAAGTGTGTGGATCCTCCAACCTGTGAATGGTTTGTGTCATCCACAGATGTGCAGGAGGGTGCAGGGCCATCTGGCCTGACCGCTCCAACCCCAGGACAGCAGCCTAATGAGGCCCCCCCAACAAGGCCACAGTCCGCGGAGGAGGTTCAAGAGGAGGAGGACGATCATGAGGAGGAGGACGATCATGAGGAGGAGGATAATCATGAGGAGGACGATCATGAGGAGGAGGAGTCAGGCACTGGACGAGTGGTTTGTGCGGACTCTTCCCCTCTGGCTGGCAGAAGCCTGCCCTCCCTAAGGGGGAGCCCCCCCCCTCCTCCCTCAACATGGCTCCTCTCACAAGGGCCTCCCCTTCTCCCCGCCCACAACCATCAGCTGGAGGCAGGATGTCATCCCAGAGCACCAGGGGGGGCGCCCAATCTCCTGCCCGCCAGTCTGTGAAGGGACCAGGCCCTCCAGACCCACCATCTGGGACAGCTCTGCCAGACTTTTGGGCGGGTGGAGGAGAGCCTGTCCTCCATTAAGGATACGCTGGGTAACCTGGACTCCCACTCCCGGGCTTTCACAACCTGCCTAAATGAACTGCAGACTACAGCAGCAGGCGTTGGGCAGGATGTGAGGGCCCTTACCCAGGCTATCCAGGCCAACACGGCAACACTTGGTGCTTCCCTGGACAGAATTGCCGTGGCCTTGGAGGGCAGGCCGCCAGGTGAGCTGCTCCTCCTTCCCCGGGTTTGCCCCTCCCCCATGAGTCTCCCCTGAGGGGCCGGGGCCATGGCCGGGGGCGCCCCAGGCGTGGCTCACGCAGAGGGCACTAATTTTTTTTTACCCCTTTTTTTTTTTTTGCTGACATTTTTTGCATTTTTTTTTTTTTTTGCTGACATTTTTTTTAAATTTTGGGTTGTGCATGCTGTTTGAATGTGGGGGTGACATTCCTGCTGGAAAAGGGGTGTCATCCTCAATTTTGGTGGAGAAGGGTTCCCCAGGACCAGGGAGAAGTGATTTCCAGGTCCGTGTGAATGGTGTATGAATGTACAGTGACATAATTGGAGCCTTGACGTGGCGTTACTGCTCACCAGTCGTGCATGGTGGACTGGTGCCAATCCAATTTGATGAGGATGTGGGGTGTGTGTGCTAGGGACCACAGTGGTGTGCATGCATGCATTCTCATTGTGCCATGATTAATGTGTGTGTTTAACGTGCAAAGATGCCCAATGTGAGCTGTCTCCTGACTGCTCTTCCCTCAGAAGACGGGGTATCCTCGGTTAGGGGTTGATTGTCTGGTTGGGGGGTCAGGTCATCACGTAGCTCAACCTGCAGGCCCTTCCTCACTGCGAGATTGTGCAGCATGCAACATGCAATGATGATATGGCACACAAAGTTTGGGGAATACAACAGTGTACCCCCAGACTTATCCAGGCATCGGAAACGTGACTTCAGGAGGCCAAAGGTGCGCTCCACCACTGCTCGGGTTTTGATGTGTGCTTGATTGTATCTTTCCTCCCCTGGGGTTTGAGGGTTCCGGATAGGAGTCATGAGATGGGGTCCCAGTGCATATGCAGAGTCACCTGGAAGGGAAAAGACAGGAGAATGTTAGTCATGCATGTGCCACTTGTGAGGTGTGCATCACGGGAGGGGATAGTCATGCCTGACTCCCATGTCACTCACCAACCAGCCAGGTGTTCCCATACACGTTCTGATAGAATTCCATTCGGATGTGGCATTGATTGTAGATGTAGCTGTCATGGGTGGATCCGGGGTGTTTGGCACGGACGTGCCATATGAGTCCTTGGGCATCAACTATCACCTGTACGTTGATGGAGTGCCAATTCTTCCGATTGCGGTACATGTGCTCTGTCTCATGGGGGGGCTGGAGTGCCACATGTGTGCAATCAATGGCCCCGATGGTGCATGGGAATCTGGCAATTCTGTAGAAATCTGTCATTGCCTTCAGCCGCAGGTCCTCAGTGGTGGGTTTGATGATTGGGTTGGCCAAGCGTGTGAGGATTGCTGGGACAACCTGGTGCACACATCTGCTCATGGAGGATTGTGACATCCCAGCCACCACTCCACTTGTACGCTGAAAAGAGCCACTGGCAAGGAAATGGAGTGTTGCCAGTACCTTGACCAGTGGCTGCACTGCTTGTGAGCGTTGTGTTGGGCTGGTGATGTCCTCCTGCAGGGTTGTGGTTAATTCCAGGATGGCACGAGGGGGGAATCTGAAGATGCGATACACCTCAGAATCATTCATGCCAAAGAGGTCTATGCGTGTGCGGTATACCCTCTCCCGTGCCATCCTCCGTGCCCTCCTCCTTCTTTGGTCATCTAAATTCACTAGTGCAGCTATGAGCGACGATGCCCCTGGCATGTTGGCAGTCAAATTGTAGTGCAACACGTGTGTGTGGTCTGCTCCTTAGTAACGGTGTTGCTTTCTGTGAGATGTAGACGTTTTTTCAAAATTTAGACCAGCTTTTATGTGCTCTAACTTTAGACAGGACATTTTGCTGTTGCGCACATCGCGTAGCCTGCGCAGCAACTGCGTTTTTTTGTGGATCCCCGCAACTCCCTCATTAGCATATTTGACTAGCAAATCAATGGTGTGTCTAGCGCATTTTTGCGCGGACGGATGCGTCTGTCTAACGAAATTACGCCGGACAAAAAAAAGTAGATTTCTGGCATAAATCGTTTTCTGAATCGCGCGCATCTAAACGCACGCGCACATTTAGACTTACGCACGCGCAACACTAGTTGCGCAGGCGTAATCGCTCTGTGAATGTGGGCCTTTAATTCTAAATTGAGGAGGATAGATATCATCTAGATTTAAACCTAGAAGGGCCGATTCAGGTGTGAGTATTTTTAAATTACCAGTGAAGGACGCGATAAAGGAGGATATATTATTCCAAAAGCTAGATACACAATTCTAATTTCATTACATTTTAGTCTGGTGTTAATCCTTTGCTAAACTATGGCAGCTCCAGTCTGAAATCAATATCAATATGTTAGTGAATCTGAAAAAAAATTTTTACTTAAAAGTAGGGTATGCCTGTAATGACATTCACTAGCCAAAATGTATTCATTGTAGCTTTAGAAAATCACCATGATACAGACTTAGTAGTAGTAGTAGATAAGGGTTTTTATGTCTGCTTAGGATACCACATGAGAGACAAGTAAAGCAGTAGTAAAGAGGTCAAAACTTTAGTAACTAGCATCAGCTAAATTTAATTCTTAACTCTTAACTTCTTAACTTTTTGTTTCTCTTCATTTTTCCAGCATTCTTATTTTACCCTTTCTTACATTATACAACCACCTATATATGGCTTTTTAAACTCCACCCTAGCTCCATCCATTACTACCATTTATTCATGTTTTAAATCCTGTATAATAATAATAGTAATACATCTCTCTATCCTTTCACCACTCATCGTTGCTGTCATCTGTCTCTGTATTAGCGATGGATGAACATCTGACGGGACGATTCGTGAACGTTAACCGCAGACCTTCTCAAATGTTCACGAACCGCAAGTTTGCGGCGGGCTCCATTGACTTTAATGGCAGGCGAACATTAAAAATCTGCAGGTCATATTTGCCACAAAATACTTACTAGCTGTGCACAAATAGTCCCACAACATGGACACTGATCTACCAGAAGTATTAAGTGAAAAACCGGATACAGAATTAAGTGTCGGCCAGTACAGGCCCCAAAAATTAGCCCAAGGGCGTTCACCTGACAGCAAACAACTTTATATTCTGTGGCTGGTGGTACATTAGGCATTCACCGGATACAGAAGTAAGTGTCGCCCATTACAGGCTTAGGACATCTTCTAGCATGGGAGCTGAGGTGGTGCACAAAGGCACAGCAGCGGGGAACAGGAGAAGTAAGAATTGACTGAAAAAATTTGACTGAAAAAACAGTTCCCACCAGACAGTACATTGTTATGTGAGGTTGATCATCCTTAAAACATCTGTAAATAAATATAAAGTTAAGTGTATTAACGTTTGGGGATTGGGTCGGATGTCTCATAGGGGAAAGGCCCTGTATTGATCCTACAGAGTAATAAAGAGTGTGTGGAGTAAAAAATGATATGATGGTGAGTGTATCAAAACCAATGTAGGACAACTTATATGTTGTTGCCAAATAATAAAGGGGTTACACAAGTGAAAGAAAACTGAACACCATGGAAAAAAATGTAAGGGGCAAGAAGGACTATAATCAACATTACCTAGGATCTCTATATGAAAAACTTGTTTCATAATATTTACAGTTGCCCAGAAGTGCGAGCCAAACAGGATAATTTGTTCCTTGGATGGGAAGTTATATACTCCGCTGTTACCAATCGTGCACCACCAATGTCATGTAGGCTAGTGATTGTAGGGGAAGACATCAACAACTGATCAGGAACGGCCAGGTGTTTGGCACCAAAAGCCCTCCCTTGTGTAGCCGCTGATTGAAAGACACAAAGCACAACGACATCAACCTAATCGACGTCATGCATCCGGTGCCAGAGGCGGGACGTTCCCTGACGCGTGATGCCCGATCCCTCAGCCACCATGAGCAAAGAGGGAGGGGGCTCCAGGAATTCTAGAGAGACCACAGCACCACCATACAGTTATGGCCAATACACCAAGGGATACTAAATCTTGTAGAAAATGTGTAAATAATTATAGAAAATCAATAGGATCCTAGAGATAAAAATAACATAAAGAGAACAACCTAACCTATGTATGAACCCACAATGTTGCAGGAAAATTGTTACATGCAAAGGAAAATTCGGACTCTTAATTACATGAGTGGGTTGTCTAAGAGTGCATGCCTGCATCCCTAATATAAATAAAGAGAGAGGGTTGTGGGTTTTTGAATTAGGTCTATGATGTGTAGGTCAAAATTACCTCCATCCCTAATTCTGAAGAAAAACAAGAGGGAGTTTGGGAATTTAAATGAAGCAATTGGAGAACAAGTAATGGACTGTAAATCTGTAAAAGATTTATTCTTGCATATATCCATAAATATAATCAAAAACAAAATATGCATAAAATATGGGTATGGTATTGAATTCATATATACAGTATACATATAGTAAATTCATATATATATACACATACATACAAAGGCACAGTACTTTATAGTAGCTAGCAACATTTCTAATGCCACGTACACATGATTGGAAAATAGCAGGAAACGGATGGACGGCCGCACTCCAAAGAACTCTTGAGTTGTCTTTATTGAAGAAACATAAGCAAACACCGCAAATACACAGCAAGAATCATATACAGCCGACGCGTTTCACACTTGATCACGTGTCGGCTGTATATGATTCAAGAGTTCTTTGGTGTGCGGCCGTCCATCCGTTTCCTGCTATTTTTCATTGGCTAGTGCATTGCCAGCACCCATATTTACCTGGGCCTATCCGTGGTTGCATTCGGGACCTCCCTGGAGCGGTGAACCCCATTACACATGATTGGACATTCCGACAACAAAACCGTGGATTTTTTTCACATAAATGTTGTCGGAAATTCCGACCATCAAGAACGCGGTCACGTACAACACGTACGCCGGCACAATAGAACGGACATTCCATACCCAGTGTGCCACCCTTTGGGCTTCTTCTGTTAATCTCGTGTTATTAGAAGTTTGGTGGGAGCCGTTTTTTAGCTGGTTTTCAGTGCGTTCTTGTCCACTTGTTCTTCTCAGGCCTTTCTGTTCTACAGTGCGTTCTGTTAGTTCGTTCTGACCAGCTAACCGTTTTCTAGCCATGTTGCGGCTATGTACGCGTCGTAGAGTTTGTGCTGTGCAGGGGCTTGGTGTTGGGGTTCTTACTTTAACCCAAGCCCAGTCCATGAACAGGGTGGGGAGGAGTTCGTGGATAAAGACTTGGTTGCTCCAGCATGACCAATTCTCTCTTATGCCTTTGTTGCGGGAGATCCAGGAGAATAATCCTGATGATTTCAGAAATTATCTACGGATGACGGACCCCGTTTTTGACCGTTTGTTGGCTTTGCTGTCCCCTTATATTACAAAGCAAGACACCTGCATGCGGCAAGCCATCACTCCACTCCCGAACAAAGGCTAGTTGCCACGTTGTGGTACTTGGCGACAGGGAGAAGTCTGCAGGACATCAAGTTCTCGATAGGCATCTCCCCCAGGCTCTGGGGATCAATATTCCAGAGACCTGTCTGCTATAATTCATGTCCTGCAGAAGGACTATATTAAGGTAAGTTTTCTCCTTTAACATCACATTCTATGTATTTAATGTTTGCTAATGTATTGTATTTCTTTCATCATTCCCTAATTTCCATTATTGTAATATGCCATGAATGTCCCCCTTGTTCTTATGCATGCTGTAAGCTTTTAATGCTCCTTTTTTGGCCTACATGCATATTTGCCTTCACTAACTTCCCCAGCATGCTATCCAGGGCCCATACACACCTAGCCTAGTCACTTAACAACTTCAATACCGGGCTTTTATACACACCTCCATACCAGGCTAATTCTGGCACTTCTCTCCTACATGTACAAATTATCAATATTTTGATAGAAAATTACGCAGAACCCTCAAACATTATATATGTCTTTTTAGCAGACACCCTAGGGAATAAAACAACGATCATTGCAACATTTTATCTTGCACGGTATTTGGGCAATCATTTTTCAAACGCCTTTTCTTTGCAAAAAAATTGTTTCATGAAATAAAAAATAACAAAACAGTAAAGTTAGCCCAATTTTTTTGTAACGATTATGTTACACCAAAGTAAATAGATACCTAACATGTCACGCTTTAAAATTGCGCACAGTCATGGAATGGCACCAAACTTCGGTACTTAAAAATCTCCATAGGCAACGCTTTGAAAATGTATACAGGTTGCCAGTTTAGATTTACAGAGGAGATCTAGTGCTAGAATTGTTGCTAACGCATGTGGCAATACCTCACATATGTGGTTTAAACGGTGTTTACATATGCCGGCGGGACTTGCGTGTGCGTTCGCTTCTGCGCGCAAGCTACTGGGGACAGGGGCGTTTTAATTATTCTTTTTATTTATTTTTTATTTTTTTACACTTTTTTTACATTTTTTTTTTAATTATCACCTTTATTCCTATTACAATGAATGTAAACATCCCTTGTAATAGGAATGTGTGTGACAGGTCTATTTTATGGAGAGATGCATAATCAATAAGACCTCACATCTCTCCTCCAGGCTGGAAAGCTTGAGATCGGTGAAAAAAAAAATCACCGATCTCATCACTGTTGCTTAGTACCTGCAATCGTGGCTTTGTTTACTTACGGGGACCCGGGCGTGACGTCATCACATCGTGTCCGGGTCATCCGACGGTCATAGAGATGACTGGGGACCATCTGGTCCCCACAGGCAAGGTTTACTTACCTTGTTCCTGGATCCAGCGATGCATCCGCGCTGTGTGAGCGAGCGAGTGTCCCCGTGTGCCGCCGAGCTCCATTCCCTGCGACGTTACAACGCACGGTGGCGGAGATCGGCGCCAAATTCAAAAAAGTTAACAAACACTATACATACAGTATACTGTAATCTTATAAATGACAGTACTGTATGTAAAAAATATACACCCCCCTTGTCCCTAGTGGTTTGCCCAGTGCACTACAAACTACAAACTATAAAATAAAAACGGTTCTTTCTGCCTGCAAACTGTAGATTGTCCATAGCAACCAAAAGTGTCCCTTTATGTCAAAAATGGTTTTAGAGCAACTAAAAAACAGCGATAATAAATTATAATCACTTGCAGAATTGAGCGATAGCGATTTGTGGGGAAATTCATCATAAAAAAAAAAGTAATGACAGCGACAATTCTGTAACTGAGCAAATTTCAGTGATTTTGAGTTGATTACATTATTGAATAACTTTTATTATAATTATATTATCATTTGTTATAATTATTTATAATTATTTATTATATTATAATAAATAATATTTTTTTTTTTTAAATGTCATACCCGGGATGCCTATTAGACTCTTGTTTGGTCAGATTTGAGTGAGTTATTCCTAAGAATTACAGGCCTGCAGTATAAAATGCCAAATTTCCTTGCAAATAATGGTACCGCTTTCAGCACCTAAAATCAGAAAGAATCATGCCGCCAGGGAGGTTAATCCTGTTAGTTTATTTATCATTTTGATAATGAAGTTGGTTCAAATTGTATGTCTCAGTCATAACCCACTTTTATATACATGGTAATCTAATTATGTCAGATTTTTATTTTTTTATTACAAAGTCAACAAAATTAACTGAGAAGATGTAAGTGGTATAATAAGGTATTCCAGTCATGAGCTTTCGTTAAAATGCAACAGACTGTATGCACCACCATTAGCAACACATTGCTCTAGGTGGGGCTGAATGTTCTGCATGGCCCTTTGCAATATTTCACTTAGAACTTTCCCTCTCTCCTTTCCTATTATCACTTATAAACTGGATACATTCCCATTCAAATGTTTCATTGAAAAGATAATCAGATAATATTACAGGTATATATATATATATATATATATATATATATATATATATATATATATATATATATATATATACATGTATATATATATATATATATGTATATATATATACACTAAGCAAGATTATAAACGCAATTTATCATGAGCTGAACTCAAAGATCTATGCCTTTTCTATGTACACAAAAGGCCTATTTCTCTCAAATATTGTTGACAAATCGGTGTAAATCTGTGTTAGAGAGCACTTCTTCTTTGCCAAGATAATCCATCCACCTCACAGGTGTGGCATATCAAGAACAATTGTTTGAGAAAAATAGGCTTTTTGTGTACATATAATAAGTCATAGAATATTTGAGTTCAGCTCATGGTAAATAGGGACAAACACAAAAGTGTTGCGTTTATAATTTTGATAGATAGATAGATAGATAGATAGATAGACATATAGATAGATAGATAGATAGATAGATAGATAGATAGATAGATAGATAGATAGATAGATAGATAGATAGATAGATAGATAGATAGATAGACATATAGATAGATAGATAGATAGATAGATAGATAGATAGATAGATAGATAGATAGATAGATAGATAGATAGATAGATAGATAGATAGAGAAGGGATGACGTGCTGCACGTGAAGCACGCACGTTGAGGGAGGGGCCGTCCACGACACAAACCCAACCCGGAGGACGGAAGATGAAGGACGCCGGTAGATCCGTGGGTGAACTAGGTGTAGCGGCAACAAAGCAGGGTGAGAGACTGCAGTCCCGCTGACCGGTCACCCAGAAGAAGCGTCCCTCTTCTCGCCGCGGGAGCTCCCCCGACCCTCCCCTCCTCTACCCAGCCGACGCCACGTACAAGCTGCACGGACGAAGGAGTGAGGTAACAAGTTTGATGCTCTGCAGAGCTTCACCACGGTGGCTTGCAAGGCGCCCCCTCCCAGACCTGGCGGACCTACTGGGCTGATTATGTCTCCACATTGTTAAGGTAACATCTTTTCACATATGTATGTGTATATTGGAGACAGCATGAACTATCACAAGCAGATGATCTGAAGGATACAGGTCCGGGTAAGATCTAACCCCCCCCCTCTTGGCTTGCCTTTTGCCTCTTGATTTTTTTTTTTTTTTTTAGCACAATATAATTTAAGGTTACAAGCTATAATCTGGGGATGAAGCTAAGCGCAATGACTTTGGTGATTTAAATAACAGCAAAGGCGCTAGGCTATAAACCACACCTAGCCACCTCATTATACCTTTAAAAGGACTGCCAGTATAAACTCTGACATTCATGTGGGCTGGACAGGGTAGAATTACGACCCATAGGGAATTAGCACGGGGTGGATAAATGACGGACACCCATTCGCCCGACCCCATAGCAAACCGGATACCAATGCTCTGGGAAGATAGAGGCGTACCTGCCCAAAAAGCGGTTATTATACCTAAAGTCGTCGTTAGGGATTGAATGGTTGGACGGTCCCTGACAAAAAAAAAAAAAAAAACAGTCGATCGTCACCATAAGGGGGAGCACCCTAGAGAAAACCAATCTCACCACGCAACTACATGAAAGGGAGTCGCATCATGCCCACATGCTTGTAGTGGATAGGGCCTAGAGGATAACTTGGGAGGTGAGGTTGCAGCTTCCCAAGGTGCCTTCTTGGTCCTCTCGGGCAGTGCTCGGACAATAGATCGGAGGAGCAACAGGGCCCCTCTGATGCCTCGAACCCAGGTGTGAAACCGGAGAGGCACCGAGGCTATCCACCAGGTCGCTTGAGGGCATAAATCTGGGTGCTTAACTATACTTCAGGGGAATTGGATTCTCTGCATTTAAACTGGGGAAGCGGATCAGAACCAGGAAAAAACACAGTATGAGCAAGGTAACAAGGGGCACCGCCCCAAAAATCCTGAAAGAAAACCCTAATACTAGCACTATAAAGTATTATATGACCCCGGAAGGCAGCAGCAAAAGCCCAAGCAATGTAAAAAAAAACAGAAAAAACGGGTGCGACCAAAAAAGGGGCCATGGGTGGAAAACTACCAAATACGGATACCTCAAAAGAAGGTGACCAAGATCTCAGCCAAATCGACGAGCCCAGATTGGACACACATATACCAACGATGGTGGAATTAGATGGGATGTTACGCAGGATGGAAAAAGCGATAAGAGTTGATATTAGTGCTCTAAGAACAGACTGTGGCCATATGCTGACGCGTGTAGAGGAGGTGGAGACTAGACTGGACAAGTACGATGTAGAATTAAACCAACTCAAAACTCAACATCTAGCAATGAAACAGAACCAACGTCTCATGCAATACCGGTTAGAAGACCAAGAGAACCGCAATAGAAGGCAAAACCTGAGAATTAGATCTATCAAGGAAGAAAAGGGGGAAGACCTGAAGAAAATCTTGAACAATCTGTTTCTCCCCCTCTTGGAAAACGGTATGGATGAACCCCTCAAAATAGAGCGTGTACACCGAATAGGAAGGATGAAGGGTAAAGAGGATGACAGACCAAGAGACATAATAGTTAGGTTCAGATTCTACGAAGATAAGGCAGAAATCTGGTCACAATTAAGAAGGAAGCCCCCCCTGAGGTACGAGGGGGTAGACATCCAGATTTTTACTGATCTGGCATGGGAAACCCTGGCCAGAAGGAGGCATCTTAAACCGTTGCTGGAACAAATGGGTTTCCCAGCGTGCCTCATTGGACAGAAAGACAGAATCTCTGCAAAATTAACATTCCCTGAGGAATTTTCAGGCTTTTGTCGGAAATTAGACATACACCCACTGGTCCTACCTGACTGGGTTGACTAAGTCCACCCAGCTTTCAAAAGCAACCCAACTAGAGAGGGGGCCGGGTATGGGGGGATGGGGGTGGGGCGGGGGTAGTAGGGGAGTTTCTACTGGGAGGGTCTCTTTTTAGGCCTCCACCATAATAGATCTACCCCATCTTTCATTTGGGGGTCCATGGTGAGGGTCTGGCGTGTGACAGCCACACCTTATTACATGAGAACCGGGGGAATCGAGAGGGAAGCCCTCCCCGGCTCAAAGGCGATGATTAGACCTAGGAGGGGGGAGGAGGAGGAGGAGGGGGGAGAGGGAGGGGGGGTGGGGTTGATGGTAGGTAGGGTTGGGGAAGGGTTTGTGCCACCCAGGGGCTCAATAAGGAAAGCAATATAGACGGGCGAGTAGGAATGGCAGAAATAAAGTTTCTATCATATAATGTCAAGGGCATGAATTCAGCAGGGAAAAGATTTAAAATCCTCGAGGAGATCAAACAATATAGAGCGGACGTAGTTTTTATTCAGGAGTCTCACTTGACCGTAGAGGACAATGTTAAGCTATACTCACATAAGTATCCAACTTGGTTCTATGGGGACTCCATTTCTAAACAATCAAAGGGAGTGGCCATAGGCTTCGCAAGAGAGACGAGGTTCGCCCTGGAGGCAAGGCTGACAGACCCTGAGGGCTGGTTTTTATTCCTGAAAGGAAAATTAGAAAATTCCATATACACCTTAGCCAATATCTATGCGCCGAACGCCCTCCCAATCAAATACTTAAATAAAATCTTGGGTAAATTGAAAAACTTTGCGGAGGGCTACACGATTTTGATGGGTCACTTAAATTTCTGCCTGAATCCGAGTGTAGACAGCACGTCCCGTGGGAGGGAGATAACTAATGTGCAGTTACAAAATATAAAACACAAGCTACAAGATAACCAATTAGTAGATGTCTGGAGAGTTTTCCATCCAAACATTCATGACTACACGTTTTTCTCGCCCCCACACGGAACGTATTCTCGGATAGACTACATACTAGTTGACCATAGGTTGCTGGACCATGTGACTGACACAGGAATTGGAATAATGACTCTGTCAGACCACGCTCCAATAACAATGAAAATTAAAACAACTCAAAAGATCTATCAGATGGCATGGCATCTCAACGACAACTTGATCCGTGATGCCAAAAAACGGGGAGATGGTACATTCTACAAAGGACATAGCCGAAACCTTTAAAAATTACTATGGGGAGCTATACACGTTTAACCAGGAATGGGGGCGAACAGGAGAAAAGGAGGCCAAAATACACAATTTTTTAGAGAAGGCAGGTCTTGCGAGGATAGAAGAGCCCGACAGGGCAATCATGGATAGGCCTATAACGGAGGAAGAAATCAAAAATGCCTTGAAAAATACGGCGGGTGGAAAAAGTCCAGGCCCAGACGGGTTTTCAATATTCTATTACAAGAGATTCAGTCACATCCTGGTCCCAATACTATGTAAATATTTTAACGTTAACATGGAAAAAATACTGCGCAGGTCAGAACTAGTGAGCAGTGAAAGCTAGTGAATTAAATAAATAAATGAATAAATGAATAAATGCTGCTGCAGCTAATATGTCAGATATAAACATAAATAGCAAGATAGAAAAAGGAAAAGCTGCGCTGCATTAATAGTGCAAACAAATAAAACAACATAAATCTAACAAAATGCTGTATAACTAGTGCATAAATACACCGGTGCAAAAATTCAGTAGATGAACCAATGGTAACAAATCAAAAGTCTGTGTAGGATAGATAAAATCCCAAAAGTTCAGAGAAAGATGTGAGAGACAACAAAAGAAGTCCGAATGGGTGTTGAACAGCTCCAAGGAAATCATGTGTGAACAGCCAGATTGATAAAGGTTATCCTCCACCACTTATGGTTATAACTGCTTACCAGAATGATTAGATCTCTAGCGAGATCAGCAGCGCATAGAATCAAAATAAGCCAGCACAAGAAATCCAGGAATCCTGTCACTCTGTCTGTATCTCCTTATCCATATAGTCAAATTAGCGTTCCTCCAAAAGCATGACCACCCAGAAGGAAAACATTGACATAGTGTAATAACCTCTAAAAGATTCTTTATTTTAAATATAAAATACACTCACATTTTAGCAGAAAAAAAGGTGCGTGTAACTAATATAGCCGGCCGGCTCTGTCATCCGCTCGTCCTTCCGGATAGACAGCGTGGTACAGTTTGTGGTGACGTCAGCACGCCGCTTACCCTACGCCGTTTCGTCACAACAATGACTTCTTCCAGGGGCTCGAGTGGCGTGCTGACTCACCACTCTTTATTCAGCAAAAAACATCCAAGGACTGCCCAGCTCTGAAGTTTGAAAATCGAGGGCGCGATCCGCCATCTTGGATTAGGGATCCCTGCCAATACTAGACTGCTGTAACTCGGGATGGCAAAGAGAAATCTAATGCCAGATCTCCAGGTTGTAGATCGAAAATGTTTAAAAAGAGGTTGCCATGTGTGAACCAGGCACGCCGCAACCACAAATAAAAACATATAATGATTTAGGGACTTGGTTCCCGAAATAAAAAAAGAATATAGTGACATATCAGAAAATATTTATAGTTAATTTCTATATGGTAGAAATAATTATATAAAAAGAGTCACATAAAATTGTATTTAGTGACACGTAGATTGCCAGCTAGATCAATAGCACTTATAGCAAAAATTATTAATCGGGAATGTAATAAAAAATTTATAAAAAATTAGTTGGAAAAGATGTTTGTTGAAAAAATGTGCATAGCCATACGCAATTAATATGGCAGAACAACAACAAATTATTCCATTCTAAATAATAAGAAAAGGAACCATAATATTCTATAGGGAATATAGGAATATTAGGTATGATGTAAATTTATATATAAATGTAAGGATAAAAATTGACAGAAAAAAGGGGGAAGGCCCAGATTAGCCAAAATTCAGAGCCAGTTTACAAATACCAAAATATTACATATACGACTAACCATTGTCAATGAAAGCGTTTACGTCTGTGTCTACATTGAGTCCATAAGGGATGTAGGTACGGATCCGATATATCCAGGCCATTTCAAGCCTGGATAATTCTCTTACTAACGAACTACCTCTCCAATGGGGTTCGAATTTGTCTATCCCCATGAAGAGAGTTCCTTCAGGGTTGCGATTATGACATTGATAATAATGGCTGGATACTGAGTGTTGTGAAAACCCAGATCTAATATTGGTAATGTGTTCACCTAATCTTACTTTCATTTCTCTTTTGGTCCTGCCAATATATTGTAATCCGCACGGACATTGTAAGAGGTAAACAGCCCCTGTTGAGATGCAAGTGATAAAAGGCTCGATCTTGTGCTCTTTTGAGGTGCTTGTTGAAATGAAAGATGAGTTTTTTTTGGATTTATTCTTATTTAATGTACAAACCTGGCAGTTCCTACATTGGTGGTACCCCTTGATGTCTCGTTGGAAGAAGGACACCTTCTTAGTGGGAGGGTCCACCACATTGGGGGCTACTTTATCACGTAATGAGGATGCACCTCTAAAGATGACCTGAGGAATGTTTGGTAAGAAAGCGTTGATGACCCTGTCATTTGATAGTAGGTGCCAATGTTTCTTAATATGTTTTTTTATGACATAATGCTGACTGGAATAGGTAGTAATAAATGGCACCAAAGGTTTGATGTTATTGGGCTTAGGGATAGAGTCCAGAAGTGTACATCTATTTAATTCAGCTACTTCATTGAAAATATTTTCCAGTGTTAGGGGGTCATATCCTTTTTCGAGTAATCTGGTTTTCAGGATACCAGCTTGTGTTTTATATTCGTTCAAAGTGGAGCAATTTCTCCTTATCCTGATGAACTGGCTTTTTGGGACAGATTTCAACCAATTTGCATGGTGACAGCTCCCTATGGGAATGAAAAAATTCCTATCTGTCTTTTTGAAATAAGTTTTTGTTAGAAAGGAATTATTTTCTTTTGTAATGGTGAGATCCAAAAAATTGATGGACTCCTGACTGGCTTCAAAGGACAGACAGATACCTCGCTCATTGTCATTAAGTAATGAGATAAAGGAATCCAATTGTAGCTTGCTGCCTGTCCACAGGAGGAGGACGTCATCAATGTACCTAGCCCACAAAGCTATGTGGGGACTCTGGTCACTATAGATGACGTCCTCCTCCCATTTGGCCATGAACAAATTAGCCAAGCTTGGCGCATACTTGGCGCCCATGGCAACTCCACGGGTTTGTCTATAATAATTGTGATCAAACCAAAAGTAGTTGTGACTTGCCGCATACTCTAATGCTTCCATGATGAAGTCCCTCTGCTGTGGCAGTAGGTTGGAAGAAAGATCGAGATAATGTTTAACAGCTTGAATGCCCAAATCATGGGGAATGATAGTATACAATGACTTGACGTCAGCTGTCACCATCCATAAGCTGTTATCAGCCTTTAATAGGGACAACATATTGATAACCTGTTTAGAGTCTTTGAGGTATGACGGCATTTTCTGAACTAGAGGCTGGAGAAAGTAGTCTATATATTTTCCCACCCTGGACGTGATGGAATTTATGCCACTAATAATAGGGCGTCCAGGGGGGCAGGTGAGACTCTTGTGTATCTTCGGGAGGCTATATAAAATAGGGACCCTCGGAGCCTTGGGGACTAAAAATAGTTTTTCTTTTTCATTAAGGATCCCCTTCTCTGCACCCTTTGAAACTAATGATTCCAATGAATTTTTATATTGAATGATAGGATTCCCCAATAAAGGGGTATATGTATCCAGATCATTAACAATAGTTTTAATTCCATCAATATAGGTAGTGCGATTCATAATTACTATCCCCCCTCCCTTATCCGCTGGACGGATGACAACCTCCTTATTATTACAAAGAGTATCTAGTCCAATTTCTAGTTTGGGATCCAATTTCTGGTTGAGGACTTTAATCTTATCTAAATCTCTTATCATGACATCCCTAAAGACTTTTAAGGAAGGAGCCAACGTACCAGGAGGGTTCCAAGTGGAAGCATTGGAAAGTCCTGAGTGTTGGACAGTTGTTTGAACAGCAACTGTATCTTTCATTGGTACACCGGCAAAGTAACGTTTAATGTTCACTTTGCGTATATATTGATGGATGTCCATATATGTTTGAAATTTATTAAGCTTCCTTGGAGGGGCAAATTTAAGTCCTTTGTTTAGCAAGATGAGTTCTGATTGGGTTAAAACATGAGAACTAAGGTTATAAATGCCATCACCATTCACATTCTCGTTTTTTTTACATTTTGTTCTCCTCCCCCCTCTGCTTCCTCTTTGCCTTCTACAGGTCATTTTAGCCCTTGATTGTGTTTGGGAAAACCCCAATGTTCACTTGAATTTTTTTCCCATTGGCCTGGAGGAAAATCTCTTGATGGTCCTAGTCGATATAGTTCTTGGATTTGTCTTGCCTGTTCATAGTCAGTAGGTACAACGTTTCTAGGGCCTTCACGGTCTCTTAATGGGTAGAAACGGTTCCTAGTGTCTATGTCGCTATCATAATCAAGGTCCTCTCTTGATCTGTTTGCAAAATGGCGAGAATCCTGGTGGGATCTATGTTCCGAATAGGGGTCATAGTTGTGCTGGTTGCCATACCCTCTCCATGAGTCCCTCTCTCTATTAGGGGAATCCCTGTAGTGGTAATAGTCTTGGGGACCATTATTCCGATCTGGATTGGTTCCATAATTTCCATATGTCGCTTTATTCCGTCCCGAGTTATTACCTTGTGGGTGATTTTTTGAGGGGCCTGATGTCCTATTTGGTGAATGATTGTTCATCTTTTTCGTCCATTTCCCCACTTTTTTAAATTTGGGGGTCTTAGTCTGATCCTTATTGAACAATGGGGGTTGTGAATTGGTTGCTGTTTTCACAGGAGTATTGTCACCCTGTGCTACAGCTTCCATTCTAGAGTTTGCCTCATTCTGTTGTTCGGCCGTTAGTTTTTTCTGCCATTCAAAAACTTGACTAGCCTGATAATCCCCAAAGTCTCTATTGTACTTTTTTCTTTTTTGATTTTTTGTTCCTTTTCTTCTTTGTCAAGAATCCCCAAAAGACTGGATGATCTTTCTTTATATTCATCGCTCTCTTTACAGGGTGATACGGTTTCCTTGAGTGCTTTAATCTCAATATCTAATTTTTCTACTTTGGTGGTTTTTCTTGTTACCAAAAAGCGTAAAAAGTTAACCCCAGCTTCATTAAAATACCGAAACCACTCTTGTAGTTCTAGATCACCATTTTGAGGGCTCACCTGCCATCTCAGGCTTCTAGGAACCATGTTAACTTTAATGTATGTATTTAAAAAGGCTATGTCCCACTGAGTATGAATCTCAGTAATGGTAAGGTTCTTAAGTCTGATAAAAAGACCTTTCATGTCGCTCTCTTTATCATTATACATTTTAAAAACGCCTTCAGTGTCAACAACCTTGGAGGCTCTATAATCAAACACGTCCATCTTAAGACTTGAGATCAAAATAAAATAAAATAAGAAATAAAAAATATAAAATAAAATAATACACGTTTAATAATAAATGTTTGATATCACGACAATAAAGAAACACTTAACCTTATAAAAGGATTTTAACTCAATAAAAAATGTGACCGCTGCTGTATGGGTATATCTAAAGGCTATACTATAAAATGGAAAAAATACTGCGCAGGTCAGAACTAGTGAGCAGTGAAAGCTAGTGAATTAAATAAATAAATGAATAAATGCTGCTGCAGCTAATATGTCAGATATAAACATAAATAGAAAGATAGAAAAAGGAAAAGCTGCGCTGCATTAATAGTGCAAACAAATAAAACAACATAAATCTAACAAAATGCTGTATAACTAGTGCATAGTAATTATGGATCGCACTACCTATATTGATGGAATTAAAACTATTGTTAATGATCTGGATACATATACCTCTTTATTGGGGAATCCTATCATTCAATATAAAAATTCATTGGAATCATTAGTTTCAAAGGGTGCAGAGAAGGGGATCCTTAATGAAAAAGAAAAACTATTTTTAGTCCCCAAGGCTCCGAGGGTCCCTATTTTATATAGCCTCCCGAAGATACACAAGAGTCTCACCTGCCCCCCTGGACGCCCTATTATTAGTGGCATAAATTCCATCACGTCCAGGGTGGGAAAATATATAGACTACTTTCTCCAGCCTCTAGTTCAGAAAATGCCGTCATACCTCAAAGACTCTAAACAGGTTATCAATATGTTGTCCCTATTAAAGGCTGATAACAGCTTATGGATGGTGACAGCTGACGTCAAGTCATTGTATACTATCATTCCCCATGATTTGGGCATTCAAGCTGTTAAACATTATCTCGACCTTTCTTCCAACCTACTGCCACAGCAGAGGGACTTCATCATGGAAGCATTAGAGTATGCGGCAAGTCAAAACTACTTTTGGTTTGATCACAATTATTATAGACAATCCCGTGGAGTTGCCATGGGCGCCAAGTATGCGCCAAGCTTGGCTAATTTGTTCATGGCCAAATGGGAGGAGGACATCATCTATAGTGACCAGAGTCCCCACATAGCTTTGTGGGCTAAGTACATTGATGACGTCCTCCTCCTGTGGACAGGCAGCAAGCTACAATTGGATTCCTTTATCTCATTACTTAATGACAATGAGCGAGGTATCTGTCTGTCCTTTGAAGCCAGTCAGGAGTCCATCAATTTTTTGGATCTCACCATTACAAAAGAAAATGATTCCTTTCTAACAAAAACTTATTTCAAAAAGACAGATAGGAATTCTTTCATTCCCATAGGGAGCTGTCACCATGCAAATTGGTTGAAATCTGTCCCAAAAAGCCAGTTCATCAGGATGAGGAGAAATTGCTCCACTTTGAACGAATATAAAACACAAGCTGGTATCCTCAAAACCAGATTACTCGAAAAAGGATATGACCCCCTAACACTGGAAAATATTTTCAATGAAGTAGCTGAATTAGATAGATGTACACTTCTGGACTCTATCCCTAAGCCCAATAACATCAAACCTTTGGTGCCATTTATTACTACCTATTCCAGTCAGCATTATGTCATAAAAAAACGTATTAAGAAACATTGGCACCTACTATCAAATGACAGGGTCATCAACGCTTTCTTACCAAACATTCCTCAGGTCATCTTTAGAGGTGCATCCTCATTACGTGATAAAGTAGCCCCCAATGTGGTGGACCCTCCCACCAAGAAGGTGTCCTTCTTCCAATGAGACATCAAGGGGTACCACCAATGTAGGAACTGCCAGGTTTCTACATTGAATAAGAATAAATCCAAAAAAAACTCATCTTTCATTTCAACAAGCACCTCAAAAGAGCACAAGATCGAGCCTTTTATCACTTGCATCTCAACAGGGGTTGTTTACCTCTTACAATGTCCGTGCGGATTACAATATATTGGCAGGACCAAAAGAGAAATGAAAGTAAGATTAGGTGAACACATTACCAATATTAGATCTGGGTTTTCACAACACTCAGTATCCAGCAATTATGATCAATGTCATAATCGCAACCCTGAAGGAACTCTCTTCATGAGGATAGACAAATTCGAACCCCATTGGAGAGGTAGTTCGTTAGTAAGAGAATTATCCAGGCTTGAAATGGCCTGGATATATCGGATCCGTACCTACATCCCTTATGGACTCAATGTAGACACAGACGTAAACGCTTTTATTGACAATGGTTAGTCGTATATGTAATATTTTGGTATTTGTAAACTGGCTCTGAATTTTGGCTAATCTGGGCCTTCCCCCTTTTTTCTGTCAATTTTTATCCTTACATTTATATATAAATTTACATCATACCTAATATTCCTATATTCCCTATAGAATATTATGGTTCCTTTTCTTTATTATTTAGAATGGAATAATTTGTTGTTGTTCTGCCATATTAATTGCGTATGGTTATGCGCATTTTTTCAACAAACATCTTTTCCAACTAATTTTTTATAAATTTTTTATTACATTCCCGATTAATAATTTTTGCTATAAGTGCTATTGATCTAGCTGACTTTGATCTAGCTGACACAGACTTTTGATTTGTTACCATTGGTTCATCTACTGAATTTTTGCACCGGTGTATTTATGCACTAGTTATACAGCATTTTGTTAGATTTATGTTGTTTTATTTGTTTGCACTATTAATGCAGCGCAGCTTTTCCTTTTTCTATCTAAATATTTTAACGGCCTAGGAGCCGAGTACGAAACCAGCAAGGAAGCCTTAGCTGCCTCTGTCACACTCATTTTAAAAGAAGGAAAGGACAGCTCACTATGCTCAGGATACAGACCAATCGCTCTGTTAAATAGGAACATTAAGCTCTACACCAACATTTTGGCTGAGCTGTTGAAAAAAAGTTATGCATCTTCTGGTACATCCTGACCAGGTGGGGTTCGTCCCAAATAGAGAAGGCAAAGACAATAGCATAAGAGCACTCCTCCTGCTCCAGAAGGTAAGGGAAAATGGGTCCCCAGGTCTATTCCTGTCGGTCGATGCAGAGAAAGCATTTGACAGGGTAGACTGGGGACTCATGATGCAGACCCTTACAGCTATGGGCATAGGTGATAGGCTGGTGAGATGGATTAAAATATTGTATCACAATCCCTCGGCAAAAATTAAAATAAACGGCACACTCTCGGACTCCTTTGAAATGAAGAACGGGACAAGACAGGGGTGTCCCCTGTCCCCCCTCCTCTTCATTCTCTCATTATAACCCCTGCTGGCCACGATCCGTAAGGACCCAGCCATTAACGGTGTTAAGGCGGGGGAGGAGGAGCATAAACTGGCAGCGTTTGCCGATGACATTTTATTCTTCCTCACCAACCCGGTAAACTCGATACCTAGGCTCTCCAAAGTGTTGCAACAATATGGTGCTATCTCAAATTTCAAAATCAATGTAACAAAATCTGAAATATTAAATATTAACCTTAACAAAATGGAAGAAGAGCAAATAAAAGAGATATGTGCCTTCCCTTGGAGAAAATAATTAAAATATCTTGGCATAAAATTGGCTAATACGGCCCAGAAGATATATAAAATAAACTACGTACCCCTGTTAAATGAAATAAAAAATGATCTTAAAAAAACAATACACAAACCCATCTCATGGCTAGGACGCATTAATATGCTGAAGATGATATTTGTACCTAAAATACTCTATAAATTTTTACTAATTCCAATACCCGTGCCTCAGCAATTTCTAAGAATCTTAAACTCCATTTTAATGAACTACAAAAAACACAGACTTTCTCTTTCAACTCTTAAACAGGAAAAGCGCCATGGGGGTTTGGCGGTCCCCGATATTAAAAATTATTATAAGGCGGCTGTTCTCTCACGGGTGATAGAATGGGCTAGGGATAGGCAAGGCAAAAGATGGGTACAATTAGAAAGGGCACAAGCAAACGCACAATTAAATAATACGATGTGGATACGGGCACAATTTAGAGCACTTGACCTTAAAACTTTTGATTTGACACGTGGGCTCACTACTGGAGTATAATTAAAATTCTCCACTTATGAACTTAAAGGAAAACGCATATTTCGCACCAGGGGAAAAAAAAACGGGAGGGAACTGGATTAGGAAAGACAAAGTGCTCCTAGGGGAGATAATAAATAACGGTAAGATAAGGACCTATGAGGAGTTGAAAACCAGGACCGACCTCTGGAACCTGGACAGGTGGCACTACGCCCAGCTACACCACTTCGTGCAACACCTTCCCCACCTTTTACGGACGGGTTCAGAGTTGACACCATTTGAGAAGTTGTGTAAATCAGAAAACTCCATGGGTACGGTTTTAAAACTATACAAGATCCTCATTAAGATAGGAGCACATGGTGAACCACCCTTTGTACAAAAATGGGAAAAGGAACTAGGGACGAGTAGAGGTCAAAACACTTTTCAAAGGATAATGCAACTAACTCACTCATCTGCTATAGATACGCGAACAGCCGAGACAAACTTCAAATGCATAGCGGGCTGGTACATCACACCAGATAAAGCTAGCAACTGTAAAACAGGACAAAGCGCCGAGTGCTGGAGGGGATGTCCAGACAAGGGAACCATGGCCCACTATTGGTGGACCTGCCCGCTAATTCAAAAATTCTGGGATACTATACGGGTCCAAATAAAAGAGATAACGGGAAAAGATTTAAAGATGGACCCATGGGCGGTGCTCTTTCACTGCAGTCGAGAGGGAATCGCGAGGTACATGCAATCCCTATTGCCCCACCTTTTGAATGCAGCGAAAAGGCTGATACCAAAAAAGTGGCAGGAAACGGCGACCCCACAGATCTGGGAGTGGATTGACGCAGTGGAGGAAACCTACAGGTTGGAAGAACTTAGGGAAAGTGTCTTAGAAACAAACAGTGACTTTAAAGCAAAATGGAGTAAATGGAAAGAGTATAAAAAAACCTGGAGTTATGCCGAGAGAGTGGGGGTTTTGTAGGTTGGTAGGACCATGGCTCCTCGAGTACAAGTATAAATATTCCGAAAATTCGTACATGAAACAAAGGTGGAAAGTGCGACCCTGAACCTACTCATGGGTCTCACACTTGAGCGTGTTTCTATTGCGAACCATTTATTAGGTTAAAAGGTAAATTGAGTCCTGGGTGCCACAAAGGAAGGGGGGGGGGATTGAATAAAACTTATTTTACTTCCAGCTCGATCAATTGACAAATGTTGTATAGATCCCCATGAGAGGGGGTAGTCATTAGTAAAAGTATTTATAATATCTATCCACCCCCCTGTGGAGGGGAATTGTCGACTTTGCAAGTGTCAATGAATAATACAAAAGGTGGAAGGAAAAAAAAACAAACAAACAAAACTTTGATATTGAGGCAGTCACGCATGACTCAAAGGCATAAATAAAAATATACCACAGATGATGCAAATCATAAAACGAGACTAGAGAAGCACCAAACCATGAGCGGGTCTCCGAGTCTGGTGATGGCTGAGGTGGTATGAAAAAAAAAAAAAGAAGATAGATAGATAGATAGATAGATAGATAGATAGATAGATAGATAGATAGATAGATAGATAGATAGATAGATAGAGTCATGGCTGAAATTGTTGGCACCCCAGAAATTTTACCAGAAAATCAAGTATTTCTCAGAGAAAAGTACTGCAGTAACACATGTTTTGCTATACACATGTTTATTCCCTTTGTGTGTATTGGAACAAAACAAAAAAAGGAAGGAAAAAAAGCAAATTGGACATAATGTCACACAAAACTCCTAAAATGGGCTGGTCAAAATTCTTGGCACCCTTTTAAAATTGTGGATAAATAAGATTGTTTCAAACATGTGATGCTCTTTTAAACTCACCTGGGGCAAGTAACAGGTATGGGCAATATACAAATCACACCTGAAAGCAGATAAAAAGGAGAGAAGTTTACTTAGGCCACGTACACACAATCAAATTTGTCCTCTGAAACTGATCCGATGGACCAGTTCAGAGGACAAATCCGATTGTGTGTATGGTCTAGCGGACATGTCTGACCGGCGGACAAATTTTAAAGCATGCTTTAAAATATGTCCGCCGGCGACATGTTCGTTGGATATGTCCGCTGGTTAGTACACTAACCAGCAGACATATCTGCCCGCACAAGCGTCGTATGGATGCGACGCATGCGTGGAAGTTTTTTACTTCCTGGTGTGGTGACATGGCGGCATCAACGTCACCGCCACGTTACCGCGCTGTCTGCCAGCGGGGATTTTGATCCGATGGTGTGTACACACCGCCGGACAAAAATCCCGAGGAGACATGTCCGATGAAAACGGTCTGCGGACCGTTTCCATCGGACATGTCCCTCCGTGTGTACGCAGCCTTAGTCTTTGCATTCTGTGTCTGTATGTGCCACACTAAGCATGGACAACAGAAAGAGGAGAAGAGACCTGTCTGAGGACTTGAGAACCACAATTGTGGAAAAATATCAACAATCTCAAGGTTACAAGTCCATCTCCAGAGATCTAGATTTGCCTTTGTTCACAATGTGCAACATTATCAAGAAGTTTGCAACCCATGGCACTGTAGCTAATCTCTCTGGGCATGGACGGAAGAGAAAAATTGATGAAAGGTTGCAACGCAGGATAGTCCGGATGGTGGATAAGCAGCCCCAAAAAAGTTCCAAAGAAATTCAAGCTGTTCTGCAGGCTCAGGGAGCATCAGTGTCAGCGCAAACTATCCATCGAAATTTTAATGAAATTAAACGTTATAGAAGGAGACCCAGGAGGACCTCACTGCTGACACAGAGACATAAAAAAGCAAGACTACAGTTTGCCAAAATGTACTTGACTAAGTCAAAATCCTTCTAACTATTAAACGTCTGTCGTCAATATGGGGAAATCTAAAATTTTAAATTAAACATCAATAAAACGGAAATATTAAACGCCAGCACTCCTAGGAAAGAAATGCTAAACCTCAGAATAGAACACAAATTCCCATGGGTAAAAAAGCTCAAATATCTTGGTATTTATTTGGCGAGTACGGAAAGAAGAATCTATGAAATCAACTATGTCCCCCTGATAGAAGAAATTAAAAACGAAATAACTAGAATAAAAAATAGACCAATTTCGTGGTTTGGACGAATACATTTTTGTAAAATGATATTGATACCCAAGATTCTATATAAGTTTCAGATGGTCCCGATTAAACTCCCAAAACAACTGATCCGTATTCTCCAAAAAATGATTATGAATTACATCTGGGGAAACAAGAAACACAGGATATCCTTTCAAACCCTCAGACAGACCAAAAATAAGGGGGGACTGGCTATCCCGGACCTTAAAAAATACTACGATGCAACAATCCTGTCGAGAGCAGTGGAGTGGGCCAGAGTAAACACAGAAAAAAGATGGGTTAGCTTGGAGAATATTCTTGCAAACGTGGAATTAGAAAAATAATATGGAACCCTCCACAATTTAGAGCACTAGGCACAGCTACACATACAATCACAAAAAATGCACTTAGAGTATGAGATGGTACACAAAAAAAAATAGATAATAATTTCAACTCCCCCCTCATCTTTCTAAAAGATAACGATTACTTCCCCCCGGGGAAAATAGAGGTAGGGGGTAACTGGATCAGAAATGATAAGGCACAAGTAAGGGATATTACACACCAAGGACACATATTAGCTTATAGGCAAATATAGCAAAAAGAAAATTTCATGACACTTAATGAATGGAGGTACCAACAGTTAAACCACTTTATTCAGAAACTTCCCCAACCTTTAAGAATAGAGGAACAACTTTCTGACATAGAAAAACTATGCTCTTCGGAAAGCAGGAAGGGAACTATATCCAAGATATATAAGATCCTAATACAGCGGGAGGAATTAGAGGTACATCCCTTCATTAAAAAATGGGAGAAGGAATTAGGAACACGGTGTGATAGGACCACAATGGATAAAATTTTAAAACTGACCCATACATCGGCTCCCGACAGTCGATCCGCTGAATCGAACTTTAAATGCTTATCAGGATGGTACATTACACCAGAAAAACTCAGTAAATTTAAGACCGGCCAGTCAGCAGACTGCTGGAGGGGCTGTAAATCACCTGGTACTATGGCCCACCTTTGGTGGGATTGTCCAAAGGTTAAAACTTATTGGCAAAAGATCTTGAAAATAATAGAAGAGATCACAAAGGAAAAAATAAAAATAGAGCCTTGGACGGTCCTTTTCCACGGAGGGGGAGAACCGATTAAGAAATATAGGAAATCTTTGGTACCACACCTATTAAATGCTGCCAAAAGGCTGATCCCAAGAAAGTGGCAGGAAACGGAATGTCCCACGGTATGGGAATGGATAGATACCGTAGAGGAAACATATACGATGGATGATCTTAGGGATAGCTTCGAAGATAATTGGGACAGTACAAAATGGGAAAGTTGGAGAGCTTTTAACCACTTAAAGACCCCCGCACGCACATATACGGCCACAACATGGCTCGTACAGGCACAAGGGCGTAAATTTACGTCCCCGCCTGAGTGCGGTTCGGGGGTCCCATCGGGACCCCCTCCGCGGCGTGCGGGGGTCTCCCTACCTCTGGGAGCGATCCGGGATCTGCGGGCGGATGTCCGTGATATCCGCCCCCCCGCGATCGCTCCCAGCCAATGGGAGCGCGCTCCCAGCCTGTCACTTCCTCCTCCTGTGTTTACACAGGAAGGAGGAAATGATGTATTCTCTCATCGCAGCGCTGTTTCCCAGCGCTGCTGATGAGAGAAGACATCACAAGTAAGTGTGCACCAACACAACACTGACACACACTCACATAGGCATATTAACCCCTTGTGATCGCCCCCCCCACCCCCCTGTCACAGTGTTACTGAATGCAGTGATTTAATCACTGCATTTAGTGTCAGTGTGACAGGCACTGTAAAAAACAGTTAGTGTTAGGTTCAGGATAGCCCCCCCACCCCCCCTAATAAAGTTTTAACCCCCTGATCACCGCCCTAGTTAACCCTTTCACTCCCTATTGCCAGCGTCACTAAGCGATCATTTTTCTGATCGCTGTATTAGTGTCGCTGTTCCCGCTAGGTAGCTATTTTTTTTTATTGCGATTTTTTTTTTTTACTAAAGACATGTGGCTAAATAAATTTTGGCCTAAATGTTTGACAAAAATTTAGTTTATTTGATTTTTTTTTAACAAAAAGTAAAAAATAGTGTTTTTTTTTCAAAAATGTCGCTCTATTTTTGTATATAGCGCAAAAAATAAAAATCGCAGAGGTGATCAAATACCACCAAAAGAAAGCTCTATTTGTGGGAAGAAAAGGACGCAAATTTTGTTTGGGAGCCACGTCGCACGACCGCGCAATTGTCTGTTAAAGCGACGCAGTGCCGAATCGCAAAAACACCTTGGGTCATTTACCAGCGTATTGGTCCGGGTCTTAAGTGGTTAAAGATCATGGAGCTATGTAGAAAACCTGCGGCCCGGGGCACAATTCAACCCGATAAGATAAGAGAGCATAAATTGGAGTGGTGGGGGGGAGGGAAGGGGGGGATGGAGGGGGGGGTGGGGGGTCTGGTGAAAAGAGGAATAAATATATAAATAAAGGTAGTTATAAAATGTACAAAGTGCAAAAATTGTACAACATATATATATAACAAATTTAATCGAAGGAAAAAAAAAAAGAGGAAATTTCCACAAATGATGCAAATCTGAAACAGAGACGAAAACTAAGCACCTCTACCATGAGCTGGTCTCTTGTGTGCAGTAAAAGCTGAAAGTGGAAAAAGAAAAAAAAAAAATCCTTCTAGGAAAACGTCTTGTGGACAGATGAGACCAAGATAGAGCTTTTTGGTAAAGCACATCATTCTACTGTTTACCGTGAAATATGATGGAGGTTCAATGATGTTTATATATTTTTTTGTTGCTGCCTCTGGCACTGGGTGCCTTGAATGTGTGCAAGGCATCATGAAATCTGTGGATTACCAAAGGATTTTGGGTCGCACTGTAGAGCCCAGTGTCAGAAAGCTGGGTTTGCGTCCGAGATCTTGGGTCTTCCAGCAGAACAATGACCCCAAACATACGTGATAAAGCACCCAGAAATGAATGGCAACAAAGCGCTGGAGAGTTCTAAAGTGGCCAGCATTGAGTCCAGATCTAAATTCCAGTGGCAGTCTGAGCGACCAAGCAGCACGAAGCTGAGCAAGTGTAACAGGCGCTGTCACGCTGCCTCTTCCCTGTAATAACAGGTGTTTTTGACGCCGTAATGCATTCAATGCTGGAACGCATACTGCGCTTGTGTAATGATGTCATCGCCCCTGTGCCGCGTGCTTTCCAGCTTGGAAAGCGGAAGTTTCTCCATACAGCTGCCTTGTATCAGTGCTTATGCATGGCACTTGTGGTCAGCCTATAAAGGCATTTTTTCAACTAAAGAACCTTGTTCTATTATTGTCAGCCGTAGCTCGGCCACGCTACTCCTATTGGTGCCATCGCTGCCCATGCTGCAACATCGCTCCAGGCAACAACTACTCCTTTAGTGCTATTGCACCTACTACAACACACAGCATTGCTAGGGACAACTTCGAGGCATTTGCTGAACACCCAACACCATGGAATCCCTATCTCCTACATTGAAGCCTGCAAACGGATAAGTAGCTATTGTATCACTTGTAGTCCTATAAGAAGATCTGCTGCTTGTGTTCCATCCATATATGCTAAGGGTTGATGGTATTTTATACCAACTCCCTGAGTGGCCTAATACATCCCTGTATGCTCAAAGTGATATGATGTAGAGAACCCCCAAACTCCTGTTTGTGAGGAGTGACGCCTGGGGTCACATACTGATAATCACTTGCATATAGAGGTGTATTGGAATCTTGATCTTATATCATTTTAAACTCTAACCCAATACTGAGTTCTCACATAAAGAAGTGCATTGAAATCGTTGCCAACCACAGTTGTGGTTCACTCCATTCACCAGTGCTGCTACAGAATAATAGAACAAAGTTTCTATCTCCATTGAATGCCTTTATGGGCAGGAGATCAGGTGCAGTGCATCGCACTGAATTCAAGAAAACCGCCGTTAGCGGCGCACTTCCACGTTCCAGGCTGAAACGCAGCACGGCGCCGGGCGATCACTTCATCGCACGAGCGCCGTATGCGTTTCAGCACAGAACGCATTACGGTGCTGAAAGCGCCTGTTGTGACAAGGAACAGCCGGCGGAAGAAGCAGCTGTTACAGCAAGTAAACTCCAGAAGGGGTTTTTGACTAAGTAAGAGTGAGTGAGCCAGGAGGCTGAAGTTTTCTGTTATAAAACAATGGTAAAACCCCACGGTGAGGGAAGATTGTCTTTGAAGTTTGTTTCATTTATATAAAATTGGGCTGCTACCCCTTTAAAAATACAGTCTGGACTGACGAGCATATTCACCCCATATATATATATATATATATATATATATATTAAACAAAAACATATAACTGGATACATACACACTTTCTCTTTAAGGAACCCCCGAAGGAAATAGTCCATCTGTGCTAAGTCTGGTCTTCCTGGTGGCCACTCAACATTACCCCGATGCCCATTGACTCATCCAGAGAAAGCATTAGCCCATGTCTTCAGTGCAAAATAGGCTGGTACATCATCCTGGATGAAGTGTATATCCTCCCAAGCAGATACGATGAGATACGCAAATTCCTTGTTCAGGTATCTATCAGCATTCGTCGTTGCCTACAAAATGTACACTGTGATGAAAGTACAATCACAAAGCCACACCACACAGTCACCGATGACCTTGACTGCAGTTTTGCAATGGTCCAGTTTGGATGCTATGTACTGGGAGCCAAGTAATGGTTGTTGTGATGGTTCACAAAACCGCCAACGTGAAACACGTTCTCATCTGACCATCTTGCCAATTGTTTGGTTCCTCCTCAATCAATGCCGCCATAAATTATGAAAACTCTATTGAGACTTCACAGTTCTCATATAACAAAACTTAGACAAAGTGCGGTTTTCATGGCCACCAGTTAATTTCCTTTATTGAACGTTGCACCCAATTGCTTCTGGTATTGCTGAAGGAACTTCTGAGGTCTATTCTGGAAGGAAACAGCTGCTGCCGCTTTTCTTTCCTAGGTGACCTTTTCTTTGGCTGCCAGGCACCCTTCCGCCGATTCACTGAACTGATAGCCATCAAGTTGTTGTGCAGCCTCTTTATGGTTTTGTATTCCAACATCTCATGTTTACCTTTACTGTCCTCCACCATCTCTGCATAAGAGCTGAGGATTGCCGCACCTCTATGCACACAGCAATTTGAGATCATACACTGACAGCCTGCTAGATGCCATTGCTGATTCTCACAGGAGAGTCCTACCACACCCAACAGAAGACAGGAACAAAATAATGAAAGTACTTAAGAACATGGAGCTGTGTCTTATAGAAATTCAATTTCTTACCTCGCTCAATTCCTTAAATTGCCACAACAAAATAAGAAATTGGAAATAAATATGGATCAACTGGTAGTACTCTATAATTCGTAGACCATGATATTTTATTGCTGTACTTGAGTGACCTCCATCAGATCACCTCCTGCAGCTATTACCTTTTGTACCACATCCCCCTCCCTTTAGATTGTAAGATCCACGAGCAGGACCCTCCTATAACTTCTATATTGAACTGTCTTGTAATTGTATTTTGAAGCTCTGTGCAAACTGTTGGCACTTTAAAAATCCTGTATAATAACAATAATAATATATCTCACTAACTTAACAAATATATATTTACAAATAAATATGAGGCATATTAAATGAGCAACCTTTGCTATGCTTATATCAACCTGGATGTCCTTTAGTATTGGGTGGCCACTTCAAAAGCGAGGCTCAAAAATGTATTTTTTTTTTATATTAAAGCATTGGCACACATTATAAAACACTGATATACAAGTCAATTTGTGAAGTAATTTTATTTAAAAATTAATTTCTAATTTTAATCTGCACTCAGCTTTAATTTTCTGTGACTGGCAACCATGGAAAATCTCATTTCCTGCTTGTGTAATTAGCTCATGGCTCTTCCGAGAAGTGGGACAGCTATAATTTACAGTGTCGTTTAATTTCAAAGGGCACATGTTTTCTCTGTAGTAGGTTAATGTATGTCCCAGCACATTTTTTTTTAACCACTTCAATACCGGGCACTTTCGCCCCCTTCTCAGACCAATTTTCAGCTCTCAGCACTCTCGCAATTTCAATAACAATTGCATAGTCATGTTACGCTGTACCCAAATTACATTTTTATGATTTTGTTCACACAAATAGAGCTTTCTTTTGGTGGTATTTATTCACGACTCTGGGCCAGATTCACATACACTTAATATTGCGCTGCGTAATCGAAATACTCTACGCTGCCGTATTTTACCAAGCTCTACACCGAATTCTGGTAGATTTTTGACCGTACGCTACGGCGGCGTAGTCTATTTCTCGCCGTGTAATCGAAATACGCGATTAGGGGGCGTGAAGCATTTAAATTAAGCGCGTCCCCGCGGCGATCGAACTGCGCATGCTCCGTTCAGAAATTTCCCGCCGTGCATTGCGCGAAATCACGTCGTTACGTCATTCGTTGTTTGAGTAGCGTCGTTTACGAACATTCCTATTCCCGGACGACTTACGTAAAAAATAATAAAAGACGTCGGAAAACGTAGAAATTCGACGCGGGAACGACGGCCATACTTAACATGGGCTGTCTAATATTAGAGCAGCAAAAAGCTGGCATAGTGTTATGCAAAAAAAAGATGACTAAAGGTGCCGTAAGAGATTGCGAATGAAGATCGTAATTTCGGGGATCGCCGGCAAAAGCTAATTTGCATACCCCGATGCGGAAAACGACGGGAAGTCCACCCAGTGGCCGCAATTTTATTGCAGCGTAGATCCGAAGGCGTGCGAACACGTAATCCAGTCGAATTAAAGCCCGCAGCCGTCTATTCATGGTTTGAGGTTTTCGACTAGCTAAAAAACGCGCGTAATTTACGTTACACCAGTTAGACAGAAGTAAGGGCTCTGTGAATCTGGCCCTCTGTTTTGAATTTTTTGCAATATAAGCAAAAAAAGAAATCCAATAAAATCAAATTTTATCATAATTTTTTGTTTCAGAATTTTATTATGTTTTCATAAAATATAAAAGAATAGTACCATTTATATTTAGTACAATACAATGCAAATAATAAAATGCAAAAAGGCAGTTATAACTATTCTTCTCTCATGAAGTATATCGAACCAACTGTAAGGAGTATTCCTAACATACAACATTTCAGTTATCATAACAATATAGTGATGTAATTCTAGCTGTCATAAATAACAATGATATATAATCAAGATAGGAGAATATAAAAGGTAATATTTAGTTACCGGTATAGAAAAAATAAAAGAACATAGCGTTTGCTCGATATAGTGGGTCAAAATAATCTAAAATAGCTAGGAGTAATATATGAACTAATCCAGGGCCAAGTTCCTGCTAATTGGCTTGGCGTTATCTGGAGATTAAGTTATCTCTAACGATCTCAGATGACCCTTGTTTTGATTGGTTAAACTTGTTTGTAAGAGAAATAAAGTAAAACTAAACCAGTTTGAGGTAAGGGAACAATAGAGTGAAGAATGAGGATTATTTCCAGAGAGGATATTTATAGGGCAAACTCCCTCATAGAGACAACAATGTTTTATCAAAACCCAGAGGTAGGAAATGCTCAAACCACGGTCTCCACAAGGCTTCATAAATACATAGTGAGTCAGATTCCCATGCTGTCGCAATAGTTTGCTTTGCTGCTGTGGTTACAAAGAGCATTTAAATTGATGGTGTGATAAGGTGTGGGGTTTACCGTTCAGGAGTTCTGTAGCTGGATCTGGCGGTAGAATAGTGTTGAACATCGTGTTAAGGATTTGAAACACTTCGGAGCAAAATGTTTTGACTATTTTGCATTCCCACCATATATGCACTTGTGTACCAGGGGTAAGGCAGCCCCTAAAGCAGTGGGAAGGATATTGTGGATAGAATTTTGAAATTCTTTCAGGAACCAGGTACCACCTATAGTTAGCACTTATAGTTTGTTTCAAGAGCCACTATATTTGGTGAGGCTGAATTAGTTGTTTGCCAGATTTGGGTCCAATCTATGTCATTTGGTTGTAATAGAAGGTCTCTTTCCCATTTGTTGGTATAGGTTAGGGGAGAGGAATTGGTGTGTGAAAGTAATTACTTATAGAAATCAGAAATTAGTCCACGCCTATGAGGATCAGTTTTACAGGTTTGTTAAAAGGTAGTGAGATTTGGGGATGTCGCATCTGATGGTGCATCATTTGTAAAATCATTTGTTTTAATTTGCAAATACCTAAAGGTTTCCGTTATAGGAATATCATATTATTCTTGTAAGTTTGTAAATTAAGTAATAGATGTGGATGTATAAAAATGATGTGCACAAGTCAATCCTATCTTTGACCAAGCTGAAAAGGAGGCTGGGGAGGACAAGGCTGGATAGAATGATGGGTTATGAAGAAAGGGAAATTGAGGATTGTGACAAGATTGCAGGCTAAATTGCATTTTCAATCTGTCCCAAGTAGACAGGCTATGTTTGGTTATGGGGTTTTCACCATCTGTCTTTGAGTAGGAGAGAGCCATAAAAGATTTGCAGTAGGGTCACAAACAACTGATTCCAGTGACACCCATAGTGGGGTTTCAGCCGTTGGGTAATAATGACAATGGGGCTGCATAATAGTATTTGGTAAAGTCTGGTACTCCCAGACCTCCCCGGATTCTAGGAGAATATAAAGTAGGTTTAGGTAATCTGGGTTTCGTCTTATCCCATATATATTGTAATGTTTTCCTTTGTTATATTCGTAAGAAATGTGATGGTATTGTGATGTAAATAAAAATAGGTAGATGGCGCACGATTAAAAAGCACAATCGATAATAAAATTAAATTTAACACATCATAGGGTCCATGTCAATAACAGGAAGCACAGGGAGGGAATATTCAGATGAACGAATAAATGACCATTCAATATTAGTCTAATAAAAGTCCAATGAAAATTCAATAATAGTCCGATAACCAGTGGCAGCACAATCCTGAAGCAGAAGCAGACTCTGAAAGATATATACAAACAAGGAGGACCTGCACCAAACTAAGTGCAGTAAGTCAGGATTTAATAAAAATGATTTTGTAAATAGTAAATTGGTTACTCACAAACATAGTGAAAACATGGGCAAGTAAGGGTAAATGGCTGGTCCGGTGTAACAACCTGTCATCTGCAGCTGCAGGGGCTCACACTGGCTTGCTTCATACCATGGTGTCGTGGGAGATGAAAGTCCCGTTCTTATGGAAGCCTTAGGGAGACTACAGGAGATCCAGGAGCCGTGGATAATGCTACAGAGCGGTGTGCTTTCCAGCGTTGAGGGCGGCGCACCGCCGTATGTCCAGAAGTGACGTGGGAACTCAGGCCAGCCAACGGGATGACGCGTTTCTCAGCATCCGCTGGTTCATCATGTGATGTAAAGAACTCTAAAAAGGTATAGTATTTTGGGGAGGATAGACATTTTTATTGCTGCAATTCTGCCGATCCATTCTAGAGGTAAGGTTGACCAATTTGTGAGAAGTTTATTAAGTGTTAGCATTGGTTGATAGTTTGTTCCATAAAGCTCTGTAGGATTAATCGTAAGATTAATTCCTAGATATGTAATATATGTTGTTGTTCATGTAAATCGTAAGGAATTAACTAATTGGGTTTGGATATTGAGTGGTAGGGATACATTAAGGGCATTGCATTTGTGAGGATTTTTCTCAAGGCCCAATACTACTTCAAATTTGGAGAGGATATCTAGAAGAGTTGGTACTGATGTTATAGGTGAGGTAAGGAATAGTAGGACATCATCTGCAAACATGCATAGCTTATGATTATAACCACCTAATTCTAATCCTCTTATGTCTGGATTGGATCTAATGAGTTGGGCAAGGGCTTCAATTGCTAAATCAAAGAGGAGAGGGGGAAGTGGACAGCCTTGTCTAGTACCTCTTTCAATGGTAAATTGGTCAGATTTAAATCCCGAATAGGTTATATATGCCTTAGTATGCTAATATAGAGTAGTGTTCCATTTCAGGAAATGAGGACAACCCCCCATCTGCTAAGGAAAGAGTGTAGGTAAGGCCATGAAAATGAATCAAATGCCTTTCGTATGGCCAGTGAAAGGAAACATGTTGGAATTTGGCGAGTATGAGCCAGTTTGATCTTTGTGAATTAGAGAACATAGAATGAGGTTAAGTCTGGAAGCGAGAATTTTGGCAAATATCTTGTTTTTGTAGCTTGGATGATTTTTAAGTGGCTTGCAGTTCTATTTCACTGATAGGATTTTCTAGAGTTTCTTGTTGGGATGGGGAGTGTGAAGGCAGATAAATTGTGAATAAATGTGTAGTCAGATGAGATTGATTGAATGTATTAGTTTCCTTGTATAGTTCAGAAAGTTTTTTATGGAATACATTAAGAATTTTTAATGGATTACTAGTATAGACATCTTTAGTTATTTTAAAAAGGATTTGGGGTATAATTGGTCTTTCTCAATGCCAAGGCCAAAAAGGTGTCTGGTTTGTTAGCTTTTTTATTTAGAAAGATCTGAAAAGCATTTTTCCAGCTGATACCTATAGAAATATGTATAGTTCCAATCGAGTTTTGTAAATAAGTATATTTAATGGTGGAGGTGTAGTCTGAAATTTTTCAGAAGCTTTAAAAAATGCTACTTCCAGACCTTTGTGTATGTGTTGTTTTTTCTTGTGATGATGGGATGCTTGACTAATACAAACCCCTCAAACCCCTCTAATATAGGGTTTGATAGCTTCCCACCAAGTTTTGGGGTCTGTAGCAGCAGCATTGTTGTGGATAAGATAATCCTTGACATATTATTATACATAATAATGACATGGTTCATGAACAATCTATTGGTAATAGATGCATTGGTATATAATAATAAAAATAATAAATTTGTTCCAGTTCATGAAAGACATAATTATGTTAATAATAATAGTAATTAATAATAAATTCATAGGGCCAGATTCAGAAAGTATTTACGTTGGCGTATCAAGAGATACGCCGCATAAATACTAAGAATAGCTGGCGTATCTTTTTTTGGTATTCAGAAAAGAAGATACGCCGGAATTCTGCTAATATACGAGTCGTATATTAGTTGCAGGTTTACGCTGGCCGCTAGGTGGCGCTTCCGTCGTTTTACGCGTCGAACATGTAAATTAGGGAGTTACGCTCATTGCCGAACATACTTGCGGCCGGCCGTCGTAGTTTACATCGTTTGCGTAAGCGTTATTCTGGCGTAAGGTTACCCCTGCTATAGGAGGCGCAGCCAATGTTAAGTATGGACGTCGGGACAGTGTCGAATTGTACGTCGTTTACGTTGTTTGTGTAAATCGTTCGGGAATGGGGCTGGACGTCATTTACGTATACGTCATTTACATTGACTAGTTGCGACGTGTTTCATGCATTCAGAAAATATGTAAATAACGTGGGGTCATGATTCATTTACATGAATCACGTCCCCACATTACTCATTTGAATTAGGCGCCCTTACGCTAGACACTTTACACTAGGCTGCCGCAAGTTATGGAGCAAGTGCTTTCTGAATAAGGCACTTGCCCATAACAGTTGCGGAGGCGTAGTGTAAACAGCATATGCTACGCCGCCGGATAGATACATTTTTGTATCTAAATCTGGCCCCTAGTGTTTATTTTGTTAAATCTCAGAATCACATGAATGTATGATGTAAAATAAGGCTAGGGCTCTACACGTTTCGTGGAGATATCCACTTGTCAGGAGCAATTTTCATAGGCATAGGTCTATAATAGAAAAATGAATTACAAAATGAGAAAATGCTCAACACAGAGGAAGAATAGAGCGGAGGTGGAATAGATATTTCCAAACGCTCTTACTTACAAATAAGATTGATAAAATACTTTAATGATGTTACTGACAGCTCAGGGCTCCGTGGAGAAACAGACATCCCACGGGAGCTAAGGTCACAATTCCATGGTCGCACTAGGGCCAGAGGATGTGAGATAGGGAGCATCAATGATGGCGTAGTCCCCTGTTGGTGATTAAAATATGATGAGAGTGTGTGACAGCTGCAGTGAATGTACTGTAAAGTAAGTGTTATGTGGGTGTTTTTATGTGATAAAATGTCCTTGGGCCAATTGAAGACTATTGCCCAATAGATATGTGATAGTGTCAAGTGGCAGGGAAAGAAGTGGACATCCTAAATAGTACATCTTTCATATCATAACAATGTGAGTGTAACGGTGGGGATTAAATAAGGACTAAAATTGTGCACCACAATACCAAAGAGGGGGGTTGCATTACCTTACGTCTGAAAGGAATCTGTGAGGGCCAATGTAATGAGGTCTGAGCGGTGAGGGAAATTATGCCGTCCACCCACATGTAGTCACAATGGCCATAGGCAGCCTAATCAATTTGTTACTATTTTATTCAAATTGATTCTGTTTGAATTTTAGGAAATGGTTATATTCTTTCTATTCTATTGTTTTTAGATGAATTATTTTTCCATTTGTTTATTCTATTATTTTCTATTCTATTATTTTATATCCAAATTTGTTCTATTTAAAATTTGAATTTCAGAAGATGGTTATATTCATTTTATTCTATTCTATTGTTTTTCTATATTATTCTATTATTTTCTATTCTATTCAAATTAAATGTATTCAATTTGAATTTTGGGACAAAATATTCTCTCTATTCTATTCTAGTTTTTTTTTTCTGTTCTATTATAGTCTATTCTATTATATTCTTTTTTTCTACTCTATCCTTTACAATTCCATTATTTTCTTAAGTGTTCAAATTCAAATGTATTCTACTTGAAATTCAAATTTCAGAAGATAGTTATATTCTTTCTATGTTTTTCTATTCTATTCTATTTGTTTCTATTTTATTCTAGTCTATTCAGTTATTTTCTGTTCTATTCTATTTTGTTCCTTTTGACTCTATTATATTCTATCCTTTTATTTTCTGTTTTATTCTTTTCTATTCTATTTCACTATGTTCTATTCTATTTTATTCTCTTTGGAAATTCCAAAAACATTCAAATTCAACAACAAATCAAATTTGAAAACAATTCAAATGCAAATTTTGTCTGAAGTTTTTTTTTTTTGTTGTTTCCGATTTGTTTATATTTGGTACTATTGTAATTCGGAAATTCGGATGCATCCTAGTTTTCGAAAAAACTAAAATTTGTCCGAAATTTCAATTTTACCCCCCAAAAAAGAAAGAAACTAATGCACATCTATAAATTAGTAAGCTGCTATACATTATATTTTTGTTTTGAGGTTTAGTCTTCTACCATGCCTAAAGACAAGGGGCCAGATTCAGATACACTTAATATTGCGCTGCGTAATCAAAATTAGATATGTGCATTCCCGTTCGTACAAATGTTATTTTCGTACGAAAATTTTCATTTTCGTACCCACAGGATAATGTGTACATACGAAAAAATTAAAGCACCAAAATACGAAAACTACGAGATTACGAATGAGCCGCATAACGAACAACCGCAAATACGAACGAATGATCCGACGAAAAAAAACGACAAAACGAAAACGGCAAAAGAACAAAAATGACATCTATAACAAAATATTTATATTCTGTATTTTGTTTGAATCCTTTTTCTGTTTGTTTTCAGTCCTATGTTCATTGTTCATATGACATCTATAACAAAAGATTTGCATGCTGTATTTTGTTTCAATCCTTTTTCTGTTTGTTTTCAGTCCTATGTTCATTGTTCATATGACATCTATAACAAAAGATTTGCATGCTGTATTTTGTTTCAATCCTTTTTCTGTTTGTTTTCAGTCCTATGTTCATTGTTCATATGACATCTATAACAAAAGATTTGCATGCTGTATTTTAAATCCAAAATACGAACAGAAAAAAGGAATTTAAAATACAGAATGCAAATCTTTTGTTATAGATGTCATATGAACATACGACTGAAAATAGCAAAAGAAAAGGGTTTCAAGATACTGCAAATCATTGACGAAAATTCACGAAAATTATTGTCTAACAAGTAACGAACATGAATTAAACAAAATAACGAACCATCCCGCATGTAAGAAAATAAAACAGTAACGAAAATACGAAACGATCGGAATACGAAAAAATCGTGTCATACGAAAAACGAACGGGAACAAACAGGAAAACGGGCGCCTTACGAAAAACGAACGAAAACGAAAAAACGGAACTATACGAAACAGAACAAAAAAAAACAATTTTTTTTTCTGTGCACATGTCTAATCGAAATACTCTACGCTGCCGTATTTTACCAGGCTCTACACCGAATTCTGGTAGATTTTTGCCCGTACGCTAGTAGTCTATTTCTATAGTCTATTTCTCGCCGCGTAATCGAAATACGCAATTAGGGGGCGTGAAGCATTTAAATTAAGTGCGTCCCCACGGCGATCGAACTGCGCATGCTCCGTTCAGAAATTTCCCGCCATGCATTGCGCGAAATCACGTCGTTACATCATTCGTTGTTTGAGTAGCGTCGTTTACGAACATTCCTATTCCCGGACGACTTACGTAAAAAATAATAAAAGACGTCGGAAAACGTAGAAATTTGACGCGGGAACGGCGGCCATACTTAACATGGGCTGTCTAATATTAGAGCAGCAAAAAGCTGGTATAGTGTTACGCAAAAAAAAAGATGACTAAATGTGCCATAAGAGATTGCGAATGAAGATCATAATTTCGGGGATCGCCGGCAAAAGCTCATTTGCATACCCCGATGCGGAAAACGACGGGAAGTCCACCCAGTGGCCGCAATTTTATTGCAGCATAGATCCGAAGGCGTACGAACACGTAATCCAGTCGAATTTAAGCCCACAGCCGTCTATTCATGGTTTGAGGTTTTCGACTAGCTAAAAAACGCGCGTAATTTGAAATTACTCCAGTCTAACACCAGTTAGACAGGAGTAAGGGCTCTGTGAATCTGGCCCAAGATTTTTATTATTTGAATGAACCTAAATATAAGCCCAGTGCGGGCCTTTATGTACACTGGTTTCTGTGTCACTTTCTCTCTATTTTCACCACACTGCAGTCTCATTTATAGGCATATGCACATAAAAAAGAATGGCACACAACAAAGAATCAAGAAAGGCTGTGGCCCTACTCTGGGACAGCTTTAGAAGATTATTAGGTCATGATTCACTGTATTGTGTAAACCATAGAATAAAAGAACCTTTGAAAGGACTTTCTGACTTTGGAAACCTTCATTGAAAAGCGTTAGTAGTTATAAGTTAGGAAAAGCATTTTAAATAAATATTCATTTATATTCTGAGTTTTTTTTTTAACAAGCTTACTGTCTACATGGACAGGTTTGTTAATTACAGACATGTTTGAGCAATGCCATTGTATTTAGCATGCTATTAAGCCATTATGTCTCTTCTGCAGAAATGTACAAGAATAAAGGTCCAGTCCACCGTTTCCAGCTTAATAGAAACCATCCCCTATCCCATCGTTAATACTCTTTTCTATACAAGTTTTATAATAAAAGGCATATTATGAAAGAATTGAAAGTTACTGGAGTGTGATATACCTAGTTAAATTACCTATGCCATTTTAGTCAAATGGCCTTCTGCATTTGTATGGCTTGTGATTAGCATTTGAAGACTGAATAGTTTAAAAGCTAATCTATTTGTTACAGTGCGTGCTGCTTTATAGTGCACTTTCTCCACGCCAGCATGAAGTTTCTTTTCTTAATGTATCACATCTGTTCATTGTAATTTAGTGATTATGCCAAGGCCTTTGGTTTCTCCTTGTTTATCTTAAAAGGGACAATTGAAATCTTCATTTGCATTAGACATAAATTAAGGTTGTCGTTAGTGGTAGATTCCTCAGCAGATTTATTTGTTTTATTTCAGATTTGCTTAATAACTACTGAAAACATTTTGATTTCTATTGTCTTGTGTTTCAGTAAAGGAGGAGCAATTGCAACTGCAAACTGCTCAATGCACCCTTGGGAAATTAGCATGGTTAAATGCTGGAGAAAATGAGTTGAAGGTATGTGACATACAGATCAGCACAGCAATATACATTACATTACATTGTTATACCTGTGAAAACCGAAAATTACATAGCGGCATGCGCATATATAGTATGTGACATGTCACTGACACTGGGCATAGTCTTAAAAGCATTGATGACATGGAAAACATTCTTTGAATTTCAATTTGTACACTGCTGATCTCTCCTGTATAGAATTAAAAAACAATGGGCCAGATTCTCAAAGCTGTCTGGAGATACGCCGCTGTAAATCTGCGCCGTTCTCATCAGATGGACCGATCGTGTGTACAGGGCTTGAGAGTCTCATGCACAGACTCAAGCGAACCTCTGCGCATATGCAGAGGTACTGTGCGGCTTTACCAGGTGCCGAAGATTGGCTTAGAGCTGCTCTGGGAATGTCTTTATGGGTGTTTTATGCCTGGGCCCTGGTTCACACTGGGCTGCGGGAGTGAAATTGTGCGAGTTCAGCTGAAATCGCGCGATTTCACTCCCTCTAGCAGTCCCGATTTCGCCCACGATTTAGGAGACATCTGTGCAGATGTTTCTGCACAGATGTCAATGTAAATCGCGTCCTGAAATCGCAAAAAGTAGTACAGGATCTACTTTTTGAAATCGGTGCAGCACCGCATATGCGGCGTCGCACCGATTAGGACGGTGTCATTGCCGGAAGTTGCCGGAAAATGCCGCCGATTTGAGATGCGATTTGACATGTGAAATCGCATCTCAAATCGAACTAAATCATTCCCAGTGTGAACCTGGGCTTAATCTTATTTGACTGTTTTATCTTGTTGATTTACTTGTAAACTATTAAGTGCATTTTCTTGCTTTTATTTCTTAAATACACACTCTACATATAGATGAAGGCTCTCTCTTGTGTTTTTTTCTTTATATGTGCATTAGGACCTGAAGACCTAATTCCTTAGAGGGGCTGCACCATCTCCATCCAGCATTTCCTCACCATTCTCCAGGTCCCTTCAAGCACCAGCATTAGTGGTTTGGGATCAAGCCAGCACAATTAGCTTGTTTAGTCATGTTCTAGGAATTATTGTTTTTTTTCTATCAAGGCAAGTTGGGGTATGATTATGCCCTGGTCTTGCTTCTAAACCCCCCTTACGGGTCATCTGCTTTTATGGGTGACATAGTATGTGAAATGCATAGTATGTGAAACGGAGATGATTTCCTGGATTACTAAACTAATAGGCACTAAACACTAACTCTACTTACACAAACTTATATGACTAAACTAAAGCTAATTTTTTATTTTTGTTAAAAAAAATTATACACAAAACACAGAAGGGCAGAGAACGCATTCGCGAATATTCGTAATACGAATATTCGCATTGCGAATATTCGGCAACATAAAAGGATCGCCTCAGCTACTCGGCCCAGGGTCTCTAATCATACCAGAAATGCTTTTAGACGTCGATGGAGATCACTAGGATGTGATCTGTTTTAAAAAAAAAATTGAAAAAATACGAATATTCGCGACAGCGAATATTCACTGCGATATTCTATTTATTCGCGATCACTCGAATATGCAATATTCGTAAAGAATATTCGCAATGCGAATATTCGTGAGCAACACTACTGATTATCAGTGTCCTGATTATCAGTGCAGTCTCAACAGTGCCCACCAGTGCTGCAAATCAGAGCCCACCAGTGCTGCAAATCAGAGCCCACCAGTGCTGCCAACAAGTGCTCATCAGTGTTGCCAATCAGTGCCCATCAGTGCTGTCAATCAGTGCCCATCAGTGCCTTCTCATCAGGGTCATCTATCAGTGCTGCCTATCAGTGAATATGAGTGCCGCTTACCAGTGCCCATCAGTGCCACCTATCAGTGCTGCATATCAGTGCCCATTAGTGCCACCTATCAGTGCAGCCTCATCAGTACCTCATTTTCAATGCCGTCAGTGCACCCTATCAGTGCCCATCAGTGCAGCCTCATCAGTGCACATCAGTGAAAGAGAAAAATTGCCTGTTTGCAAAATGTCTTAATAAACTATAAAAAACATTCGTTTTTTTCTCATTTTTTTTGTCTTTTTTCATTTGTTTAGCAAAAAATAAATAACCCAGTAAATTTTAATCCCAGATCTCTTCATAAAGAGGACATGTTATCCTTATTTATATTACAATGGATGTTTAAATTCCTTGTAATAGGGATAAAAGTGATTAAAAAAAAAGAAATAGAAAATTTAAGGGACTTGTGTAAAAAAACAAAACAAAAAAAACAATCCTAAAAAAAAAAATGAAAGCACCCCCATACCTCCGTTCTCGTGCGCACAAGCCACATGTACACATATGTAAACAGTGTTCACACCACACATGTGAGGTATCGCAGCAAAAATGATAGAGATAGCAATAATTCTAGTAATACACTTCCTCTGAAATGCTACAGGCGTTTAAAGCATAGCCTATGGAGATTTTGAAGTATCATGTCTCCTCTCAGGCATCTCATCTCCAGCGAGAATACATTTAGTGTTTGCAGATGTTTCTCGTATTTGAGGTCCTCCAGTCCCATTATTAGTTTTGTTGCTCTTCATTGGACTCTCTCCAGTTCCAGCACATCCCTTCGGAGGACTGATGACTAGAGTTAAGCGGACACCTGGATGTTCGGGTTCGACGGGTTCGGCCGAACTTCAGAAAAAAGTCTGGGTTCCCAACCCGAACTTGACCCGAACTTGACCCCGTACCCCATTGATGTCAATGGGGACCCAAACTTTTCAGTACTAAAATGTCTCTAAAAAACAAATGGAAAGGGCTAGAGGGCTGCAAATGGCAGCAAAATGTTGGTAATAGCATGGCAAGTGATCTGCAAATAAATGTGGATAGGAAAATAACTTAAAATAACATAAAATACATAAAAAATAATGTAACGGTCACCACCGCTTACGACCTTCCATCCAACCACGACAAGCTTATCCGACACTCCACAATCCTGCATACACGATCCGTATCAATTCCCAGAATAAGACGAGAATCAGTTTCGAACTTCCTTCAAAAGATCTGAACACTTTATTGGTTTTCTTCTCAGCTTTTATATCCAGTTACAAGCATGTGACAGTAATCAAAGTGACAATGCCATCTCCACCCCCCTATTTACTCACTGAGGCTAATTATCTAGCAGACAGTTTGGCACCGATACTGACAGATCTACAATTACACAATGCCTTGACCTCAATCACATTACCTAGACAGACTTACTGGGGTAGATTCATGTAGAGATCCGACTGTGTATCTACTGATACACCGTCGGATCTGTGAGATCCGACGCTCGGATCTATGCGGCTGATTCCTCGAATCAGGTTCCGCATAGATCTCCCTTAGAGCCGACTGGTGTAAGTGAGTTACACTGTCGGTTCTTAGGCTGCATTCTCCCGCCGTCCGCTAGGTGGCGCTTCTTTTTTTCTACGCGACGAATATGCAAATGAGGAGAACCGCCGATTCAGAACCGAACGCCGTCGCTTTTTTTTTACGTCGTTTGCGTTCGGCTTTTTCCGGCGGATCGTTACCCCTGATATATGCGGGGTAAGTGCGGCGGATCCTATGTTAAGTATGGCCGTCGTTCCCGCGTCGAGTTTTTAATTTTTTACGTCGTTTACGTAAGTCGTCTGGGAATACGGCCATACGTTAATTGCGTTAACGTCGAAAACAATGACGTCCTTGCGACGTCATTTAAAGCAATGCACGCTGGGAAATTTAGCCGGTGGGGCATGCTCAGTACGATCGGCGTGGGGACGCGCGTGATTTAAATAGTAAACTCCCCCTAGCCATGGAATTTGCATTCCGCCGGGGGATTTACGATCCGCCAGGGCTAATTACGAGGCAAGTGCTTTCTGAATACAGGACTTGCCTCAAACACTGGCGCAGGCGGATCGTAAAACAGATAGATAACGCGGATCAAAAGATCCGCTGATCTACATGAATCTACCCCTCTGTCTCTAAAGGGCTTGACACATTTGTGTACCATAGACAATGTATGGTCTAGGAGTAGATGCAATTAACACCTTTCAAAAGAATGAAATGTCTTTCACAAGCCGGGTCACTTAACATTTCAATAGCCGGAGCTAAGCATTGAATAAGCTTGTAATGTCCCTCTCCTGTGTAACCGGTGTCAATATGGACCCCTTGTAATATACCAGTCCTGCAATATGAATTATTAATAATGTCCCATCTTCTGCAATACATGATATAATTTCTTTGTCACCCTATGGCCCTAGTGGACATAAGGTGACCCTAGACATAGGAGGATCTCAGTCTGTCACGGTTCAATTCCGTTACAAATAATAATAATCTTGACCTAGGAGGACGAGGTCCATATGGAGTAGTACGTTGAGCTGGCGGTGGATGTGGTGATGTAGGTGGAAGCGGCGGTGGAGGAGGACGAGGTAGCTAACACATTTTCTTGATTTTAATTTATTTATTTTTTAAATTAGGGTACACCCCAAAAGAGTGAGAAAGATCAGAAATACAAGAATGGCTGGGTAAGGCCGGTATACGTGTCTATTCTGCACAAGTTACGGACAAGTCCTGTGGTATCCATGCCTGGTTCATTTTAATGAACGTGAGCTTGTCCACATTGGCTCTGGACAGGCGGCTGTGCTTGTCTGTGATAACGCCCCCTGCTGTGCTGTGGAGGCCAGCACCTCCAAGGCGTAAAGGGAAGCTCAGGCCATGTGCCCAATTTGGAGACCCAGAAGTTTAAGGGGGCAGACCCATCATTCAGTACGTGTAGGCGTGTGCACACATACTGCTCCACCATGTTGGTGAAATGCTGCCTCCTGCTAAAATGTTCCATATCAGCTGGTGGTGCTGTTTGTTGTGGCGTGCTGACAAAACATTTCCACATTTCGGCCATGCTAACCCTGCCTTCTCAGGTGCTGGCCTTGCCCCGGCTGCGTTGGCGACCTCTTCCTCCTCTTCTGCCTTCGCCTTGTGCTTCCACTGTGCCCCGCTGTCACGTGGGGATTCCACCAGCAGCACGTCTACCAGCGCGCACTTGTACTCGCGCATCTTGCGATCACGCTCCAGTGAGGGAATTAAGGATGGTACATTGTTCTTGTAATGGGGATCCAGCAGCGTGGCCACCCAGTAATCAGCACCTGTTAAAATGTGGGCAACACGGCAGTCGTTGCAGAGACACGGAAGCATGTAATCGCTCATGTGTGCCAGGCTGCCCAGAGGCAACGAAAAGCTGTCCTCTGTGGGAGGTGTTTCGTCTGTGTCCTTTGTATCCTCCCAGCCACGCACCAGTGATGGCCATGAGCTGGTCTGGGTGCCACCCTGCTGTGAACATGGTTCCTCCTCCTCCATCTCCTCCTCCTCATCCTCCACCTCGTCATCCTCCAGAACTGTGCCCTTGCTGGACAATTGTGGACCTGGCGTTTGTTGGTGCAGGAACCCACCCTCGGAGCCACTTGTGAATGACTGCCCTGAAAGCCTTGGAAATGATCCCGATTCCTGCTCCTCCTCCTCCTATGCCACATCCTCTTCCATCATCGCCCAAAGCGTTTTTTCAAGGAGGCATAGAACTTGGATAGTAACGCTGAGAACAGCGTCATCGGCACTGGCCATGTTGTTGGAGTACTCGAAACAGTGCAACAAGGCACACATGTCTCGCATGGAGGCCCAGTTATTGGTGGTGAAGTGGTTCTGTTCCGCAGAGCGACTCACGTGTGCGTACTGCAGCTGAGACTCCACTATTGCCTGCTGGTGCTCACACAGTCTGGCCAGGATGTGCATGGGGGAGTTCCAACTTGTGGGCAAGTCACATATGAGGCGGTGAGCGGGATGGCCGAAGTTACGCTGCAGGGCTGACAGGCGAGCAGCAGGGTGAGAACGCCGAAAGTGCGTACAGACGGCCCACATTTTCTGCAGAAGCTGTGGCATATCTGGGTAGGTTTTAAGGAACCTCTGCACCACCAAATTCAGCACATGCGCCAGGCAAGGGATGTGCGTCAAACCGGCTAGGCCCAGAGCTGCTACAAGATTTTGCCCATTATCGCACACTTGAGGCTCACTGCCGCCAACCACTCATCGGTCTGTTGTTCCATGTCCCTCCACAACTCCTGAGCGGTGTGGGTTTTTTCCCCTAAACAGGAAAGTTTTAAAACTGCCTGCTGTCGTTTACCCATGGCTGTGCTGAAGTTGGTGGTGAATGTGTTACGCTGACTGGATGAGGAGGCGGTAGAGGATGAGGAAGCGGAGTAGGAGGAGTTAGCAACAGGAGGCAAACTGAAGCGCCCTGCAATCCTCGGTAGTGGAAGGACATGCGCCAAACTGCTATGCGCCTTAGGCCCAGCTGCCACTGCATTTACCGTCCCTGACTGTGCTTACTGATCCACGTATCCGTAGTTAGGTGGACCTTGCCACATATGGCGTTGCGCAGTGCACACCTGATTTTGTCCCCCACTTGGTTGTGCAGGGAAGGGATGGCTCGCCTGGAAAAGTAGTGGCAGCTGGGCACAACGTACTGTGGGACAGCCAATGCCATCAGGTTTTTAAAAACTCTGCGTCTCCACCAGACGGAATGACAGCATTTCAAATCCAGGAATTTTGAAATGCTGGCATTCAGGGCCAGGGATCGCGGGTGGGTAGGGGGGTACTTCCTCTTCCGCTCCAGTGTTTAGGAGATAAGGAGCTGAACGCTTCCATAGGACATTGTGGAGATGTTTGGTGACCCAGGTGGTAGTGTTGCTTGCCGATCCTCTGATTGTGGGGTGGCAAGTGCCACTGTCACTACAGAGGTGGATGAAGAGGCCGAGACTGAAGCAGAATAGGAAAAAGGATGAGCCAGAGACCTTTCTTGGTTTTTGAGGTGTCTACTTCACTGCAGCTCATGCTTTGCACTTAGATGCCTGGTCATGCAGGTTGTGCTCAGGTTGAGAACGCTTATGCCTCACTTCTGGCTCTGATTGCACAGCATGCAAACCACTTGTGTCTTGTCATCAGCACATTGTGTGAAGAACTGCCACGCTAGGGAACTCCTTGGACCTGGCTTTGGTGTGCTCGGTCCCTTGCTGCGGTGGGCAGTAGCAGGCGTACTGTCTAGGGGACGGACACTCCGCTTTTGCACCCTGCTCCCTCTTCTGCTGTGCTGGTGGCTCTGTGCGACCACCGCCTCTTCCTCCGAACTACACAGGTCACCTGCATGACGTTGATTCCATGTGGGGTCGAGGACTCCACACCATCTTCCACCCAGTCTTCACCACTGCCCTCCTTGTCGGTCTGCACAATTGCAAAAGCAGCATCAGTTGGCAACTGTGTTTCTTCATCACCCGAAATGTGCTGTGATGGTTCCCCCATGTACTCACTTCTGGGGCAGGGCTAGGTAGATGGCCCTGGGAAACCATGCTAAGAGAGTTATCAAAAAGCAGAAGAGACTGCTGCATGATTTGGCGCTCAGACTGCTTGGCTGATTTGCAAGGGGGTGAGGTGAAAGACTGATGGACATCGGCTGCAGGTGCCAACTCCAATCTTTCAGCACAAGACTGGTTGGGAGACAATGTGAAGGAACTGGAGGCACTGTCAGCAACCCAATCTACTATCGCCTGTTCTGCTCCTGGCCTCAACATTTGTAGAGCCGGATTAGGCCCCACCAAATACCTAAAGTGTGTATTTCACACGTAAAGATATGCAGGAAACACTAGAAACACTGTAGGAAAAACTGCAAAATATATTGTTTTGCCCAAAATGGGTGTTTTTTTAATACCACAATAGAAGAACACTAGCTAAAGTGTTTATCTCACACGTACAGATATGGAGGAAACACTGCAAACACTGGAGGAAACACTGCAAACACTAGAGGGAACACTGCAAAATATTATTTTTTTGCCCTAAATGGGTGTTTTTTTAATAGAACAATAGAAGAACAGTAGCTAAATTGTTAATCTCACACGTACAGATATAGGGAAACACTGCAAACACTGGAGGAAACACTGCAAAATATATATTTTGCAGTGTTTCCTCCAGTGTTTGCAGTGTTTCCTCCAGTGTTTGCAGTGTTTCCTCCATATCTGTACGTGTGAGATAAACACTTTAGCTAGTGTTCTTTTATTGTGCTATTCAAAAAACACCCATTTAGGGCAACAATCAAATATTTTGCAGTTTTTCCTCCAGTGTTTGCAGTGTTTCCTGCATATCTTTACGTGTGAGATACACACTTTAGATTCTGTTTTTCTGTCGTGCTATTCCCCAAAAAAATTATTTAGGGTAAATAAAAAAAAAAAATGGTGCGTTTCCTGCATATCTGTACATGTGAGATACACCCTTTAGATACTGTTCTTCTATTGTGCTATTCAAAAAACACCCATTTAGGGCAAAAATATATATTTTTGCCCTAAATGGGTGTTTTTTGAATAGAACAATAGAAGAACAGTAGCTAAAGTGTTTATCTTACACGTACAGATATGGAGGAAACACTGAAAACACTGGAGGAAACACTGTAAAATATATTTTTTTGCCCAAAATGGGTGTTTTTTTTAATAGAAAAATAGAAGAACAGTAGATAAAGTGTTTATCTCACACATACAGATATGGAGGAAACACTGCAAACACGGAGGAAACACTGCAGATTTTTTTTTCCCTTTTTTGAATAGCACAATAGAAGAAAAGTATCTAAAGGGTTTGTCTCACAGTAACATATGCAGTGCTGGTATAATTTGATTTCTGAAGCAAGAGTGACTCCTATTTCTCTCCCAAAAAGCAAAAGAAGGCAGGAACCTTTCCCTAAAGCATATAAAGGGTGTATCTCACAGAAACATATGCAGTGCTGTTATAATTTGATTTCTGAACCATAGTGACTCCTATTTCTCTCCCTAAAAGCAAAAGCAGGCATGAACCTTTCCCTAAAGTAACTAAAGCAGAGTGACTTGCTGTGCTATGTAGATCGCTGAGTAATGTGATTTCTGAAGTAGGACAGTCTGACTCCTATCTAATTCTCTCCCTCAGAAGTGCAGCAGCAGCAGCTTTTCCCTACCCTATCTAAAGCAGAGTGACGAGCTGTGCTATGTGCCTCTAGCTTATATACAGGCTGGGTCACATGCTGCACTGGCCAATCACAGCAATGCCATTAGTAGGCATGGCTGTGATGGCTTCTAGGTCACACGAGTAAAACAAATGGTGATTGACTGCCCTGCAGCACACCATTACATTGCCAAAAACTGAACCCGAACCCGAACTTACAGAATTGTTCGGGTCCAGTGTCATGGTGGAAGATCCAGCCAATCCCGACGCACGCGCGCTGGCGCCTGTTAGCGCGTGCATGCGCGCGTCAGTGTGCGCGATGCGCGCGGCCGTGTGCGCGGGCGCGCGCCCGTGCGTGTGACGCGCGCGGCGGGTGCGCGCGCGCACGCTGACACTGTTTTGGCGCTAAGGAATGCTATTTAAGCTGTCTGGTCCTGGTGCATCTTGCTGACAAGTCTACAGCGTTTCCGGATAGAATCTGCACCTGCTAACCTGATTGATCTCTGTTTACCTGACCCGGCTTCCCGTGACATACCTCTGCCTGCAGCCTGCCCTTGACCCCGGCTTGACCTGACCACCGATCCTGCTTGACCCCCTGGTTCTGCTACCTGCTATCAGCCTGTATTGAACCTGTCTGGACTGATTTAACCCCTTCGGATCTGTTCCGGTTTCCTGATCTGCCATCTGATCCGGTGTGCACCAATCCTTGGGCTCTTACACAGCAAGTGCTACCGCACCGTCCCAGTGTTCCGTGGTTCCCTGCCAGGACCCCGCCAGGACCCGTGCCTACACAGCAAGTGCTACCGCACCGTCCCAGTGTTCCGTGGTTCCCTGCCAGGACCCCGCCAGGACCCGTGCCAATCCTCCTCCGGTCCGTCACCAGCTACCACTAGGCACTTGTGCCCCTCTTGACTCGGGTTCCCCTGTCTGCTCTATCAGGGACTCCTGTGTCAGAGGCTTACGAGAGGCCGCTCCCTGCACGTTGGACTCTACAACCAGGTACGTGACAGTACTGGTCAGCCATGTCCGAGCCCACACAGGGAGCGTCTCCCATGGAGGACTTATGTCGCCATTTGGATGGCCTTACCGCAGCCGTAAGGAACTTGCAAGAAGGTTATGCCCGTCTGGAGGGGCGTGTTCAGACTTTGGCGGCAGCAGCACCTACAGCTTCTGGAACCTCTGCTGCCCCTTCCGTGGTGATGTTGCCACCAGAACCCAGAGTTCCCACCCCGGAAAGATTTTCCGGCGACCGCAGCAAGTACAGAGCTTTTCGTAATGCTTGTGAACTTTTTTTCGCTCTGCAACCTAGAACCTTTTCTCTGGAGACCACAAAGGTGGGTTTCGTCATTTCATTACTATCTGGCGAACCTCAAACATGGGCACACCGCCTCTTGGAGCGCAAGGAAGAAAGTCTTAATCGCCTTAGCACCTTCTTCGAAGCCATGGACCTCATTTATGAAGACACTCAATTAGCAGCTACTGCCGAAGCGGCATTATGTGCTCTACAACAGGGGCGCAGGGCAGTAGAGGACTATGTGGCAGAATTTAGACAGTGGAGTTCCGATACCAACTGGAACGATGCTGCCCTGCGTCACCAGTTCCGCATGGGTCTTTCGGAATCCTTGAAGGACGAGCTGGCCCGAGTGGGCGTCCCTGCAACGCTTGAAGCTCTCATCCTTCTTTCTGTTCAGATTGACAGACGGTTGAGGGAGCGGCGTGCTGAACGTACATCCGGCCCCACACGTCCCATGTGGATGATGCCACGTGTGCCAGGCCCTCCACACCTGCTTCCTCCAAATCCTGTACCAGCCTCCTCCGACATCCCGAAACCCATGCAACTGGGTCTTCTTCGGCCATCCTTGACTCCGGAAGAGCGCCAGCGGCGCCGACTCAATAACCTTTGCCTATACTGTGGAGGATCCGGGCACTATGTAAACTCCTGTCCCGTTAAATTCCGTAAGTGCTCAGTCTGTCCACCTGTCCTTTCCTCTGCTTTATGTAATAATGATACTCACCTGGCTGTCTCCATCTCCCTGCAGCTTCCAGGAAGGAACGTCCAGGTTCCCGCCATTATTGATTCTGGTGCCTGCAGCGGCTTCATGGATGCCTCCTTTGCCACCCGTCATGGAATCCCCCTACGACCTAGATGCCAGGAGCTCACCGTTCACTTAGCCGATGGATCAGCCATCAGATCCGGTCCTGTCACGCATGAAACAATCCCCTTGTATGCACTCATCTCCAACAATCACTGGGAATTGCTCTGCCTGGACATAATCGTGTCCCCAATATTTCCTGTAATCCTGGGCATGCCATGGTTGAAAGCCCACAACCCTCAGATTGATTGGGAGTCTGGAAAAATCTGTTTCCCGTCCTCTTACTGCCGCCAACATTGCCTCCAGGAACCTGCGGGCACCTTGTCCCCCCTGCTATGTTCAGAATCTGAAATGGAAAACCGCCAGCTAGTCCCGGAAGCCTATCACAGTTTTTTGGATGTGTTTAGCAAAAAAGGAGCAGAGACTTTACCACCACACAGGTCCTATGACTGCCCAATCAAACTTTTACCAGGAGCAGAAATCCCGTTCGGAAGGATATTCCCCTTGACCGAATTGGAGTTGGGCACCCTAAAATCCTATATCGACGAGAACCTCGAAAAGGGGTTCATACGCCCTTCCACATCCCCTGCAGGGGCCGGCATATTCTTCGTAGAGAAAAAGGACCATTCCCTACGCCCCTGCGTAGACTACCGGGAGTTAAACAAAATAACGATCAAAAACAGGTATCCCCTTCCTTTGGTTCCCGAATTATTTCAGAGACTTGGAGCAGCCACTATTTTTACCAAACTTGACCTCCGTGGAGCATATAATCTTGTCCGCATTAGGGATAGCGATGAGTGGAAGACCGCGTTCCGCACCAGATTCGGGCATTTTGAATACCTAGTTATGCCCTTCGGGCTTTGCAACGCCCCCGCCACATTTCAACATTTTGTAAATGACATTTTCAGAGACTACCTCGATCTGTTCGTCATCATCTACTTGGATGACATTCTGATTTTCTCGTCCTCCCTGTCAGACCATCGGAAACATGTCCAAAAAGTTCTAGCTCGGCTCCGCCAACACAGCCTATACGTTAAAGCAGAGAAATGCGAGTTTGAACGTGTGAGCATTCAGTTCTTGGGATTGATAATTTCAATAGAAGGTGTCAAGATGGACCCTCAGAAGGTCACTGCTATCACAGAGTGGCCCGCTCCCACCGATAAAAAAGCTGTCCAGCGCTTCGTGGGGTTTGCAAACTTTTACCGAAAGTTCATCAAGGGCTTCTCCGCCATAATTGCCCCTATCACAAGTCTGACCAAGCAAGGCACCCGGTTCCTGTGGTCTCCCGAAGCCCAAGTTGCCTTTACCACCTTAAAGGACCTCTTCATCTCTGCTTCCATCCTGAAACATCCTAACCCAGCCTTACCCTATATCTTGGAGGTGGACGCTTCTGAGGTGGCGGTCGGAGCAGTGCTTTCCCAGAGGCAGGGGTCCAAATCCCTTTTACACCCAGTTGCGTTTTTCTCCCGCAAACTATCAGAAGCAGAGAGGAACTATGACGTCGGGGACAGGGAGCTGCTAGCAATCAAAGCAGCTCTTGAAGAATGGCGTTACCTCCTCGAGGGTGCTGCACACCCTATCCTGATCTATACTGATCACAAGAACTTAGAATATCTAAAGGTCGCCAAAAGACTCAAGCCACGTCAGGCCAGATGGGCGCTGTTCTTTACTCGGTTCTCTTTTCATATAACCTACAGACCTGGTTCGAAAAATACCAAGCCGGATGCACTCTCCCGGATGTTCAATGGGCCTGAAGCCCCTTCATCACCGGACACCATTCTTGCTCCTGGCAATTTCCTCATGTTGCAAGGAGACCTTCTCTCTCAAATTAAGCAGGCCTCTTCAGAGATCTCCTTACCCCCAGACCCTGCTCTTCAGTTAAGAGACAATCTGCTTTGGAATAAGGACAAGATCTTTGTGCCACAACAGCTACGAATAGCGGTCCTCAAGTCCTGCCATGATCATGAGCTAGCAGGCCACTTTGGAATACACAAGACATCCGAGCTCCTCCAGCGTACCTTCTGGTGGCCGCAATTACTTAAAGACTGTAAAAATTATGTAGAATCCTGTACCACCTGTATCCAGCATAAAGGTAGCAGAACTAGAGCTTGGGGGTTGCTTAAACCACAGCCTGTTCCAGAGAAACCTTGGAGGATGATTTCGATGGACTTTATTGTTGAGTTACCTCCATCTGAAGATTTTACCACCATCTTTGTGGTGGTTGATAGGCTCTCAAAAATGGCGCACTTTCTGCCGATGGTGGGGACACCTTCCGCTGCTGAGACAGCAAAGATATTCATTAAAGAGGTAGTGAGACTTCATGGCGTACCCGCTAACATCATATCGGACCGTGGGGTGCAGTTTACTTCTAGATTTTGGAAAGCGCTATGTGCAGCGCTGAAGATTGAACTCTCCTTCTCATCTGCATACCACCCTCAGACCAACGGCCAGACCGAGCGCACCAACCAGACGCTCGAGCAATATCTGCGGTGCTTTTCCAGTTTCTCACAAGATGATTGGGCCTCTCTGCTGCCCCTTGCGGAGTTCGCTTACAATAATTCAGTCCATTCAGCTACTAAACAGTCCCCGTTTTTCGCCAACTATGGTTTTCATTCTCTATTCCTATCTAACAATATTCCGGAATGCTCAGTACCGGCTGCACCAGAAACCCTGGACTTCTTTGCCACCAACAACAAAGTACTCCAGGAAACCATGGCAAGGACCCAGGAGTATAATAAGGAGGTGTTTGACAGGAGGAGGAGAGGAGAACTTGACTTGGCACCGGGAGACCAAGTCTGGCTGTCCACTTTGAATCTAAGACTAGCCTGCCCGTCCAAGAAACTCGGCCCTAAGTTTGTGGGTCCCTTCCAGATACTCAGAAAAATTAATGAAGTGGCCTACGAATTAAAGTTACCTGCTTCTTTTCGGATCCACCCAGTCTTCCATGTGGCATTGCTCAAACCCATAGTCCCGGACCCCTTCACCAACCGGAATGTCGGTCCCCCTAAGCCGGTGCTTGTTAACGGCGAAGAGGAGTTCGAGGTGGAATCTATCTTGGATTGTCGGAAGAGACGTAACCAGATACAATACCTTGTAAAGTGGAAGGGCTACGGTCCGGAAGAGAATTCCTGGGAACCAGAAGCCAACATTCACGCTCAGAGACTGGTCCAGGCCTTTAAAAGGGCGCATCCAAGAAGGTTGGCACAGTTGGGCATCCGGAGGCTGCCCGTAGGGGGGGGCAATGTCATGGTGGAAGATCCAGCCAATCCCGACGCACGCGCGCTGGCGCCTGTTTGCGCGCGCATGCGCGCGTCAGTGTGTCAGTGTGCGCGATGACACTGTTTTGGCGCCAAGGAATGCTATTTAAACTGTCTGGTCCTGGTGCATCTTGCTGACCAGTCTACAGTGTTTCCGGATAGAATCTGCACCTGCTAACCTGATTGATCTCTGTTTACCTGACCCGGCTTCCCGTGACATACCTCTGCCTGCAGCCTGCCCTTGACCCCGGCTTGACCTGACCACCGATCCTGCTTGACCCCCTGGTTCTGCTACCTGCTATCAGCCTGTATTGAACCTGTCTGGACTGATTTAACCCCTTTGTATCTGTTCCGGTTTCCTGATCTGCCATCTGATCCGGTGTGCACCAATCCTTGGGCTCTTACACAGCAAGTGCTACCGCACCGTCCCAGTGTTCCGTGGTTCCCTGCCAGGACCCCGCCAGGACCCATGCCTACACAGCAAGTGCTACCGCACCGTCCCAGTGTTCCGTGGTTCCCTGCCAGGACCCCGCCAGGACCCGTGCCAATCCTCCTCCGGTCCGTCACCAGCTACCACTAGGCACTTGTGCCCCTCTTGACTCGGGTTCCCCTGTCTGCTCTATCAGGGACTCCTGTGTCAGAGGCTTACGAGAGGCCGCTCCCTGCACGTTGGACTCTACAACCAGGTACGTGACATCCAGGTACAAAAAATCCAAAAGTCCGGTACGTCCCCGAACTTTATAGTTCGGGTTCGCTCAACCCTACTGATGACCAGAATTGGACGTAAAACTCCAGATGAGGCCTAACCAGAGTTTTATAAAGTGGCAGAATTAGAGTTTTGTCCCTGAAGTATATCCCTTTTTTATGGATGCTAATATTCTGCCTGCTTTGTTAGCTGCAGCTTGGCACTGCATGCTGTTACTCAATCTGTCATCTATTAGCACCCCTAGATCCTTCTGCATCCTGGAGTCTCCCATCAGTTCTCTCCCTAGTTAATATTTAGCATTTATGTTTTTTTCCCCCAAGTGCACTACTTTACATATCTCCACATTATACCTAATTTGCCATTTGTCTGCCCACTCCTTTATTTTGTTCAGGCCATTCTGCAAAATATGAAAGAGTAGAAAATGAATCCGTGCCACGTAAATACCTAATCCAAAATATATATACTGCAGGAAGGATGGTGTGTGTATAGCTGCAATAGATGTACCATGTACAATATATAAGTGTCTGCCCCTACATATATATTTCATAAAATATAAAATTGAAAAGAAAGAGGGGGGTTAGTAGGTGTTGGCGCCTTCTTAAATGTAAATAATGTGATATATCATAAGTTGAAAAACTGAAATAGTAGTATCCTTGCTCTTGATAAGAGCCTGTGCAAATATGCTATAAGCTGACTTATGTGTTAAAAGCCATAAATAGATTTTATAAAAGAATAAAAAATAATAAATAATAATAAAAAATACATGCAATATTCGGGTGCTATAAACAACTGGTGCTAAATTGATGTTTCTAAATGCTAGAGAAATAAATAGTGTAATAAAATAAATAAAGTCCGTGGGGTAGATTCACATAGATCAGCGGATCTTTAGATCCACGTGATCTATCTTATTTACGATCCGCCAGCGCCAGTTTTTGAGGCAAGTGCTGTATTCAGAAAGCACTTGCCTCGAAAGTTGCGCCGGCGGATCGTAAATCCCCCGGCGGAATTCAAATTCCGCGGCTAGGGGGAGTTTACTATTTAAATCAGGCGCGTCCCCGTGCCGATTTAACTGCGCATGCGCCGCCGGCTAAATTTCCCAGCGTGCATTGCTCCAAATGACGTCGCAAGGACGTCATTGGTTTTGACGTTAACGCAAATTACGTATGGCCGTATTCGCTAACGACTTACGTAAACGACGTAAGAAATTCAAAACTCGACGCGGGAACGACGGCCATACTTAACATAGGAAACGTCGCACTTACCCCTCATATAGCAGGGGTAACTATCCGCCGGAAAAAGCCAAACGCAAACGACGTAATAAAAAAGCAAAGGCCGGGCGTTCGTTTCTGAATCGGCGGTTTTCCTCATTTGCATATTCGCCGCGTATACAAACGGAAGCGCCATCTAGCGGCCAGCAGGAGATTGCAGCCTAAGATCCGACGGTGTAAGTCACTTACACCGGTCGGATCTAAGGGAGATCTATGCAGAACCTGATTCGATGAATCAGCCGCATAGATCCAACCGCCGGATCTCAGAGATACGACGGTGTATCAGTAGATACACCGTCGTATCTCTATATGAATCTACCCCCGTGTATCTTATGATGCTGAGTACAGCTTGTTGATGGTAAAATAATTATATACTTCATGCAAAGTGCTTTGTGCCACACTTAAAATGAATGAATCTTGTGTTCACTCTGTGCTCCCTTCCTTCATGCTCTGATGTGTCCAGCACTCACCAGATCCAAGCCCCCTCTTGGGGTAGAAGGCCTCCACAGTAAAAGCCCTGTGTTGCTCTCTGGCAAAACTCTGATCCCTTATATGGTTCAGTCCGGTGTCCAGCTCAAAGAGAAAAATTGCCCATATAGTGTGATACCGTAATAAAATTGCATATTTATTGGATCACAAACATAAAAACGAGCATTGCGTGTAAATCTCGGGAGTGTTTGTGACCAGCGTGGTTCAGCAAAATGCCTATATCCTGATGTGAGTTTATTGCTCCGCAAAACTGAGACTGAACTAGTTATCCCATACTCTATATCATTTATAAATACATTTAATAGAATTTAATAGAATTGGTCCCAAGACAGAACCTTGGGGTATCCCACTCACCACTCCAGTACATGTTATTTATCACTACCCTTCGGACCTATCCCTGTAACCCTATGGTCAAAGCCTGCAGACCTCTTGTAAATTAAGCGTTTATGGGGGACTGTATCAAATGCTTTTGCAAAGTCTAGATACACCACATCCACAGGTCTCCCCCTGTCTAGGTGGCAGCTCACTTCCACATAGAATTTTAGAATATTGGTCTGGCAGAAACGTCCTCTCATAAACCAATGCTGGTTACCACTGATGATATTCTTCTCCTCAGTAAAACTTTGGATATTGTCCCTAATCATTCTCTCCAATAATTTACCCACTATGTCTCTGACATTTTTTACAAATTGGTACCACGTTGGCTTTTCTCCATTAAGCTGGTACCAACCTTATCATTATGCTGTTCACAAAAATCAGGAATAATGGCCTAGCTATCACTTGACTGAGTTCTCTGAGGACTCTCGGGTGTAAGCCATCTGGTCCTGGTGATTTATTTGTGTTAAGTTTGTTATGTCTTTCCATGACTCCATCCTCGGTTAGCCCACGAGGGTCATGTAATGTGTTGTGTTACTAACACTACAGTCGCTGTCAGTAAACCCTTCTTTTTCCTGCGTAAAAACTGTGGAGAAGAAGGAATTTAGTACAGTTGCCTTCTCTGTGCCATCTGTAACCATCTTCCCATCCTCATCTTTTAAGTGTGCAATGTGCTCCAATTTTGACTGTTTACTATTAATATATCTAGAGATTTTTTGGGGAAAATATTACCCGCTGCCGCTATGTGTCTCTCATAATCCTTTTTTAGCTGCCCTGATTGCATTGTAGTGCAGGAATGCTGAAGGTGACCCATTTCTTTTATATTTTTTAAAGGAGATATTTTTCTCCTTGATAAGCCTTCTCACATTACGATTTAGCCACTGAGGTTTCATTTTTGCTCTTCTATATTTATTGCCCATTGGAATGCACTGTTTTATACCTGTGTTTAATATGCTCCTAAAGCATTCCCATTTCTCTCTTCTGAATTCAGTGATTCCAGAATTTGGTCCCAATTAATGTCATGTAGCAATGACCCGAGTTCAGGAAAATTAGCTTACTTGAAATTTAGTGTTTTTGTACTACCAATATGCCTCCTTTTCCTGTGATTTATGCTAAACGCGATCATTCTATGATCGCTAGATCCCAAGTTGTGGTGTATCTCCACATCTGAGATCAGACTTGGATCGTTCGTAGTTAATAGATCTAACAGGGCACTCTTTCTAGTTGTAATGTCTCTCGAGTGACTTTTCACTAAGTACAATTATATTTCTTTCCCAGTTAACTCTCATCCGTTACTTCCTTCCCAAACCTTCTTCCTGAAGAGCCTCTCACTTCGAAGTTCAACTATAGTTACTTCCTTCTTTCTGATTAGCCTGTCACTTCCTGTTAAGTTGCTGGGCGGCCTATTTAAGCTCCCAACACTGACCAGGAAGTGTTCCTTTATTTTTGCTGACACAACGCCTCTGTCGGTTAGGTATCCAGACGCACCTGTTCTGAACTTCAGCTTCCCGACCTGGACCAGGAGTAGGGTTGCCACCTTTTCCTCAAGCCAAACCCGAACACGCCACTACATATGGTGGGTGTGGCCATATTGAGGGAGGGGCCTCACGAGGCATGATTAAATTAAACAAAATAATTATTTTACCTATAAAATATGCTTACTTTGCTGTGCCACAAGTAAGAGTCTCACTGACATGAATAAACCTTAGCACAATCATTTAAAAAAAATAAAACTCTTCCATTACTACAGAGGTAAGTGCAGTGGAGATCAGGGGCATTAGTTCACCTTTTAATTTTCATTAAGTACAGAGGGTATTACAGTATGTGCAGGGAGGGAGTGCAGAATTTACAACAGTATATACACGAGTGTGGCGCGTATGTTGGTATGTGTAGGAAAGGAGTGCAAAGTGTAAGACATTATGTACAGGAAATTAGTGCAGAGGGTAGGTATTACTTGCAGGAAAGGAGTGAAGAGGGTGTAACAGTGACCAGTATATGCAGTAGAGGAGTGTGGAGGGTATGATGGGAGCACTATGTACAGGAGAGGAGTGCGAGGGTATGATGGGGGCAGTATGAACAGGAGAGGAGTGTGGAGGGTATGACAGTGGGCAGTATGTACAGGAGAGGAGTGTGGAGGGTATGACCGTGGGCAGTATGTACAGGAGAGGAGTGTGGAGGGTATGACAGTGGGCAGTATGTACAGGAGAGGAGTGTGGAGGGTATGACAGTGGGCAGTATGTACAGGAGAGGAGTGTGGAGGGTATGATGGGGGCAGTATGAACAGGAGAGGAGTGTGGAGGGTATGACAGTGGGCACTATGTACAGGAGAGGAGTGTGGAGGGTATGATAGTGGGCACTATGTACAGGAGAGGAGTGTGGAGGGTATGATAGTGGGCAGTATGTACAGGAGAGGAGTGTGGAGGGTATGACAGTGGGCAGTATGTACAGGAGAGGAGTGTGGAGGGTATGACAGTGGGCAGTATGTACAGGAGAGGAGTGTGGAGGGTATGATGGGGGCAGTATGAACAGGAGAGGAGTGTGGAGGGTATGACAGTGGGCACTATGTACAGGAGAGGAGTGTGGAGGGTATGATAGTGGGCACTATGTACAGGAGAGGAGTGTGGAGGGTATGATAGTGGGCAGTATGTACAGGAGAGGAGTGTGGAGGGTATGACAGTGGGCAGTATGTACAGGAGAGGAGTGTGGAGGGTATGACAGTGGGCAGTATGTACAGGAGAGGAGTGTGGAGGGTATGATGGGGGCAGTATGAACAGGAGAGGAGTGTGGAGGGTATGACAGTGGGCACTATGTACAGGAGAGGAGTGTGGAGGGTATGATAGTGGGCACTATGTACAGGAGAGGAGTGTGGAGGTTATGATAGTGGGCACTATGTACAGGAGAGGAGTGTGGAGGGTATGATAGTGGGCACTATGTACAGGAGAGGAGTGTGGAGGGTATGATAGTGGGCACTATGTACAGGAGAGGAGTGTGGAGGGTATGATAGTGGGCAGTATGTACAGGAGAGGAGTGTGGAGGGTATGACAGTGGGCAGTATGTACAGGAGAGGAGTGTGGAGGGTATGACAGTGGGCAGTATGTACAGGAGAGGAGTGTGGAGGGTATGACAGTGGGCACTATGTACAGGAGAGGAGTGTGGAGGGTATGACAGTGGGCAGTATGTACAGGAGAGGAGTGTGGAGGGTATGATGGGGGCAGTATGAACAGGAGAGGAGTGTGGAGGGTATGACAGTGGGCACTATGTACAGGAGAGGAGTGTGGAGGGTATGACAGTGGGCACAATGTATAGGAGTGGAAGGATGTTTAGGGACTGCGTAGTGGTTAAGCGGGTCATACATGAATTGAAATTACACCAATTATGCAGAGACCAGCCATAGTCGATCTATGTATGGGCTAGCTGGTTTTACACAAGTCAATCTATTAATTGACTTGAGTACAAGCAGCCTGTTCTTCCAAAAACAATCAGTGCTGTCAGCTATAGATAGCAACACTGATCATTGTACTCACTGGCAGAACACAACAACACTACAGGAGTGATTCCCCCATCCAGAGGTCAGCAGGTGAGAGGGTGTGTGGGGACAGGCTGGTGAGAGATACCAGTCAGTAGCTGGGTAGGCACTGGCTAGTATCAGAGCCAGATACACACAGGTTACATACGTCACGATCGTTAGAGCGAGAGCAATAATTCTAGCACTAGATCTCCTCTGTAGCTCTAAACATGTAACCTAAAAAAAATTCAAGCATCGCTTAGGATACCAAAAAAAATCGTGCTAACTTTAGTGTTTTTTTTTAATGAATGAAACAGTTTATTTCCAAAAAAAACATGTTTGAAAAATTGCTGCGCAAATACAGTACCGTGCTAGAGCTGCACAATTAATCGTTAAAAAATTGTGATGTCGATTCAACCCCCCTAACATCTCCAATGCAGAGTTTGCTGATTCTTTCATATAAGTGGAGAGACTTTCAGCTGTCAAAAGAAAATATCTGGACAGTCTGCTAAGTTAGCAGGAAACATTGTAACTAACGCTTTCTTCATAGATCAAAGGGATAAACTTCTGTGTGTAAAGAAAATATCCGGGCAGTCTGCCAAGTTTGTAAACAACATGAAACATTGTAACCAACTTCCTATTTAGATCAAACTTCTGTGTGTAAATGCAAGAAATGTAACCACTTAAAGTCCAACACTTGTTAAAAAGCAATATTTTTTGCTAGAAAATTACTTGGAACCACCAAACATTATATATATTTTAGCAGAGACAAAAATGGGAATTGCTGCAATATTTTATGTCACGCTGCATTTGCCCACTTCATTGAATAAATAAAACCATAAAAACAGTAAAGTTAGTCCATTTTTTTTTTTTTTTTTTCATTTTAATGTGAAAGATGATGTTATGCCGCACGAATCGTGAGAGAATCGTCATCTATCTTCTAAGCAAAAAAATTGCAGTTGTCGTTTTAGCCAGAATCGTGCAGCTCTATGCTGTGCAACATAAAAAGTTGCAAAGACCACCATAGAGTAATTTTCTAGCAAAAAATTAATGATGATTGTCTGCTGCAGTGTGTCAGCTTGTATTTATAATGGCCACTCTGTATGTAGCTTCTGACAGGCTGTGCAAGCAGGCCCGTATCTCCGGAACCATAAATGATAGCCATCCCATATTTTGACCAGTTGTGAGGTAGGTCTTCAACTGACTACCCCCCAAATGTGGGGTTTCTGTGACCTCTGGTCATCGAGCTACAACCCCCGCTCCATCAGCCCCTCTGTTAATCCGGCCCTGTATGGAGGGGGGGCAGGACTGTATGTATGGCTGTGGATGGTATATGCAGGGGGGCAGGACTGTATGTATGGCTGTGGATGGTATGGAGGGGGGGCAGAACTGTATATACGGCTGTGGATGGTAATGGTATATGCAGGGGGGGCAGAACTGTATGTTTAGTGTATGGTGGGGGTAGTGTATGGTCCGCCCATCCACCCACCTCCATGTGTATTCTGTAGCCAGTCAGAGAAGAGCTGAGCACTCTGTGTCCCATGTGTCCTCTTCCACTCTGCAGCACACAATGCAGACGGAGGCGTGCCGCAGGGAGGGAGGGGGAGGGGCTAGCACAGTGAGAAGTTGCACACATGTTTACAGCCCAACGGGGGGCTAACAGAGAGCACTGCTGCGGGCGGCACACCTTCTACTAACACTCAGGCAAGCTGGTGGAGCCGGGGATGTGCAGCTCTGTTGCGGCCGGGCCAGGATGGACAGCTAAAAAAAAAAAAAAAAAAAAAAATTTTTTTTTTTTTTTTTTTTAAATGTGCCCGGGTTTCAGGAGGCTTCAAAACCGGGCACATGTGTCCAAACCCGGACTGTCCGGGTCAAAACCGGACAGGTGGCAACCCTAACCAGGAGACTCCACTGCCTGTTTCACCAGCCTTACCTGTCTGGACTCCTTGGAGCCTGACCTTATGCCTGAATCGTTCACTTCAGTATCGCAAGTACCCTGATGTTGTTATGCATTACTGTCCTGTGAACTGCCCTGCCTGGTAAGTTATGTATGCTAACTATACCAGGAATTACTGCAGCCATAGCCTCTCTATGTTTGGTACTTCTAATAAGAATCCTGCCATGATTTCTACATTCTAAAGTCACCAAGTATAAACGGAAGTCTTACCCTGCTATTAGAGTTTGTATTTGTATCAAGTATTCGTGCAACCTCACTCCCCAGGGTATTACCCTAGTGAGCCTGAACTATAGTATCAGTTCTACCTGGACTTTATACTTATATTTGTTTGAGTTTTTACTGGCGCCTATGAAGGAATATGCGCCATATTTCTTGACTGAAACTGTGATGCTAGGATCCCAAACTCTCTGCACAAAAGAGAGTGAAACCTGGGTCCGAAACTGAGAAGTCTCCGCAGTTGAGATCCTAATTCCCAAATCTTATCCGGCGTAACGTTACACTAGTTGGGGAATCAACCATCTGGGACATGAGGTTGTCCTGTAAAACTCGGACCATTATGCAGGTAAAGGACCTGGCTTCTTTTTGCGATTCTGCACTGCATTGTTTTAACTGACAATTGCGCGGTCATGCGACATGGTTCCCAGACAAAATTGGCATCCTTTTTATCCCACAAATAGAGCTTTCTTTTGGTGGTATTTGATCACCTCTGCGTTTTTAATTTTTTTGCGCTATAAACAAAAATAGTGCGACAATTTTGAAAGAAAATCAATATTTTGAGAGTGATAGCTGTATGCTGCGCCTGGTATGATATTCACGCCACACTGAAGGAACCAGGAAGAGACAATCTGCTGGGTGACCTTGCAGTGATCGCGTTGAGGACGCTATCCTGTACAACAGTGACTGGTGATGTGATACTTACACTGTTCATTGCAATTGTTTTTCTGTACGTAGGATTCTTGGGATACTTGCTGGAAAGGTTTTTTTTAAATAAATTGAGTTACACTATGTTTGCTTTCTCTTTTTGTTTATTATCCCACCCATATGAGGCTGATTCCTTGCAAGTGATCCCCATTAGATGGAAATCCGATCAGTGACCTACTATTCATATATGAAGTGCCTGATAATACTGTATGTCTGGTGAGTTTGAACCCCTGCGGGGATTTTGATTCCAACACGTGGTGGATTGAGAGTGGGCAGGCTGGTGCACGCTTCCTTTTTCCCTATCTGACACTACTTTTGGATAACGCACAGACGTTGGTTGTTTTCTAACATCAAGATTTTCCATCCTTTTGCCTACTATATGGTGGAGTTGGACACCTATATCCATCTTTAGCGCTGTTTTGCATTTATTACCTAATGACTCATTTTGGACTTTGAATGCTTTTTGTTATATTTATTAATATATATATTTTTTTACTAGTAATGGCGGCGATCAGTGATTTTTTTTGTGACTGCGACATTATGGCAGACACATCGGACACTTTTTTGGGACCATTTTCACTTTAACAGCGAAAAGTGCTATAAAAATGCACTGATTACTGAGAAACTGACACTGGCAGTGAAGAGGTTAACCAGGAGGGGACTGTAGGGGTTACGTGTGCCCTAAGAGTGTGTTCTTACTGTGGGGGGGGCGTGGCTGTGCATGTGACATCACCGATCGCCGTTCCCTAACATAAGGGGAACAGAAGATCAGTGACAGCCACACTAGGAAGCATGGGGAGAGGTTTGTTTACATTTACCTCCCCCCGTTCTTCCTCTCTGTGACCCGATCGCAGGACACCAACGGCAATTGTGTCTGCTGTTCCCGCGGGGACGGTCATGGAGGAGAGGATCCACAGCTGGGCTCTTAAAGGGTATTTACATGTACGCCCTTGTGAGGGGTAGAGAAAGGAAGCGCCACCTAAGTGCAGTATTAAAGAGGTTCTTTTAATGACACATTGTACAAAACACACTTACAAGAAGGCTCATCTGTAACATCCTGTAGTCCTCGTCCCAGATCCATGGGCTGCTGAGAAGTAAAGATAGCAGAATGTGTTGAGTCTTCAGGCCTGTCCTGTGGCCATCAGGATGAGGCCTGTTCAAGCCTCACGGGTCACGTGGTTACTTCCGAGGAGGGTCGGACAGGGAGGACAAAGGCTGATTGGGCTAAGTGCTCGGAGCCACTGCTCCTTCTATACGCCCTTGTGCCCAGCCGTGCCATTTTGTTGACGTATATCGTCATGCGGCAGTCCTCGAGTGGTTAATGAGTGAAGTGTTCCCTCTGCCCAGCCAATATTACTGGATAATTGTCACGGTCGCTACCGTGCCAAACAGACAGTGAGGCGTGGTCACGCCTCAAGTGGCTCTGGGTGGAATTGAACCCAGGACCTCTCCATTGCTGCTCCAGGTCTTTGCCTCTGAGCCACTCCTCAGTTGGTATTCTGCTTGCTGTCCATCGAAGCCTGGTTCTGAAATATGTGCTGATTGCCTTCTCCGGATCTCCTTGCAATCTGCACCTGCCTATTTTGGTCCAGCTGAGGCAGGTTACCCAATTAACCAGGGTATAAAACACTACCTCACTGTAAGAGATTCGTCAGTTCATTTTTCTGTGATTGTCCTGTCTTTGCCAATGGTTCCTGTGTTCCTGTGGTTGTCTTTAGCTATTTGTATGTTTACCTGCTGCCAGATCTCCTTGCCTTGACCCGGACATCCTGACCATTCTCCTCTCACCCAGAACTTCTGACCCTTTTGGCTTACGTACCTTGGATTGCTGCTGTCTCCTGCCTTTTGACCCCGGCCTGTACCTTTGGACTTTCTCTGCCATCTCCAGCCCTTGACCCACGGCTTGTGCCCGGACTTGTCTTTGGTTCCGGTTTGCGAACCCTGAACTTCCCATCGGTAGTTACCTGACCCTCTGCTGTCATCAGTGTACCACGTCTGCTCAGCTACAAGACTGACCCCGGCTTCTGACCTCACTCTGAATTCTGGAATCCTGGACCACGGCTATACATTGACTATCCTTGGCAAATCCCTATATAGCCCCCGTGCACAAACTCACAGCCCAGGTAGTGTCTTTCCTTATTACCGTGGGCTGTGTGTACCTGCAAGGGTGAGCTTACAAATCTGCAAAATAGACTCCACTCAAGGTAAGCCCTTACAGTAATTGAAGTCCCTCATTATGATTGCATGTCCCTGTTTTCCTGCCATTTATAACCAAGATAGTAATTCCAACTCCTCCTTCATGTTGGGTGGCCTATAACATACCCCCACTATTCATTTCCCACTTACTTCCTCTCTTTAAAGAGGGATTCCACCCACATTTTTTTTTAAAGTCAGCAGCTACTAACAGTGTAGCTGCTGACTTTTAATAAGAACACTGACCTTGTCTTACTTGCCCGCGCTGATAGCCCCCCCCCCCCCCCCGATGCCGGTCCCACGATTGCTCCAGGTCCCGCACCGCCATTCACACTAGGGGAAACAGGCAGTGATGCTTTACGGCTTCACTGCCCATTTCCTACTGTGCCTGCGTGAGTCTCACGCTGGCTTGTGAATGGGCGCGCTGCTCTCTGAGAACACACACAGTTCCCAGAAAGCAGCGCGCCCCATTGACAAGGAGAAGAAGCAGAAGAAAAGACACCGCGGTGTGGAAGAGGCAGATTACGGACTTCCGCATAGCAACAGGTATTTCGGGTGAGTATTAATTTTTTTTTCACGTTTTTTTTATTTAATTTTTTTAGGACTTTTGCCCAAATGTGGTTTTCCTGGGTGGAACTCCGCTTTAAAGTTCTACCCACACTAATTCCATTCCCCCCTAGTTCCATACATAATGTTGCTGCTCTCTACCACCCTTGTATCATTTTAGACATATAGACCCCCCACCCTTCTACGCTCCCTGTCCTTTCAATACAAGGAAAAGCCATGTATATTGGCCAGCCAAGCGTGTGAGCTATTGCCACAAAGTCCTCCTTGTGTAATAGCATCTCCATATGCACTATTTTGTTAGCTAGGCTCCTAGCATTTGTGTATATGCATCTTAGTTTTGTATGAGTGCATATTTCCCCCCCTTTGTTTCTCCTGGCTTTGTTTATGATTATGATGTGCCGACCCCCTTACCCATAGATTGGTTGTTATGGGTGTATTTCCAATACTATCACCACTGCTGACTCTTTAATCACCCTCTATCATCTGCTCACCATCAGCTATTACTTTCTCTGACGCCCCCCCCCCCAGTACCAAGTTTAAAAACTCCTATAACTTTGTGGCCATCATACTTCCCAATAGAGCTATACCATCTTCATTAAGTTGCAGTGCATCCTTACTAAAGAGCCGATAACCGACTGAGAACATGAAGCACAATCTCTTTATGGGAGATTCCTACTTCAAAGATATCCTAGGTGTATGCTGGACAGGGCTTTACTTATATCTAGACACAAAGATAGAGATGACCTGTTAAAGAAGAGAGGCCACCAGAAAAACAAGAAACTTAATTGTTTAACCCTGTGCACTCCATTCAATAATGAGTATAGTGAGATCAAGAAAATCTTTAATAGACATTTACCTATTCTATACACTGATGAGGTATGTGCCAATATCTTATGGGAAGGAGTTGATATGGTTTCCCATAGGGCACCTATACTGGATTGGTCCTTGTCCCCAAGTTTTTTTTTTTTTTTCACAGAGAACCCCTTAAATCAATGACTTGATTGCACAAGGGGAATTTTAAAGTGTAGTCCAAACAGGTGCTTGTGCTATCACCATATTTATGGTGGCAGAATGTTGCGATCCACCACTAACCAGAAGCAATTGGATATCTGTTCCTTCTTTAACTGTAACACTAGTTATGCCATATATCTGATTACATATGCTATTTTCCAGGCACAATATGTTGGGAGGACAAGAAGATGCCTCCTTGATTGAGAAGAATTCATCTACAAACATGGCCAAACACTCCAATATGTATCATGGTGGGGATAAAAGAGCCATGCAAGTTCAGGTTATTGATAAAATCAAGGTTCCCACAAGAGGGGGGTGAATTCTTCCACTGGTTATGAAGGAGGGAAGTGTGTTGGATATTACATCTCTAAACAAGCATTTCTCAGGGACTCAATTTCGAGTGGGACATCAGCCACTTTTAAGAGTGAGTCCTGGAAACCATTCCCTCTGCCTTATTATTAGATGTCTCCCTGATGTATGTATCTATCTATTATAATCATTGTATAATCCTTTCATGGCTGTTGTCCTTTAACTGCCTTTCCCATTTCCCTATACGTATCTAATTGTGTACTGTATGTATATACATAATTATACAGTTTACAGCCCCTTATGATATGTGTTCATTCTTTATGCAACCTTGTTCTAACTTACCCATTGGTATACTGTCAATTTCTCTTTGGACAGGCATTTGGGTAAGATATGAGGGCAATAATTTTGTATCCATTCATATATATTATTTCTATATCTTTAAATAGTTTTTTTTATTATATCAGCCCATTATCCTTTCCCCATTATGTTTATGCTTGCCCATTTATGTATGTGTATGTGTATTTGTGTGTGCCCATTGGCTCATAATGTTAAAGATATACATTGGTTTTATACACATGCAATTCATACAAATCCCACCCTGTCCTCCCCTTCACCTAGCTTCTCCCACCCTGTCCTCCCCTCCACCTGGCTTCTCCCACCCTGTCCTCCCCTCCACCTGGCTTCTCCCACCCTGTCCTCCCCTCCACCTGGCTTCTCCCACCCTGTCCTCCCCTCCACCTGGCTTCTCCCACCCTGTCCTCCCCTCCACCTGGCTTCTCCCACCCTGTCCTCCCCTCCACCTGGCTTCTCCCACCCTGTCCTCCCCTCCACCTGGCTTCTCCCATCCTGTCCTCCCCCTCCACCTGGCTTCTCCCATCCTGTCCTCCCCTTCACCTGGCTTCTCCCACCCTGTCCTCCCCTCCACCTGGCTTCTCTCACCCTGTCCTCCTCTCCACCTGGCTTCTCTCGCCCTGTCCTCCTCTCCACCTGGCTTCTCTCGCCCTGTCCTCCTCTCCACCTGGCTTCTCTCGCCCTGTCCTCCCCTCCACCTGGCTTCTCTCGCACTGTCCTCCCCTCCACCTGGCTTCTCCCGCCCTGTCCTCCCCTCCACCTAGCTCCTCCCGTCCTGTCCTCCCCTCTACCTAGCTTCTCCCATCCTGTCCTCCTCTCCATCTGGCTTCTCTCGCCCTGTCCTCTCCTCCACCTGGCTTCTCCTGCCCTGTCCTCCCCTCCACCTGGCTGCATCCACCCTACAAATTGCCCGCAACAATTTTGACAATGCCCCTCCCGAGATTAGACTCTGGATCCGCCCCTGTTTCAAAGTGACAACATATACAGAACTTGATGAGCGTGTGCTGTGATGCCTGGGGGTGAACATGGGAAACTTCAGAAATCATTTGGCTGTGTTATGATGAGGAGCAGTGATCTGATGGGAGCTATTTATGTGTGTATGTGTATTGTATAGCCGCTATGCTGTGCGTGTTTGACAGTGGAACGCATGTGTGTATGGTGCCTGGGCCCTTGAGTGTGTTTTTTTAGAGTGATGACATTGTCTATCTTTTTTATATAGGGTTTGGAGGATAATCATAAAGCTTATGACAATCCTCCAAACATCATATAAAAAGGTTTTAAGTGAATAAAATCAATCAGACCTGAATAATAATCTAAAAAGTGTATTTCGCCTAGTTGCTTGCTAAAACACTAAACAGTGATTCCACCCACTGTATGAAAAAATGAAATCCAAAAAAAAATTGTGTAGCGCAACTCCTTACTGATAAATACGCAAAATAAAATTTTTAACAAATATATAATGCATCACATTATAAAAAGTCCAATATTCAATGATCCATAGTCCAGTGTCTCTGTTATGATTATATGAGTGCAGTAAACAAACACCCATGTGTCTTTGATCTATATTCATGCTTCTGTGCTCATCCTTTACCGAGTGAAACATCTGCTCACCTCGAGGAACAAGGAATACACGTGTAATGTGTGTCACCCAGAATCTCAATAACCAGAAATCAGCTATTCAGTCCTCCTTCCCCTGCTCTGGATTGCTGCTTCTTATCACTCCACTACACAGCTCACACATACATATTAGGGTTATAAAATGAAGAGGCACAGAAACATAGTGTACACAGCTAAAAACTTTTATTCCCCACACAGCATATACACTTACTTTACCAATGATTTCCACAGTGCTCCAATAATACACACATCAGCCGACTCAGCTCCCGGGCACAAGAATGGCCTGTGATTGCGCTTCCACCTGCCAAACTTCATCCAACCTGGAAGCAGCACTTCATCTCATCCACGCCAACCCTAGACACGTCACTCTTGGCCCCTGAGCTGTGTGGGAGATGTAGTTCTATGGAAGGGAATGTGATGTGGACAAGATACACCTCATACAAGATTTTTTCACGTGCCCACAGAGAGGGTTCAGCCTGCCAGCTGTGGCACGTGTGTCATATTTTTGCCATCACTGATATAGTGAGTAGGGATTAGCGGAACACCCCTGGTTTCGGTTCGCACCAGAACCTGCGAACAGACCAAAAGTTTGTGTGAACTTTAGAACCCTGTTAAAGTCTATGGGACTCGAATATTTGAAATCTAAAGTACTAATTTTAAAGGCTAATATGCAAGTTATTGTCCTAAAAAGTGTTTGGAGACCAGGGTCCTGCCCCAGGAGAGTGTTTGGGGACCTGGGTCCTGCCCCAGGGGACATGTATCAATGCAAAAAAGTTTTAAAAAACTGCAGTTTTTTTCAGGAGCAGTGATTTTAATAATGCTTAAAGTGAAACAATAAAATTGAAATATTCCTTTAAATTTCATACCTAGGGGGGTGTATAGTATGCCTGTAAAGTAGCGCTTGTTCCTGAAGGAAAAAAGTATTTTAAAATCACTCACCTTGGGGTCTAGTATGGATATTAAATTATGTGGGGTTCCCCCCAAATATCCATTCCAGAGCCTTCAGGTCTGGTATGGATTTTAAGGGGAACTCCACCCCAATTTTTTTTAAAAAAATGCCATGGACCCCCACACATTTTTTTTTTTTATGAATGACTTTTCTCTGTATTGTCGGGAGCCGACAATTCATCTTTAAATTACTTTTTTTCCTTCAGAAATGATACTTTGTGCAGGGACAGTTCTAAGCATGGGAAACAAGCGCTACTTTACAGGCATACTATACACCCCCCCCACGTACGAAATTTAAAGGAATATTTACTTTTATTGTTTCACTTAAAGGAATTATTAAAATCACTGCTGCCAAAAAAAATGCAGTTTATAAAACTTTGTTTGCATTGATAAATGTCCCCTGGGGCAGGATCCAGGTCCCAAAACACTTTTTATTACAATAACTTGCATATTAGCATTTAAAATTAGCACTTTAGATTTCAAACGTTCGAGTCCCATAGACTTTAACAGGGTTCTAAAGTTCACACGAACTACTCGAACTCGAAGCTTATCCCTAATAGTGAGTAAAACTGTAGAGGCTTTGGACAATTTAGTAGAGCATAGAGGAGTCTAAATGAGAGGGTTGTTTACTAGACATGTGCACACTGAAATATTTTGTTTTAAAATTTCGGTTTTGTCCGAAAAATACATTTATTTAGTTGCTCCCAAAATGTGTTTTTATTTATTTTGTTTCAATAAAAAATTTGTCCGAAATTCCAAATTAATCAAGGTTAAATTTGTCAATTGAAGGCTTAAGCCCCGTACACACGACAGGGAACCTCGACGGGCAGGAACACATCGTTCCGCCCGTCGATGTTCTCTGCCGGCCGTCAGAATCTGCGACCCGCCCGTCGGGAATGGCAACCAGCCATTCATCCCGCCGGGCCGTCGAGCAAATAGAGAACCTGTTCTCTATTTGCTCGACGGGTTTCCCGACGGGCGGGGCGAGCAGAGAGCGTACACACGGCGGAGGTTCTAGCTGGAATGCAGCTCCCAGCGAGGTTCTCGCTGGTTTCTGGCGAGAACCTCGGCCGTGTGTACGGGGCCTGATGGTGTCTGTCGAATGTTCTAAGAAAATTTGACGAAGCAGCTAAACTGTACGAAGCCGCGATCGTAAATGTCTGGTTGAATCCACCACCCACAGGTTATGATGGAATTCTAATGTTGTATGACTAGTAATAATGATATTTATTAATTATTATTACTAGTCAACCAGCATTAGAATTCTTCTATAGCCTATGGGCAGAGCATTTGATTGTAAATGCCTGCTCGTCGCAAACGTATGTTTTTAGCTGCTTCATCGAATCTTCATGTCTTTATAATGTTGGATCTTTTCTTTCTATGCCGAATAATTGTGGACTAATAGGCCACGTACACACGATCGAACATGTCCACTAAAACTGGTCCGCAGACCAGTTTCAGCGGACATGTTCGATCGTGTGTACGGCCTATCAGACCGTTTTCCAGCGGACCAAAGTTTTAAAACATACTTTAAAACCTGTCCGATGGAAACCTGTCCATCGGACAGGTTCGATGGTTAGTACACAAAATCATCGGACCAAAAACCTGCGCATGCTCAGAATCAAGTCGACGCATGCTTGGAAGCATTGAACTTTGTTTTTTCATCACGTCGTTGTGTTCTACGTCACCGCGTTCTGGTTTGATCGGATTTTGATCCGATGGTGTGTACGCACATCAGAGTTGTGTGATGAAAACGGTCCGTCGGGCAAGTCTCATCAGACATGTTCGATCGTGTGTACGCGGCCATAGAGTTAGGTTAGGCACATTCAACTGCAGGTTCGATAGACACATATCGCTATTGTCACCACCATGTCAAATCTTCTATCTATATCGAACTGTTGTCGCAACAATATGAAAATAAAGCATTATTTAATTTTGGATCATTTCGGATTTCGAATTCTGTTTGTTATCATTTGTTAAAACGAACATGAAAATCCCGAAATTTAGACGAAAATGCATTCGGACAAAAACACATGCACATGTCTATTCTTTACTTCCTTTTTCTGTACAACCCCACATACGCAGCATTAAATAACCTTCTTTTTACACTGTAATCACAGTTCTTGATTCTGGTTGAGCTTACACTGTACTTCAGAGCCCTAGGATAAATTCAAAATAGATCTTTATTAAATAGTTGTAGTTTTTTCCAATTTATTATGGTATGAGACAGTACGGCAAAGTTGACATTTCCTCTTTTAAAAAGAGCTAATGTATTTTCTTTCATTTCAATTCTCAGAAAGAATTAGGAAAAACAAACCTCCACATAAAATGTTTTCTTTTGATCAAATGTAATTCTGTGTTTTTAGGCATTTCCACAAGGTAATTCAAGTTAAAAGCAAACAGCACATTATTATGACTTTGCTTTAACTTTGATTTAACCTTTTTTTCTTACTGTTGTTAATGGCATTCACTTTGTACATAAATATCAATCCCGGGGACAGTCTTGTAATTCAAAGTATCATTCGTTCACTGATGATCTACTGCATTCTCTCTTGTTCTAGTAATTGGGAAATGAACACTTGAAAAAAAAAAAAAACACAGACTACAGCAAAGTTGTTCACCTAGACTAGTTCCCTACTCCCCTATCACTCTACAATTTATAGATTAACCTATTTGCTGCCAGGCTCTACCTTTCATTTTTCATCTCAGTTAACCAGACCATTTTTTGCTAATTTTCAATTTGTTGTCATTTATATTTTTCAGTCTTAGCTTTAAAAGTTGGTGAAAGACCCCCAAACCATATATTTTCTGAAAACACAAGGGGCCAGATATTCAAAGAACTTACGGCGACGTATACGGAGATGCACGGCGTAAGTGCAAATATGCACCGTCGTATCTATGCATCGTAGCCACAGAACCAGATACGCCTGAAACTAGGCTTCTTCCGACCAAAGTAACTTTTCTAAGTCCGCGTAGCGTGGGCGCATATTTACTCATGGCGCATCTGGCGCTCTCATTGATTTTGTATGCAAATATGCAAATGAGGGAGATACAGCGATTCCCGTACGTACGTGCGCCATACGCCGGATATATGCACCGCGTTTATTACGCAAGTCCGGCGTCTATTTACCCCTCATAAAGCAGGGGTAACTTTGCACCAGACAAGTGGAAGTCAGCAGGAGAGCAAATACAGCAGCACCGTTACGGATGAGCTGAGCAAACACACTTGCAGGACAACACATCCGTATTCCAACATGCCAGGGGCAGGCATGGTCATAGCACTACTAGTGGCTTTAGAGGCGCGTAGAAGTAGGAGGGCACGGGAGAGGATATACCGAACACGCATGAGCCTCTTTGGCATGGGTGATTCGGAGGTGTATCGCATCTTTAGATTCAGCCCTGCTGCCATCCTGGAAATAACCACAGCCCTAAAAGATGACATCACCAGCAAGACACTCCGCTCACATGCAGTGCAGCCACTGGTCAAGGTACTCACAACACTCCATTTCTTTGCCAGTGGATCTTTTCAGCGTACAAGTGGAGTTGTGGCTGGGCTGTCACAAACCAGCATGAGCAGATGCGTGCACCAGGTTGTTCCCGCAATCCTCAGACGCATGTCCCGCCACATCATCAGACCCACCAATGAGCACCTGCGGCTGAAGGCAATGCAGGATTTCTACAGCATTGCAGGATTCCCACGCACCATCGGGGCCATTGATTCCACACATGTGGCACTACAGCCCCCCTGTGCCACAGAACACATGTACCGCAATCGGAAGCATTGGCATTCCATCAACGTACAGGTGATAGTCGATGCCCAGCGCCTCATATGGCACGTCCGTGCCAAACACCCTGGGTCCAGCCACGACAGCTACATATACCGTCAAAGCCACATCCCAACAGAATTCGAACAGAACGTGTATGGGGACAGCTGGCTAGGTAGTGAGTGACATTGGAGTCAGGCATGACTGTCCGACCCCATGATGCAGACATCACGAGGGGCACATGCATGGCTAACATCCTCCTGTCTTTTTCCCTTCCAGGTGACGCGGCATATGTACTTGGGCCCCATCTCATGACTCCATACCGGAACCCCCAAACCAGAGGAGAGAGAAAATACAATGAAGCACACATACGTACCCGTGCAGCGGTGGAACAAACATTTGGCCTTCTGAAGTCCCGTTTCTGATGCCTGGATAAATCTGGGGGTACCCTGTTGTATTCCCCAAACTTTGTGTGTCAGATCATTGGGGCATGTTGCATTCTGCACAACTTCGCAGTGAGAAAGGGCCTGGAGATTGACATATGTGATGACCTGACCCCTGAACCACACTGCCCCCCGCTGCCAGAGGAGACCCAGTCTGCTTAAGGAACAGCAGTCAGCAGATACCTCGTGGAACATATCTTTAAACGTTAAACACACAAATTCATCATGGCACACAGACAATGCACGCATGCACACCACTGTGGTCCCTAGATCACACACACACACATCCACATCACATTGGATTAGCCCAAGTCCGAAATGCAGGACTTGGGAGCAGAAACGCCGCGCCAAGGCTCCAATGATGTTGCTGTCCATTCATACGTCATTCACACGGTCGTGAGGAGAACTTATCCCCAACGACCGAGGGTGACACCCCTTACTGGCAGGAGTGCCACCCCCCACATTCACACACCATTCACACTGTAACCTGCACTCCTCACCGTGTGCAGGCATAAAAAAATAAATCATTCTTTACCAGAGCACAAATATATAAAAATAAATATCACTCTTCACCAGAGCACAAGTGAAAGGCTGACTGCAGGTCAGCCTGTATTTGTAGGAGGAGTCGGGGGGGTATTTAAACCCGTCCTCCTTCCTCCTTCTGGGCGTCGGTTTTCCTGTGTTTATGCCTGTCATTTCCGGCGCGACCCGTCTGACGTCACTTCCGGTTTTCGTCTCTGTCAGTGTCAGCAGGACGCGAGGCTCCACGAGGGGCCCCCATGTCTCCCTTCTTATTTACAGGTTTAGGAGTGAGTCGGGGGAGCCCCACAAGCGAGCGTCGGCCACCTCCATCTGGGCTGTATGGGGCATCTACGGGCGGGAGAGCTCCCCGCGCTTTTACCGTGGGGGACATCAGTGTGCCGACAGGTGCTCCAGGAGTAGCACGCTGCGTCGGCTGTTGGCTGCAGCAGAGCGCGAGTTGCTTTCTCCCTCCTTACTGTTCGAGGGCTCGCTCCTCTTTCTGCGGTGGAGTGTTTGCAGGGGAGTGTGTGTTCGCTCTTGGTAGCTGGGGGGGCTTGGCTAAGTGGTTGTGGGGGCGCTACGAGGTCCGCTCGTTCCCAGGAGCAACTTAGGGGGCGGGCGGGCAGAGCAAGGTCCACTCCACATGGTGTCAGGGGGGAGGGGAAGGATCTGTGGCTGTCAGCTCTGGCCATTTTGTCAGGTGTCAGTCGGGAGGGGAGTGGTCTGCAATGCAATACCGAGTCAGCAGCACTCACCGGACATGTTTGCCGTTAGCATGGCAGTGCCAGCTTCATGCATAGCTTAGTGTCTTGCTCCAATGCCGTCACCCGCCCACGGCGCTATACTAGGCTGGAACTTCACATAGGGAGATGATTGGCGCTCGACCCCCCCCCCCCCCATTAGTTCCTCAGCAACACTTCAGTGTCTATGCCAGGCCAGTGACATGTTACCCCTCAGCCATTCTTGTCACCACATGTTGTCGTGGGTGGTTATCCACGCATAGCAGCATCAGCATGGTCTATCACAGCCATGTTTCACATTTTATTCTTCTAGGCTACCCAACTTTCCCAGGTGGTTGCAGGAACCTCTCAAGGTAAGGCGGACTTAAGTTAGACTGCCGCACCGCTGAATAGTGATCTGTTGGTTACTTTCTTTAGTGTGTGTGGGAGCCAGTGTAGTAGCATTGGATGTTACTCACCAGCCCCCCCTCTTCCCCCCATCTTGCGTTACAGTACTAGGTATAGATGGGTTGTACGTCCTTGCTTTCCCCTGTTGTAGGTGCTGGCAGTGATCGGACAGTTAGTGAGATTAGTTAGTGAGCTTAGTGAGTGCATGTTTCAGTCAGGTTCAGTATGCTTTTCATGTCTCATTTCTCAGGCTGTCACATTTCTCAGGTAAGTTATGTTCTCATGCCATTCATGTTCTTAGGCGATCACATTTCTCAGGCTAGTTATGTTCTCAATGATAAGTTTTCATGCGTTTACGTTTCTCATGCGTTTACGTTTCTCATGCGTTTACGTTTCTCATGCGATTACGTTTCTCATGCGATTACGTTTCTCATGCAATTACGTTTCTCATGCGATTACGTTTCTCGTGCGGTTACGTTTCTCGTGCGGTTACGTTTCTCATGCGATCCGTTTCTCGTGATAGTTCTCATGCAATTCATTTCTCGTGATAGTTTCTCATGCGATTCGTTTCTCGTGATAGTTTCTCATACGTTTCGTTTCTCGTGATAGTTTCTCATGCGATTACGTTGCTTATGCGATTCGTTTCTCGTGATAGTTTCTCATGCGATTCGTTTCTCGTGATAGTTCTCATGCGATTACGTTTCTCATGTGTTAAGTTGCTCATGCGATTTGTTTCTCGTGATAGTTTCTTATGCGATTCGTTTCTCGTGATAGTTTCTCATACGATTACGTTGCTCATGCGATTCGTTTCTCGTGATAGTTCTCATGCAATTCGTTTCTCGTGTTAGTTTCTCATGCGATTCGTTTCTCGTGATAGTTCTCATGCGATTACGTTTCTCATGTGATTTAGTTCTCATGCGATTACGTTTCTCATGCGAGTTTGTTTCTCGGGATTGTTTCTCATGCGATTTGTTTCTCGTATCAGTTCTCATGCGATTTGTTGCTTGTGATAGTTTCTCATGCGATTAGGTTCTCGTGATAGTTTCTCATGTGATTCGTTTCTCGGGATAGTTTCTCATGCGGTTACGTTTCTCATGCGATTCGTTTCTCGTGATAGTTCTCATGCGATTCGTTTCTCGTGATAGTTTATCATGTGATTCGTTTCTCGGGATAGTTTCTCATGCGATTCATTTCTCGTGATAGTTTATCATGTGATTCGTTTCTCGGGATAGTTTCTCATGCGATTACGTTTCTCATGCGATTCGTTTCTGGTGATAAGTTTCTCATGCGATTTGTTTCTCGTAATAGTTTCTCATGCAATTTGTTTCTCGTGATAGTTCTCATGCGATTTGTTTCTCGGGATAGTTTCTCATGCGATTTGTTTCTCGTGATAGGTTCTCATGCGATTTGTTTTTCGTGATAGTTTTCATGCGATTTGTTTCTCGTGATAGTTTCTCATGCGATTTGTTTCTCGTGACAGTTTCTCATGAGATTGTTGCTTGTGATGGTTTCTCATGCGATTTGTTTCTCGTGATAATTTCTCATGAGATGTGTTGCTTGTGATAGTTTCTCATGCGATTTGTTTCTCATGATAATTTCTCATGAGATTTGTTGCTTGGGATAGTTTCTCATGCGATTTGTTTTTCATGCGATTCGGTTATCATGGTGGTTCTCATGCGATTACGTTGCTCATGCGATTACGTTTCTCATGCGATTTGTTTCTCATGCGATTTGTGATCATGGTGGTTCTCATGCGATTACGTTGCTCATGCGATTCGTTTCTCGTGATAGTTTCTCATGCGATTGCGTTTCTCATGCGATTGCGTTTCTCATGCGATTGCGTTGCTCATGCGATTACGTTGCTCATGTGTTTACGTTGCTCATGTGATTACGTTGCTCATGCGATTTGTTTCTCGTGATAGGTTCTCATGTCGATTACGTTTTCATGCTTGTTACCGTACATTACGGTTTTCATGCTTGTTCTCGTGCAATTTCGGTTTTTCAGGCTAGTTCTCGTGCGATTACATTCCATGGTGTCTCTCATGCGATTACATTCTCATGCGTTACACTGTTCATGATATCTTCCCATGCGGTTACGGTTCTCATGGTGTTTCTCTTGCATTACGTTTCTCATGGTTTTATGTTCTGGTGCAATTGCATGGCTCAGGCTAGTCATGTTCTTGTGTGGTTACTGTTCATGTTCTCATACGAGCACGTTTGTCAAGTGTTCACATTTCTCTTGCTATTTCATGTTCTCACGTTGCTCATGCTATTTAGGTTCTCTATGTTTTTCCGTGTCTCATGCATTTCTATGTTTCTACTTTCCGTTTACGTTACGTTTCTCACGCATTCAGATTCTCAGGGTTACGGTTCTCATGCAGGTTTCAGTCACGATGCTTTCACATTTCTCACGTTCTCATGTGATTAGGCTTTTCATACGTTTAAGTTTCTCATGGTTTTTTATGTTCTTAGGTTTTACGTTTCTCATGTTTTTGTTTCCCATGCTATTCATGTTCTCGGGTATGTACGTCTCATACAACTTACGTTCTCATGCAGGGTTTCAGTTGCGACATTTTCTAGTTGATAGCATTGGCACGTTTATTTAGGTTCATAGCGTTCACCGCTGGGGGGGGGTCACCCATCACGTTTATGGGTGCTTACGGATTGAGATGAGCGTTTTATAATTGGCTTGTATGGTGGCAAGTTTCCTCATCCGTTTCTCATACATTTCATGCATCTTGACATTTCATTTTCTCATACAATGACCTGACACGTCTTCAGGTTCATCAGGCCTGAGTGTACGTTTTTAATTTGCCTGTTACGCCTCAGGTTGCTCGGCCTTTGCAATTTTGGGGTGGTCATGTTCTCAGTCCAGCGGCAGTGGTCCTACACTCAGCTACAGTTTATTTTTCATAGTCTGTGCATACATGTCACATTCATATCCTCACGTTAGTTCATGACCACCCTCCACTGCTCGGTTACCCGTCACGTTTACGGGGTACTGTCGGATTGAGATGTTCGTTTCTAATTGGCTTGTGCGGTGGCAAGTCCCCTCATCCGCTTCTCACGTCTTTCATTACATACATTCATACGTCACGTGATCTCACTACTTGCATCACTTGCCTGACACGTCTTCAGGTTCATAGGCTTGAGTGTTACGTTTTTAATTGGCCTGATTTGCCTCAGGCTTGCTCAGCCTCGCTAGTTTCCTCGGACTGACACGTTTTACAGTCTTGTGCTATGTATTCATTTCTGCTCTACGTCACTGCGTGTGTTAATCACGGACACCTGCACAGGTAGTGGTGAGGGTAAGTAGGGATTTTCATTCTCCTGAGGTAAGTTGGGGCTTGTGGGTCATGTTTTGTTTTAACAATGTTCTTCTTCTTTGCAGAATTCATGTCATAGGCGGCAGATATTGCAGATTTTGCCGCCATCCGTCCTTCTCCAGTTACGGGTTCTATACATGGTGGAACGCCCTCTTTGAACCTCCCAATTTAGCCTTCTCCTTTGTTACAGACGGAGCCTGATCTTCAAGTCCTTTTCATTTAGCCTAGGAAGTCCCTGACTGGGGCCTGGGATATCTTCCAGGCGTTTCTATCTCGGTATCCTGGGTCCTTTTCTCACAGACATTCAGTACCTACTTGCGTTTTTGTTTTCTTTTGCCACTTTCAGCTCAAACGGGTTTTTCAAGCTGGTGCACAGTACAGTCCGGGCACCAGACTTTGGTGGATGTACTCAGGGGGAGGCTACTTTCCTTTCCCTAGTACTCCCTTCTCTGCTAGCATAGGGCTCGACATGTAGCCATTCCCTGCCGACTAACTAGGGTAGCACTTTAACATCCACTCTGGCCGGCTTTCGGCACAGGTGCAGTTTCTTGGGCCATTCATCGGGGGGGGTCTGTATTCTTGTGATTGAGGAGTTAGATCGGCAATTGTCAGCATTCCTTCCGGTCATATCCCAGTTCCGCATGTCTGTCACAGGTATTCTTGCGTTGGAGGCTTTGGGTTGTTTACAGTTCGTTCATTTCAATCTCTTGGTCAGCTCATCCTACTGGTTTATCTTTGCCCCCTTTTAGGCATACTGACCACGTGACCCCGGCACGCCTCAGGTCCACTTTTCCCACCTCTAGGTCTATTTCCCTGTTTCCCCTCTGATCTTTCCCTAGCACGATTACCTGAGACTCCGAGTACAAGTGAAAGGCTGACTGCAGGTCAGCCTGTATTTGTAGGAGGAGTCGGGGGGGTATTTAAACCCGTCCTCCTTCCTCCTTCTGGGCGTCGGTTTTCCTGTGTCCCACCCACCCATCCCCTTTTTTTATTGCTATTTCTTCTTTTACTTCTACTTGGGTATGCCCCCTTTTAGGCATACTGACCACGTGACCCCGGCACGCCTCAGGTCACTTTCCCACCTCTAGGTCTATTTCCCTGTTTCCCCTCTGATCTTTCCCTAGCACGATTACCTGAGACTCCGAGTACAAATATATCAAAATAAATATCACTCTTCACCAGAGCATAAATATATCAAAATAAATATCACTCTTCACCAGAGAATAAATATATCAAAATAAATATCACTCTTCACCAGAGCATAAATATATCAAAATAAATATCACTCTTCACCAGAGCATAAATATATCAAAATAAATATCACTCTTCACCAGAGCATTACAAAAAAAAAACAGAGTAGTAAAAAAAAGGCAATCACTTGCCCTGGTGTGGGCTCCGCCTGGTGCCCAGGCTCCTGGCCCTTAGTTGCCGGGGGGTGCCTCGGGTGGGGGGGTGGGGCATCAGGTGGAGGAGCTTCCCTGGTCCCTCCCTGGCTGCCTGCCTGCCCTCCAAAGCCACCGCTATGGCTGTACGGCCACTCTCAGGGCCTTCACCTCGCCCACAAGTTCCGCCGTTGTGGACTGGAGCTCACCCAGGCAGGTAACTGATGCAGAATTGTTGGCAGAGACATCCTGGAGAGTGTCTGTTAAAGGGCCAGAGGAGGCCAGGCTGTCTGCCAGGCGCCTCATCTCCACCACTACCTCACCCATATGCTGGGTCTGCCGGTCCTGCTCCCTTGACAGGTGTTCCGGAAGGAATTCAGGGACACCCCTTGTCTTCCTGGTCGCCTTCCTGGGGTGAGGAGTGGCTGGGGACCTTTCATAGGGGAAGGATCTTGAGGGGCTGGAGATGACAGGGATGGACCAGGGGGGACTGGACATGACAGGGGCAGACACTGAGGGGCTGGAGATGAGGGGGGTGGATGTGTGCAATGGTCCTGCCAACACACTTGGATCCTCCATATAGAAGCACACCTCCTGGTCCATAGAGACCACCTCTTTCTCAACCACCTCTTCAGTTGTGGTCTGGGCACTCCCCTCCACCAATACTACCTGGCTTCCCAGGGGGTCAGAATGAGGCATAGGATGTTCCGGTGATGCCATGGGTCGGACACCAGCATCAGATGGCCCAGCTTCCTCCTGCACATCTGTGGATGACACAAAACATTCACATGTTGGTGGACCCACACACTTGTCACATGATCTCTTCCACCCCCCCACACATGCTACACACCAGATAGTAGATAAAACACACTTACCTGTCCTCAAGCCCAGAGCCACGGAGTCATAGCCTGGAACTCCCTCCACCTGCTCCCTCTGAAGACAGCGGGCAACCACTCTCTCCTCTGCAGCCAGGCGGATCGCACAGGGTGGTCCCCCTCCAGTGCCCCTGGCATGCCTGCTGATCTCACCCAGCTTGCCTCTGACCAGACACTGCAGGTCATTTATCTTCTTTGAGATGTCATGGGTGTCCTCACCTCATGTGCCAGGGATTGACCTGTGTGGTGATGCGCTGTAGTATCTTCTCCTTTTTGGCCTTACTTGTGGTGCCACTCTGTGGCCCATGGAGGCGAGCATCGTACTTCTCCATGGCCGAGATAACAATGGCCCTCTCCTCTGGGGTGAAGTTTTTCTTCCATCTTTCTCTCCTGGGGGCAGACATGGCACAACGCAAGCCGAAAAAGTACCTACACCACAGGAAAACAAAATGGTGTACTTTTGCGCTCGACGAGCGCGCATGTCCGGGCGCATTTATACAAATTGCGTAGGCAGAGTGGGCCGGTGTTGCTTAGGTGTCACACTGTGCATTGTTGTGCACATGCACAGAGGGGCGGGCCATACGTTCACATCACGGCGCATGCTCCGTCCGTCCGGGCGTTCATTTGCATAGGGTCACGGTTCATTTAAATGGATCACGCCCACCTCCCTCCTAGTTTAAATTGCGCTGGCTTACGCCAAGGAATTTACGTTAGGCCGGCGCAACGCGGGGCGCAATTGCACTGAGAATATGGTGCTTGCCTCTCGAAGTTATGTCGGCGTAGTGCATCTGATATGCGCTACGCCTGCATAAATATGTGCCGCTCTACGAGAATCTGGCCCAAGGTGTATAGAAATTAAAAAGTGGTGTTACTGATATTTTCCCCCATGGTAGTTGTGCAAATGTTTCTCAAAACTAAAATCATTATTAACACACACAAATTACTTCTAAAAGTATTATTACGTATAAAATACAAAGCTGGATTAATTTTAATAACTTTTTCTGACGAACTCCATGGCAGACTACGTGTGGATTTACCCCGCCTCCTCTCAAATGCTATAGGACCCCATACCCATAACGTTATTCCTGTTCAATGTCCAATCGGGATGTTTCCTGTTCCTGGTGCCAAGCTGTGCGGTGCAACCCAGGGCCAAGATATGAGCGGGCGAGTGGTTCTTAGGGCTCATTATACCCCTATGGTGGAAGGGAGGTGGACCTCGGGCTGGCAAATGTCTGTAATTTTCCTGCTTTCTCACTCTATGGCAGATGTTTGTGTTTGTTTGTATGTCCGTAGCCCCAGCTACATCCTATTGCTAATCCTCTGCCTTCCCGGTCCCTGGAACGCTTCTGCATTCCAGGCTGCCGCATCTCTTCCGGGTTCACGATCGCTGCATGGCCACGGCCTGGTTTCACACATGCGCGGGCTGGCGAGGGGTCCTGTGGCTGCACAGGTGCCGTTCGGCTGATATCCATGACGCAGGTGCGTGACAGAGGCTGCGGTGACATCATTCCGGCGGGTTTTAAGCTGGTGTGAGCTCCTGATAGGATGGAATACCTGTGGGCAGTCAGTGGCAGAATCCCAGAGCCCAGCACCATCTAGGACAAAGTAAGCCCTCTATCGTCCTCTCAGATTGAGGTCTATCCTTCCCCTCTTAAAGGGGAAGTACAAACAAAAGGGGGAGGAAAAGTATAAATGAATGATGTGTAAAGGGCAGAGCATGCTACTGTGTGAGTGTATGTGTGGGTAGGTGAAGGGAAGGAAGGACTACTGGGGATGATGTAAAGGATCAGAGATCTCTACTGTTAAGGAAAGGTGATCCAAAGTGGCAGAGAGCCCTACTGTAGGGGGGTGGGGGTGTGAAGGAGCAGGAAGGACTACTGACTTCTTGATTATACGTGCATGTCAATAAATAGGTAATATTATTTTTGTCTTGCTATACATTTTGTTCCTCCTTTGTTCCATAGTTACATAGTAGATGTTTTTTGATATAGCCGTAACGTGGACGCATGAAACAGCACCCTTATGCGCATGCTCACAACAACGCCGGCACAACTGCCTAAGCTACGCCGGATCACTACGTATGCCGTGAACGTAACGTACGCCCATTATATGCCGGCCTGTTTCTCTGGTGCAGACCTTTGCATGTCTATTGCTGGGTTGCGCCTCATCTATGGGGAATAACTTTACGCTGGACATACAACTTACACGCATCTCATTTGCATGTTTGAATAGCTAATCAACGGGAGCAGCACTATGCGTCCAGCCCATATGTGCGCCCACCCTACGCCAGTGTGTGCAAGCTACGTCGGCGGGGTGTAGCCTGTTTTTAGGCGCATGTTGGTTTGTGGGTCTGCCGCACACATACGTCGGCGCACATTTGCACTTACATCGCCGTAATGTGCTATACGTCGTTGTAAGTGCTTTGTGAATCTGGGCCATGCTCGTAAACTGTGGGCAGAACTCAAACTTTATAGATTATGATATGTTCTTTTTAATAATGCAGCCTCAGTGGAGTATAGACTTGCAGTAGGATTTTCAGCAATGGCAGTGCTGGGAGCATGGCTAGACTCGCCGTGTTGCTGCGGCACATGTTGCTGCGGCCCATGTTGCTGTGGCCCATGTTGCTGTGGCTCAGGTTGTTGTGGCCCGTGTTGCTGTGGCACATGTTGCTTAACACATACATCCCCTGAAGTTGTGATGGTGGCCTAATTGAAGGGATTGGGGATGGGATGGTATAGGGAATTTGCCTGTGTTGTACATCATATATAGAAGTAGCCTTTTGAAAACTGGTAGGATAGGATGGAGGAACATAGGGGTAAGGTTTGTGTACCAGCTCCGGGTACTGGCCTGACATTGGGAAGTGAATGTGAGATTTAGCTTGTGGCACATATGGTCTTTCAAATGTTGGTTCCTCACTTGGCAGTGAAAAGGACTGCAGAACTTGTTCTATAGTGGTTCTCATTTCCAAATATCGCTCAGGTAGTACTTTTTTTATTTAAATGACAACATTGAGCGTCAGTATCGTAGCCGGACATAAGAAAGCATCCACCTTTTCTGACATTATTTGTAACATATCTAGTAGATGCTCACTTATGTCCATCTGCGATACTGGTGCTCGCTTACGCGCCACTTTGGCAGGCCGAGCAATGCTTGCATGAGCAGAGGAGGGCCCAGGGATCGGCTCTGCCACTACAGATTCCTCTTCTGTGTTATCTAACCATAGATTAGAACCTATTTGAATCTGTGTAAGATCCTCATTAAGTTCCATCAAAACTGTATCTACTGGTGCCTCTGATTGTGCCTCAGAATGGCTCTCCGGTTGATCCTCTAACACGTCTTGTTCATCCCAACTAGCTTCGGTCCTGTATTAAAATAAAGATTTTAAGTTAATAATGCAAAATAATAAATATGTAGGCCCAATACATTGATGATGTAGATGACAACTTAGGCCTTGTACATAGAAATATATAGAACGGTTCACGCGGCGAACAGTTCCCGGCGAATATCGTTTGTTCGCGGCCGCTGGCGAACATATGCGATGTTCGACCCGCCCCCTATTCGTCATTATTGAGCAAACTTTGACCCTGTACCTCACAGTCAGCAGACACATTCCAGCCAATCAGCAGCATACCCTCCCTCCCTGACCCTCCCATCTCTAGGGCAGCATCCATTTTAGATTCATTCTGAACCTGCAGTCTTAGTGAGAGGAGGGACAGTGTTGCTGCTGCTGATTTCATAGGGAAAGCGATAGCTAGGCCAGTGTACTCCAGTCCTGAAAGACTCATCTGATCTCTACTGTTAGAACAGCATCCTGACAGCAGCCCAAATAGCCCTTTTAAGGGCTAATTAATCTGTCTGTTTTTTTTTCTCTCTAATCTGTGCTGCGTGGTTTACAGAGAGAGACAGAGAGACAGAGAGAGAGAGAGAGAGAGAGAGAGAGTGTAATTTTTTGGAGTTAGATAGGGCAGGCAGGCTAGTCAGTTAGAGTTACAGTGTGTAGAGGATATATATGCATTCCAGGTTTTGTATATATATTTATACACTGTATTGAGTTTAGCTAAACTAAAGGTGCAGGGTACTGTGTAATGTAAAGGGGCCCAGTGTTGCAAGCTGCTGTGTAATATAAAGGGGTCCAGAGGTGCAGGGAGCTGTGTAATATAAAGGGGTCCAGTGGTGCAGGGTGCTATGTAAAGGGGCCCAGAGCTGTGGGGTGCTGTGTAATGTAAGGGGCCCAGTGGTGCAAGCTGCTGTGTAATATAAAGGGGTCCAGTGGTGCAGGGTGCTATGTAAAGGGGTCCAGAGCTGTGGGGCGCTGTGTAATGTAAGGTGCCCAGTGGTGCAAGCTGCTGTGTAATATAAAGGGTCCCAGTGGTGCAATCTGCTGTGTAATATAAAGGGGTCCAGTGGTGCAGGGTGCTGTGTAATATAAAGGGGTCCAGTGTGCAGGGTGCTATGTAAAGGGGCCCAGAGCTGTGGGGTGGTGTGTAATGTAAGGGGCCCAGTGGTGCAAGGTGCTGTGTAATATAAAGGGGCCCAGTGGTGCAGGGTGCTGTGTAATATAAAGGGGTCCAGTTGTGCAGGGTGCTATGTAAAGGGACCCAGAGCTGTGGGGTGGTGTGTAATGTAAGGGGCCCAGTGGTGCAAGGTGCTGTGTAATATAAAGGGGTCCAGTGGTGCAGGGTGCTATGTAATATAATGGGGTCCAGTGGTGCAGGGTGCTATGTAAAGGGGCAAAGAGCTGTGGGGTGCTGTGTAATGTAAGGGGCTCAGGCTCACAGCGTAAACTGTGCCCACTTGTCTAGTGCCACATCTCATATATATTTTGTTGGCACAGTAGATAACATATAAAAACAAAATTCACTGCAATACAGAATAGTAGTCAGTTGTCTGCCAGGGTGTCTTAGGCTCACAGCGTAAACTGTGCCCACCTGTCCAGTGCCACATCTCATATATATTTTGTTGGCACAGTAGGTAACATTTAAAATACAAATACAATACAGAATAGTAGTCAGTTGTCTGCCAGGGTTGTTTGTGGTTGTTTGCGCTGCGTTAAACGGGGAATTTTGTCTGTGAGAGTTTGGTCTGTCACTGTAAACCCTAACCCTAACCTTTTCTGTAACCCTAACCCTAACCTTGTCTGTAACCCTAACCCTATCTGTAACCCTAAACCTAACCCTATCTGTTACCCTAACCCTAAAGTTACCATACAAGTGAATGAAAAGTTCTGTGACTTGCTCTCAGCACAAATGCATGTTGTGAGTAATGTCAGACAGAGATAACCAGAAATTATCTGATTAAGGGCCGGTTCACACTGATCCGACAAGTGTTCTGACTTCCAGAGCACAAGTCGCATGACATGTCAAAATGAATGGTTCCCTATGAAAGTCATCTTAACTGGTCCGACTAGTGTTGGTCCAACTTTGAAAATGCTCCCTGTGATATTTTGGTCCAGCTTGGGCACGATTTCAGCCCACTGATTTCAATGTAAGTCGCATCCAGGCCAGATCATCATCTTAACTGATCTGACTTGTGGCACGCATCTTGTGCTCTGTGGATCTTGAAGGGCAACCTATGCCAAAATAAAAAAACATGCAGTGGGGTCCCCCCAGAATCCATATCAGACTCTTATCTGAGCATGCAGCCCAGCAGGTCATAAAAGGGGGGGCTAGGGAGTGCCCCACTTCCTGGACCATACCAGGCCATATCTCCTCAACATGGGGGAGTGCTTTGGGACAGGAGGCTCTGAACCCCCCATCCAGTGCCGGCCCAAGACATTGTGCTGCCTGGCACCAAGAATGAAATGCTGCCCCCCCACCCTCCCGCCAAATAAATCACGCCCACCAAAAAAAAAAAAAAAAACACATTCATTATTTTATATCATGATAGCTAAAGGGGACACGTCATGGCTCTATACATGTATATAGGAGTATAAAGAGGACATGTCATGGCTCTATACATGTATAAAGAAGTATAAAGAGGACCTGTCATGGCTATTTACATGTAAAGGAATATAAAGAGTACTTGTCATTGCTCTTTACATGTAAAGAATATAAAGAGTACTTGTCATGGCTCTATACACATATAAAGGAGAATAACGAGGACCTGTCATGGCTCTATACATGTATCCAGGAGTATAAAGGGACCTGTGCATTGCCGGTGGCCACAATGTATTTTGCGCAAACTAATCATGTACGCTAATTGTGTTTTTTTTTGTACCAAAAATATGTAGAAGAATACATATTGGCCTAAACTGATGAAGAAATTCAGTTTTTTATTATAGCAAAAAGTTATATATCATTTTTTTTTAAATTGACGTTTTTGTTGTTGTTTATAGCACAAAAAAATAAAAACCGTCAGTAGGGCAGTGGACGGTGTCAGTAGGGCAGTGGACGGTGTCAGTAGGGCAGTGGATGCTGTCAGTAGGGCAGTGGACGGTGTCAGTAGGGCAGTGGATGTGCTGTCAGTAGGGCAGTGGACGGTGTCAGCAGCATTGTACCTCCATCCAAAAACCTGAATCACCTCTACTGAACCCAACCCCATACAAACTGTTCACAAAGTGCACTGTGCATTCTACAACCCTTTCAAGCACCTTTTAATTACAGAAAAAAGTCCAAAAAAATTCAAACCAATCCACAGGCACCCCACAAATAGAGAAGAAAATAACTGATTAAATATCCGACCGTGCCTGTGCCCCCCCCCCCCCCCCCAATAGAGACTTCCATTACAGAAAGACAAAAAAAAACATCACCTTCCAGGAGCCACTGCAAAGATGTGGCCCTCCATTCACTGTCTCTGGAGTGCACAGACAGTGCAGTGTGACCTGGTTGCAGGACATTAGCCCTGCTGGAGAGGGGGAAGAAAGGATGGGTTTGCAGGGGGTAGTTGATAGAAGGGGGAAGCTGACAGAGGAGGGGGTAGGCTACAGAGGAGAGGGGCAGGTTGACAGAGAGGGGGCTGACAGAGAGGGGGGCTGCTGACAGAGAGGAGGGCTGATGACAGAGAGGGGGGGCTGACATGGGGGTTTCTGACAGAGGCAGAGAGGGGGGCTGACAGAGAGGGGGGTTGCTGACAGAGGGGAGTGGCTTACAGAGAAGGGTGGGCTGACAGAGAGGGGTGGGCTGACAGAGAAGGGGGCTGATGTAGGGGGGGTGCTGACAGAGAAGGGGACTGGCAGGGGGGTGCTGACAGAGAGGGTGGCTGTCAGGGGGGTTTGCTGATGGACGGGGTGGCTGACGAACGGGGTTGCTGACGGACGGGGCTGCTGACAGAGGAGGGGGGCTGACGGACGGGGTTGCTGACAGAGGAAGGGGACTGACAGAGAAGGGCGGGCTGACAGAGAGGGGGCTGATGGGGGTTGCTGACAGACAGGGTTGCTGACAGAGAGGAAGGCTGATAGAGAGGGGCGGACTGACAAGGGGGGTTGATGACAGAGATCGGGGTTGACAGGGAGGGGGGCTGATTAGGCTTGCTGACATAGAGGGGGGCTTGCTGACAGAGGGGGGACTTGCTGAAATAGAGGGGGCTGACAGGGGGTTGTTGCTGACCGGGGGGGTGGGCTGACAGAGAAGGGGGGCCGACGGAGGGGGTTGCTGACAGAGAAGGGGACTGACAGGGGGGTTGCTGACAGAGAGGGGGGCTGTCAGGGGGGTTGGCTGACAGGGGGTGGCTGACGGACAGGGTGGCTGACGGATGGGGTTGCTGACGAACGGGGTTGCTGATGGATGGGGCTGCTGACAGAAGAGGGGGGCTGACGGACGGGGTTGCTGACAGAGGAGGGGCTGACAGAGAAGGGCGGGCTGACAGAGAGGGGCGGGCTGACGGGGGTTGCTGACAGAGAGGGAGGCTGATAGAGAGGGGCGGGCTGACAAGGGGTGTTGATGACAGAGAGGGGGATTGACAGGGATGGGGGCTGACGGGGCTTGCTGACAGAGAGGGGGGCTTGCTGACAGAGGGGGGACTTGCTGAAATACAGGGGGCTGACAGGGGTTGTTGCTGACAGGGGGGGTGGGCTGACAGAGAAGGGGGCCGACGGAGGGGGTTGCTGACAGAGAAGGGGACTGACAGGGGGTTGCTGACAGAGAGGGGGGCTGTCAGGGGGTGGCTGTCAGGGGGGTTGGCTGACAGGGGGGTGGTTGGCAGACAGGGTGGCTGACGGACGGGGTTGCTGACGAACGGGGTTGCTGATGGACGGGGCTGCTGACAGAAGAGAGGGGCTGACGGACGGGGTTGCTGACAGAGGAGGGGGCTGACAGAGAAGGGCAGGCTGACAGAAAAGGCGGGCTGACAGAGAGGGGCGGGCTGACTAGGGTTGCTGACAGAGAGGGGGCTGACAGACGGGGTTGCTGACAGAGAGGGAGGCTGATAGAGAGGGGCGGGCTGACAAGGGGTGTTGATGACAGAGAGGGGGATTGACAGTAATGGAGGCTGACGGGGCTTGCTGACAGAGAGGGGGGCTTGCTGACAGAGGGGGACTTGCTGAAATAGAGGGGGCTGACAGGGGTTGTTGCTGACAGGGGGTGTTGCTGACGGGGGGTGTTGCTGACGGGGGTTGCTGACAGCCAGGGGGAGGCCTACAGAGAGGGGCAGGCTTACAGACGTGCGAGTGGAAGAGCGGTAGACACAGACCTCATCCCAGGCAGTCAGAAGAAACAGCGCGCCAGGCAGGGGGGGGGGACTCTGGGTGGCCACGATGACGATCACTCACAGTCACGCACATGTGTCAAATCTGGACTAGCCCTGTGGCCTGCCCTCTCCTGTGTCCTGTCACCACTACAGAGCGGCGCCTGGCTCCTGCGATTCAGCGGCGCCTGCCCTTCTCACTCGCTGACTGCTTCCGCTGGGAGTGTCCTCACAGGCAGCGGGCGGAACGGGCTGGCAGGGGCGGCAGAATGCCGCTCCCCTAAAAGTGCCGCCTGGTACCCATGGTACCACCCGGTCCCATCATAGGGCCGGCCCTGCCCCCATCCCAAAGCACCTTGTTTATTGAGACAAGGACCTCCTCCCAACAACCCCGGGTGGTGGTTTATGAAGTTTGTGGGCGGGGGGCTTATTGGAATCTGGAATCTTCATTAGTCAGCTGCCACTGACTAAGGAACACCATGCAGGCCTTGGAGTGACCAGAGAAACAAGAAGGAGGTGGTAGATGCAACTAATTTGTGGGGCGACCGTAACCGGAATAGGTACCAACGCCGACTGCGACTTAGGTTGTTTGACCTGGGATCCAAGAGAGGCCTGAAGGTGTTCAAAGCAGGAGGACAAATCTTTTAGGAATTGCATCACTTGGGACTGGTTAGACTCCTATATCTCAAGTCTAATCAACACACCCACAACCCGCCCTGCAACAGTGAGGCAGAATCTGACAATTCAATTCTCTTTCGGTGCTTAGCAGATCGTCAGATACTGCCTCTGATGATCTGCGCATGCGCCGTGTTGAGGTCTCGCCAGCTGATTAACATATCAGCTGGAGTGACGTTGCATACTGCACTTGTGCAGACCCATCAGAGGCATTTTTTGATGGAGAGCATTTCTCTATAGAACACCGGCAGTCTGCCAAGACCTGCTCTCAAGTATAACTAAAATTTTAAAAACACTGTACAACAAATTTTTTCAACCATTTTCTTACTGAAAAATCTTGATGATTATGATAGTCTCCTTCAAGCTGTACACAAATATAATTTCAGAATGACTGTACCAAGTAGGTATCTTGAGAAACATTAAAATGTACTTTTAATGACTATAAGGCCCTTTCACAAGGGCACCTCCTACCTATGCCCACATTTGCTCAGCAGGGGAATCTCTGATCCCCACTGAGCAGGCAGATGACAGGTTTGCATAGCAGAGCGGACACAGACACGGTCCTGGGTTCCTTAATCAGATGGCAAACACCTGTCGGACGGATCAAAAATAGGACCACCATCCATCTGTTTTTGGTGAACATGATCAGATCCGATAGTAATGGGTGTCAGCAGACATGCTGACATCCACTGATTCAAAGAGGACAAATCAATGTCCGATCAAGTCCACCTGAAAGAACTGACAGGGGAGCTTGATTGAACAGCCCATGTGAAAGGGGCCTTATGTATTTAATCACACAATATTTTTGACACACTACATGAACTCAACAGGGATAAAAGTGTTCTGCTACTGATTTTAATTTTCACATGTAGGTGGCTATGTTAGGTACCATAGCCTGGGCCATATGCTTTGTACATGGGGTATACCTTTACTAGTAAAATTAAAACAAGAGTAGCACACTTACATGCCAAATATTATAGTATCATTTTATAGTATTGTTTACAAGTATCACAAATTTATTCAGGTCTAAAAACAAGGTGAATGAGTTGGGGTGTGCAGATGGTGCAATATTGTAAAAGGACGTGTCCCAACTGGAGAGTGAATGGGTGGATTCAATTCTTTACAGTCTGCGGATTTTGTATTTCCTTCTTATGTCCAATACATCCCCCGCCCCCTTCTCACTCTTCTCCTAGGGCCAGATTCAGATACAATTATGTATCTATCCGGCGGCGTAGCGTATGCTATTTACGCTACGCCTCCGCAAGTTTTATGGGCAAGTGCCTTATTCAGAAAGCACTTGCTCCGTAATTTGTGGCGGCGTAGCGTAAAGTATCCGGCGTAAGGGCGCCTAATTCAAAATATTAATGTGGGGGCATGATTCATGTAAATGAATCATAACCCCACACAATTTACGTATTTTCTGAACGGCGCATGCGCCGTCCGTGGACGTATCCCAGTGCGCATGCGTGAAATCACGTCGCAACTAGTCAATGTAAATGACGTGTACGTAAATTACGTCCAGCCCCATTCCCGAACGATTTACGCAAACGACGTAAACTACGTACAATTCGACGCTGTCCCGACATCCATACTTAACATTGGCTGCGCCTCATATAGCAGAGGTAACTTTACGCCGAGCTAACGCTTACGCAATCAACGTAAACTACGACGCCCGGCGCCGCAAGTACGTTCGAGAATCGGCGTAACTCCCTAATTTACATATTCAACGCTTAAATCGACGGAAGCGCCACCTAGCGGCCAGCGTAAATATGCAACTAATATACGATGGTGTAACAGACTTACACCGCTCATATATTAGCTGAACTCCGGCGTATCTTGTTTTCTATTCTTAGTATTTACGCGGCGTATCTCTAGATACGCCAATGTAAATACTTTCTGAATCTGGCCCCTACTAGTTTTTTATTTAAGGCAGTTAAGGGGACAGGCACTAAAAAAGAGTCTGAATTATGCACACCACACCCCCCTGCATCCAGACCAGCCAGGGAACTCTGGGATCCACCAAGGCTATCTATCAACAGAGGCACACATACACAGTGGGACCAAAACTGTCTGTAGCAACTGGATTTATTATTTGTTTCTTATTTTGTTACCTGTACTCGTTACACCTGAACAAATTAACTGGACTCCATGATTGCACTTAAACACATGTTAAACTCTTCCTCTTCTGTACCTGTGCACAGGCTGGGGGCCTCTTGGGTGCTTATCTTACTATGGGAGGTGGACTGCTCATAAAGAGAGTGCCGGCAACAACTCCTCCTGCAAGAGGCTATCCCCACTTGCCACATGTACATACTTTCAACCGTCTGCATCTGAAACCTTTGTTACTTTGGTAAGCACATGTAAAGGAAATGTATTTTTTTTTTAAATAACAAACATGTCATACTTACCTCCACTGTGCAGTTCGTTTTGCACAGAGTGCCCCTGATCCATGTCTTCTGGGGTCTCTCGGCGGCTGTCTCGGTCCTCCCCACAATTAGTCACCACAGTAATGCGAGAGCTTGCATCTTGGTCACTAATTGCGAGCGCGCTCCTGTGATACAGCGAGCGGCCATAGCCGCTCGCTGTATCACTCGGCCCCGCCACTCGGCGCGCCGCGTCACTGGATGTGATTGACAGCAGCGCCAGCCAATAGCTGCACTGCTCTCAATCCATCCGCACTAGCCAATCAGTGGCCAGGCTGAGCGAAGAGAATATCGGGACAGCGCGGGACTTTCGAGGGGTCAGGTAAGTATAACGGGGCTCGGGGGGGGGGGGGGACGGCAACCTCAGATGTTTTTCACCTTAATGCATAGATTGCAATAAAGTGGATGTAAACCCCAAAAAAAAATGTTTTTGGTTTTTGATGTCACAATGTAGAGTATAAGATTTCCTATCATCTGTGCCCAGTCTTGCCACACAGAGTTAATCCAGATCTGAGTAATCCTCTTTTTAACCACTTAAGGACCACCTACTGAACATTTACGTCAGCAGAATGGCACGGCTGGGCACATCAACGTATATATACGTTGGTTTCTAGTACCCAGCCGTGGGTCATGGGCGCGCGCCCGCGCGCGCGCTCCCGTGACCCGGTCCGAAGCTGCGGGACCGGGACCGCGGGACTCGCGGACCCGATCACCGCTGGAGTGCGGCGATCGGTCCCCGGAGCTGAAGAACGGGGAGAGCCGAGTGTAAACACGGCTTCCCAGTGCTTCACTGTGGCCGCAGCACCGATCACGTCATCCCTGTTATAGGGGGACGTGATCGATGACATCACACCTACAGCCACACCCCCCTACAGTTGTAAACAGACCCTGTGAACACACATATCCTACAGCGCCCCCTTGTGGTTAACTCCCAAACTGCAATTGTCATTTTCACAGTAAACAATGCAATTTAAATGCATTTTTTGCTGTGAAAATGACAATTGTCCCAAAAATGTTTTAAAATTGTCCGAAGTGTCCGCCATAATGTCGCATTCACAAAGAAAATCGCTGATCGCCGCTATTAGTAGTAAAAAAAAAAAAAATTATAAAAATGCAAAAAACTATCCCTTATTTTGTAAACGGTATAAATTTTGCGAAAATCAACCGATAAACGCAAAAATAGGTAGAAGAATACGTATCGGCCTAAACTAAGGAAAAAAAAAAATATATATTTTGGGGGATAATTATTATAGCAAAAAGTAAAACATATTGCATTTTTTTCAAAATTGTCGCTCTATTTTTGTTTATCAAATACCACCAAAAGAAAGCTCTATTTGTGGGGAAAAAAGGACGCCAATTTTTGTTGGGAGCCACGTCTCATGACCGCGCAATTGTCAGTTAAAACGACGCAGTGCCGAATCGCAAAAAGAGGCAAGGTCCTTTAGCAGCATTTTGGTCCGTGTCTTAAGTGGTTAATGTTCAGTGAAAATGAACAGCCTTCCAGATAAAAACTTGCCTAAATAAAAAGTCAGTTTTCTCTCTTCTTGCTTTGAGTGACAGGTTATTTACATATCTAGCTTGGACATGTTTATCATATGTTATGTTATGTTTATCATAACATGAGGTATAAAAAGTGAGAAATCCACCCCTCCCCCACATTACACATCCTGGTAATATACAATGAACTTTGGATCACCTCATGTTATGATAAACATAACTTAACATATGATAAACATGTCCAAGCTAGATATGTAAATAACCTGTCACTGAAAGCAAAAACAGAGAAACAGACTTTATAATTTGGCAGGTTTTTATCTGGAATTCTGTTAATTTTCACTGAACATTAAGGGTCCTTTCACACGGAGCGGACCGGTTTTCGGTCCGCTCCGTGTGTGTCCGACGGCTCAGCGGGGATCCCAGCTCAGCTGTCGGCGGACAGCGTGGTCCCCACACACTGTGCAGGGACCACCCTGTCTCTCCTCCACTCTCCCCTATGGGGAATCGGAGGAATACGGACCGTGTGTCCGTATTCATCCGATCCGATCCGCCGGACGGAAGAAAAATAGGGTTTTCTTCCGTCCGAAAAACCGGATCCAGATGGACAAGGATCTTTGCGGACATTAGCGGATGCATCATTCGCTAACGGACGCGATCCCATAGGGATGCATTACAAGTCCGTTTACGGACTTGTAAAAACGGACGAACGGAGGCGGACGTCTGAAAGGGGCCTACATTTTTTTTTGGGGGGTTTACATCCACTTTAAGGTGAAAAAACATTTTACTCCTTTAACTCTTGTACTGCTGTCTTTATACTCCAATATCATGTAACTGACCCCAGGTGTGACTATGTGTGCCAGTTACTTGCATCACACCCCCTTGAGTAACTTCAAGCAAGGACAAAGATTTAAAAACTTTACTCCAAAAAAAAAAGTGCACAGTTATTTCCCTAAAGTAACCCTTAACTCAGGCTTGTGGGTGCCCCAGCATACCTGCACAGGCAGGAGTCCATTCAAAGCAGATTCCACAGTGACAGATCTCCTGAACGGGTGTATTTAGGTAGACTGCAGGCCCCAGAACCCCCACCTCCCCATCTTCTCTGTAAGCAGCTGGAGATTACATGTTGTGGCGTGTCTGTGTCTTTCCTTTCCATGCAGACTGTCTCAGTCTGGGCAGAGCCCTTCCTCCTTTTATTATCAGCACAGGGAGAGAGGCTGAGCTCAGCAGAAAATGTGAGAAACCAATAAACTGTTTCCTTCACGGTTGGGGCAGAATCTGTCTCACTAACCAACAATTTAACCTGCTTACACACAGTGTAATAAAGGTTTTTAGTAGATATTGATTTACAAGAAACTTGGTATAATTGTTTATGGTATCAATTATGTTAGTGTATAGGTACTTGCAGTATGTGTATATACCTTAATGTAGCATATCATTGGCTATGTATGTTATCTGTGACCCTCTGACCTTACCATATGTGTCATTAGATTCCCCTTTTCATCTGAAACTGGTTTTACATTAAGACCCTATAATAAGATAGGTATATATATATATTGGTGTAGGACAAAAGACCATTTAAGTTCTTCCAGGACCAGATCTGAGGACAGCATGCCACACATGGCTAGATCTGAGGGCAGTGTATGGAAAAAAAGAGGACTGTCACTTCCAGGAATATCAAATTAAATTACAGGCTCCCCTGAATTAGAATGATGCTGTATTTATCTATTTTTATCATCTGTAATGCATCTTTAAACCAAGCTAAGTTAATTCCTTTTATTATTATACTTTTGAGTTTTTTTTTAACCACTTAAGACCCGGACCAAAATGCAGGTAAAGAACCTTGCCCCTTTTTGCAATTCGGCACTGCGTCGTTTTAACTGACAATTCAGGTCATGCGACGTGGCTCCCAAACAAAATCGACGTCCTTTTTTCCCAACAAATAGAGCTTTCTTATGGTTTATTTGATTACCTCTGCAGTTTTTATTTTTGCGCTATAAACAAAAATAGAGCGACAATTTTGAAAAAAATACAATATTTTTTACTTTTTACTATAATAAATATCCCCCCAAAATATATATAAATGGCCGATACGTATTCTTCTACCTATTTTTGGTAAAAAAAAAATCGCAATAAGCGTTTATCAGTTGGTTTTTCGCAAAATGTATAGCGTTTACAAAATAAGGGATAGTTTTATTGCATTTTTATAAAAAAAAATTTTTACTACTAATGGCGGCGATCAGCGATTTTTTTCATGACTGCGACATTATGGCGGACACTTCGAACAATTTTGACACATTTTTGGAACAATTGTCATTTTCACAGCAAAAAATGCATTTAAATTGTATTGTTTACTGTGAAAATGACAGTGGCAGTTTGTGATTTAACCACAAGGGGGCGCTGTAGGGGTTATTGTTCCCTGTGTGTGTTTACAACTGTAGGGGGGGTGTGGCTGTAGGTGTGATGTCCTCGATTGCGTCCCCCTATAACAGGGATGACGCGATCGATGCTGCCGCCACAGTGAAGCACGGGGAAGCCGTTTTTTTTTTTTGTTTTTTTTTAGTGTATTTTTGTGCGTGAACTCGAGAGAGAGGAGCCGGACTGCAGGAGTTGGAAGTAGGCAGACCCTCCCCCCAGAGGCAATCTGCCATCCTTCTCCAAGCCCCTGGGTGGCAATGGCGGGTGTGAGGGGGGCCTCCCACTCACCCTGCCCTACCTGCTCCACTTGGGAGCCCAACTGGGGCCCAACGGGAGCCCAACGGGGCAGAGGGACTCCCCCTATGAGGGAGTGAGGAGGTCTAGCCCACCCACCCACTCGCATGGCCAAAGTGTGTGCGTGTTAAACCAATTTCGTGTGCGTGCAAGTGTGGTGGTTTTTGTGGGGGGGGGGGGGGGGGCCCGTACTAAGCACAGGCGTACATTGCATAGCACACCCACCAGGAGCCGGGCTGAGACCACCAAACTCAATTCACATGTAGCCAAGGACGGGATCCGAACCCTTTGCTGCAGAGGTGAATGGCTTGTCAGAGCAGTGGAGCTGTTTACACGCGGCTCTTCAGCTCCGGGACCGATCGCCGCACTCCAGCGGTGATCGGGTCCGCGAGTCCCGCGGTCCTGGTCACGGACCTTTGAAAACCGGGTCACGGGAGCGCGGCTGGGTACTGGAATCAACGTAAATATACGTGGATGTGCCCAGCCGTGCCATTCTGCCGACCGACGTATATGTGCAGGAGGCGGTCCTTAAGAAGTTAATTATTGCACTGCATCCACATATCTGAAAGGGTAAACATAGGAAGCTGGGTGTAATACAGATTGACGCTTTATTACACTCAGTAACTGATGCATTTCGCTGCAGTGTCCAACAATACCAAAACCAGAACAGATGGATTCCAGTTGAATTGGTACAATTTTCTCTGGCCCCACTAACAGAACTCCGAACCCCTTATCATTTATGATGTATCTGATTTGCAGACCAAAAAAAAAGCCTTCTTCAATCTTGCCATCAGTTATGCCCTGTACACACGATCGGTTTGTTTAATGAAAACGAACTGATGGATATTTTCATCAGATATCCGATAAAGCTGATTTTTTATCAGTCTTGCCTACACACCATCGGTTAAAGATCCGTTTGTGTCCAACACGGTGACGTAAAACACAACAACGTGCTGAGAAAAACGAAGTTCAATGCTTCCCGAGCATGCGTCGACTTGATTCTGAGAATGCACAGATTTTTGACCGATGGATTTCCCCACAGATAATTGTTTTTTTTCTATCGGTTTTTTAACCATAAGAACATTTTAAAACAGGTTCTATTTTTTTTCACCGATGAGAAAAAAACTGATGGGGCCCACACACGATCGGTTCGTCCGATGAATGCGGTCCATAGGTCCGTTTTCATCAGACAAACCGATCGTGTGTACAGGGCATACATTTTGGAAACATATCTTCAAAACTTTGAAAACCTTCACCTTCCTTGTTCATCACTTTTGCAAAAAAAAAAAATAATAATTTTATGTAAAATGGAGTCAAAAAAACTTTGTTGATTAACAAGTATTTAATGTGCTATATTGTTCTGTCCATGAACCAATTTGTTGGGAGTGGCCATTTCTTTTTAATGTAATGCAACCCTCTCATGGCTGTCCCACTTGCATACGCAACAACAATACTAGGCATATGTATTGAGTTCCAAGCAACGTAGTCCCTACTTTTAGATTTTCACAGGTATTCCACTTGTACTTGGTATACTGCATGTGCTTTAAAGCGGAGCTTTTTTTTTCTTTTTTTTTAATGCTGCAAAAAAAATACATACCTGAAGTGCCTGTTGCTAGGCAGATAGACCTAATCTGCCACTTCCTGGTCTGCGGTCCATCTTCTTTCTTCTGTTCTTCGGGGTGCCTCCTGTGGAATGGTGGAGTGGTGTCTTCTGGGACCTTGTGTGTGTCCCAGGAGACATCATCCATTCACGTCGCGCCGCACAGCTCGCACATTCGCAGTAGGGAATCGGGCTGTGAAGCTTCTCTTCCTGATTCCCTCACCAAGGATGGCGGCGGGGCAGCTAAGACCCGAGCAATTGCTTAGCTTCGGCTGCCCTCATCGAGGGAACCCTGGATAGGTAAGTCTCCTTATTAAAAGTCAGCAGCTACAGTATTAGTAGCTGCTGACTTTTAATTTTTTTTTTTCTAACCGGACCTCCCGCTTTAACAACAATTCCATGTTTTTGCATTTATCTTTCATACGTGCAGCATAGCCAACAGGTTTTTCAAGGGTGTACATTGCCACCAGTGGCATCGCTGGGGGGGGTTTTGCAGACTGCACCCAAGTGACACCCACCAGAGGGGTGACATACGTGGGTAGCGGCACCGCTAACAATGCCCTACACTGATCTGCGCCTCTTGGGTCTTGTGGCTGTGTCCCTCAGTGGAGTGGACTGAAGCTGCCTCCTCTCTGTTTACATCCACACAGGAGAAGGACAAGCCCGAGGGACACACACTGCTGTGTATATCCATCTGCACTGATCTACAATATGTAGATGGACATGTGCAGGGAGAGATATGGGAGGGGAGAGGGGGTCTATACTAATGGAGGGGGTCTGCACAGAGCTGTTTCAGAACTACAAGTCCCATAAGGCATATCTAATCTCTGACAGCCACAAGCATAACACCCAGAGGGAGAGGCATATTGGACTTGTAGTTTTGCAACAGCTGTAGGTCTGCTAATTGCATATGCCTGTTATAATGTATACACTACATGGGCCAGATTCAGGTAGATGGGCGCATTTTTTATTGGAGTAACGTTTCTCATTTACGTTACTCCGCCGAAACTTTAGGAGCAAGTACTGTATTCACAATGCGCTTGCTCCTAAAGTTGCGGCGGCGTAGCGAAAAATGAGCCGACGGAATTCAAATTTGGCGGGTAGGGGGCGTGTATTATTATAACTAGGCGCGATCCCGCGGCGAACGTACTGCGCATGCGCGGCGACTGTCAGTGCGCATGCTCCAAATTCTGTCAGTGAACGTCAATGACGTCAATCCCCATTCACGGACGTTTTACGCAAACAACGCGAACATTTTTAAATTTGACGCGATGACGACGGCCATACTTAACATAGGATACTCACTAGGGGCTGGTTTTTCTTTACGCCGTATCTCTTAAGGAAACGTCGGAAAGTCACTGCGTCGGGCCCAAATACGATCATGAATTGCCGATTCTCGCAGATTAACATATTCTCGGCGTTAATCAGCGGGAACGCCCCCGAGCGCCATTTTTAAAATGCAGTTCCGATACGACGGCGAAATACAATTACGCCGCTCGTATAGGAACTCCAACCCGGCGTTTCTTGTTTTCTGCTTACAGAAAACAGAAACGCCGGCTCAAAGTGAGAGTTAGGCTGGAGTATCACTGATACTCCAGCCTAACTCTACCTGAATCTGGCCCTGTATTGAACATGACATATTCCTGCACTACAGTATTTACACTATATTGTATACATTTGCACTCCGCTCCCCCATGCTTGTGTGCAAAGGCGAATGCATAGGTAGGTTGCGCATTAAAAATATATTTAATTTATTATTTTTTATTAAGAGTAAAAAAAAAAAATTGTATACAAAACAGAGCCTATTGGGTATACCACCCAGGCTCCATTTAATTTCAATTCTCTTTTTTATTTACACCTAATTTTCCAATTGCAACCTATGAAAACAAACAATACCAACTAAAAACAAAACACAAATATTATTCCCAAGCATATTATTGCATCATAAGAACATTTCATTTCATTATTAGCTAATTTTTACTCCCTATTACCTTATTTTTCATGTTACCTTTACCATACAGCTATATATTACATCAATTTATATTCTTACCCCATCCTTCCTACCCTCCTACAGAAACATATATCTCCCTAGATATTTAAGGCCTATTTGGTTATAATTAAAAATAATCATTCCTAAATCCCGCCCATATCTAAAGGATAATCTATCCACGCTCAATGGTGTCTACCAAACGTTGGCAATATCTAAATAAATTTAGGACATTTCCACAACATATGAACATATGTTAACAGAGCTCACACCCACACATGTGAGGTATTGCTCCAAATGTAATATTGAGAGCAATAATTATAGTACCAGACCATCTGTGTAATGCAAAACTGGTAACCTATAAAGGCTTTCAAAGAGTTGCCTATGGATATTTTTTTCATTCTTCGAGCGTGTCATGTTAGGTATCATGGGCGTCCGCTCATAGGGTTAAGGGGGGGCGAGTGACCCCCCCTGAAATCAGCAAGGGTCTGCCATACTCGCATCTGTGGCTGTGCTGACACTCTCTGTGTTTGTGCAGTCGGCTCCACAGCTGTTGCAAGATCAGTGTCACGGAGCTTACAGAGCTCTTTACTGCCACCTCTGGCCGATTCCTGCATGTGCACCCACATGTTTGCTTTGATACCTGTAATGTATTTTCAAATGGACATGTGGAAACAGGACTTGGGAGAAGGAAGACCACCGTGACCTTACAAGTGGGGGCTGTGAGTACAAGTGAAGGGAGGAGCCTGTTTGTGTACAGGGGGCTGGCATATATACAGATGAGGGGGGCAGCTGAGTGCATACAGGTATGATCAGTGAAGGGGGGGTGCCAGATATAGGAAAGGTGACCGTAAAATTATGCCCCCCCCTGGAAAAAGTTCAGCGGACGCCCATGTTAGGTATCTATTCACTCAGTGTAACATCATCTTTTATATTTTACTAAACAATTGTGTTTATATATTTATATATTTAAATTTAACACAATTACTTTATATTGTGTTTTTGCATTCAAATTCATTTAAAGTGTATTTATTGTTTATTGTGTTAAAAAAAAAAAAAAAACACTGTAAATACTGTGGGACATAATTGCAACACCCGCCATTTTATTCTCTAGAAGAAAAAGAGAAAGGCGCCTCCAAGTTACCAACAAAAAGCTTATAAAGCTTATAAAAGCTTTAATAGTCCCCTTGTGTGGCATTCTTCCGCGCTAGTGTTAGCTGTAGATGCTCCTATGCCTCTCTATGTCGGGTCCGTCAATGCAGCAAACGCATAGGAGCATCTACAGCTAACACCTAGCGCGGAAGGATGCCACACAAGGGACTAATTAAATGATCTACTTGCTGGATCTCCACTATCTACGTGTAAGTGGATGCTGTAACCTATGATCAATTAAAGCTTTTTGTTGTTAACTTGGAGGCGCCTTCTCTTTGTCTTCTTTTTACATATTTTGGAGTCCTGCTCTCATCTCCCCTGCTTTTGAAAGCTTGCCCCGGATTACAGACTGGAATCATCTGCTTTTACATAGGACAGTGTTCCTCCTCCTACCTTCTCATTGTTCCCTTCCACCCCCAGGTTTTATATACTAATTTTTACCCTCTTTTCAGGATTTATATATATGCAAAACAACAATTACTTTATCTTAACCTTTTCACTGGATTCTCAGCAACGCCACTACCCATTTTTTGTATTTTATTCTCTAGGTTCTCTCCTTCAAAAAATATAATGTTTAGGGGTTTCCAAATAACTTTCTACCAACAAAAAGTTGGTTCCTATATTTATGTTGAGAAGTGTCAGAATAGGCTTGGGAAGCATGTAGTTAAGATAGGCTCAGTTTAAGTATTAGCTCTCTGACTATTTTCAGTGTACACAAAATCATATGTAACGGCAGTGTTTCATTTTGAAAATAGACGATTGTGCTAAGGTGTGTATATGTCTGAGAGACTCTGGGCTTGTGTGACAGCAATTTCACAGGGATAATTTATGAAGTACAAAAGGGCTTTTGTTTTAATTTAACCACTTCCATTTAAGGGCCCTCCCACTCCTAACGCAATGTGCCAACACCCAGCCCATTACTACTATACC